>OX377621.1:125490421-125651460 GCA_947397865.1 Polietes domitor
AATTATGTAAGATGGAATGACATGAGTCTGATATGAATTCCTATCTCGCGGAAAAAATCGATTCCAACTTTGATATCACTTTTTTCATTCCGCGGGAAAACGAGAATGAAAAGTTTCATTCCCGGGAATTCCCGAGAAAAAATAATTTATTGTAGGTATGTCCAATATGATTTAAAATGTCAACATGTAGTAACTGGTGTTCTTTTTAACATATTAACGCCCACCCAACCGTACACGTCCGTTACACTATTTCAAGGTTTTAATATTTTTTGATAACTTTTAATATGAATTAATTCCTGAGTATTAAACTATAGGCCTGGTCAATTGGGCTTTCTAGCTTAGTTTTGTATGGAATATACTCGCTTAACAAGAAAGTAGCTTACTTCTCTCATAGTGTTGCTGCCATATTTTTCTTGTTGATTTAAGAAAAACCAATGAATAAAAATGTTGCCACCTTATCAAGTCTCTTAATTGTAAGTGATCTAGAAGTGCTCAACAATATAATAATAATGTAAAAATAAATATTTTTTATTATTGTAGTAATAAATAAATGTGACGTTGATAAGTTAAAATACTTACATATTACTAATTAGACGAATGTTTTTGTCAAAATATTTTACAGATTTTTTTCATTTTACAAATATTTTTCCCTAGGCTAATCGTCAGAATTAAAGGCGTCATAAAATTGGACATTTAAATCGCAGACACAAGTGACTTACACCTACACTAGATTCAAAATTAAGCAAGTAAAAACGGCGTTAAGTTCGGTCGGGTCGAACTTTATATACCCTCCGCCATGGATTGCATTCCACAGAGACGGTTTATTTTCGTATAAAGTGCAGTAACATTACAGGGAAATGTCAATTTTTTAATATAGCCAAACCAAAATAAGACAAGGCTACCAAACGTTTATACTATATATATCGAAATAATACTTAAAGTCAATTCAAAAAGAAAATATAAGACTACAATCTACAAAAAAACTTAAATCCCATGAATATTGGGTGCTATAACTGGTTGTATTTCCATCCTATTTTAATTCCAAAAGTAAAAACTTTGAAAATCCACTATCTCACGTACACATTGCAAGATAACCTAACTTCAACATCCAACCAAGTTTTGCCGTAAAAGTAAATGAGTACGAATTTGGAAAAAATCTTTTTATTTTCCGTGGCTATGAATTAAGAGGAATGTATATACCGAATTCTATGATTTTAGCTGCGGCCATTTGGTGGTACCATTTTTATCGTCTTTTTCTCATTTTACTCCCTTAAGAGTACGACTTTCTGAAATCACTTTATTTTACATGTCTACGCAATTAGAGGGATGTACACACCGAATTTCATCATTATAGATGTAGCCGTTTAGTTTGTACCATTTTTATCCCTCTGTTCCTAATGTATCCCTTGAAAGTACGAATTTGAAAAACCTTTCATGACTCTAGCTGCTGCCATTTGGTTGGTACCTTTTTCTATCCCCTTTTCCATTTTAACCCCAAAAAGTACGAATTTTAAAATATCCGTTTATTTGACGTGTCTACGCAATCAGAGGAATGCATACACCGAATTTAATTATTTAAGTACATCCGTTTGGTTGGTACCAGAGGGAGCTCTATTCCCATTTTATCCCTTAAAAGTACGAATTTGAAAAAGTACTTTCATACTATGTATCCACTCAATTAGAGGAATGTACACACCGAATTACGTGTTTCTAGCTGTTGTCGTTTGATATGTACCATTTTTATCCCTTTTTTTGCCCCATTTCACTCCCTACGAATAAGAATATGTTTATGGTGCTCGTTTTTGTTATAGGGGGAATGCGCACACCCAGTATCAAGTAAGTATAAGCTGGCATATTGAAAAAACGTGCTTAAATACTCGAAAGTGTTAGGGGTTATTATGGATATTTTCAGTCCTTGTGAGGGAAAAAGACGCATTCAGAGAAAATTTGGACGTCCTAGCTCCTTTTGGTTAGATGCAACTGAAGGGCGGATGGACATGGCTAGATCGACTTAGATTTTTATGACGATCATATACTTTATAGGGTCTCTATATATAAAATTATCACAAAACAAGTAACCAATGGCGGATTCTCCTGAAAATTTTACTGTATCTAGCCTGTGGAAAGGCGACATTTTCTGGCTTCATCAGCAACGACAAATGGGCATCACAAAAACTATATTTTAAAACTATAACAAAATACATTGATTCACTTCAATATTTTATTGTAACGAACAGAGGATGACCCTTGACTATAAAAAGGTCATGCTACAAAAAGGGACTATAAAGTAACACGTGCCGATTTTTTTCTGCCGCTACGTTCAGGTAAGGGTTTGGTTCTTGAATATAAGAGGTCATGGTATGAACAATTGGCGCGTTTCCAAATACTCGAACCAAGCAAGTGTTCCAGTAGATGGGTATCAAATTGTTTACGCTTCATATGCATTGGGCCGTGTTTATACCGTACATCCAAACAACGCAGAATGTTATTAGTTAACGTGAGAGTACTCACTTCAGTTTCAAATTTAAGAGCAGTTGAGAGAGGCGTGTCAGAAACTGGGAGACCACATTAATGTATGCTTCTATCAGCTGTCACCCTCTCCAGATACGAACTTTGTTTGCGATAATATTAAGAACTTGCTCGCCATCTAACCCAAAAGTCCTGTGGGATATGAGTGAGGACATTTTGCATCATTATCTCACCGTTACGATTCTATATAATTTGCGATTAACATTTTCGAGGATACGCTGATAAAAATTTAAGACATATGCCTAGTCATCAGCAATAAAACTCTTAATCAACTTGGAATGGTGGTGCCTGAACGTTCTACCATTGACATTACTGATCGAGATTTGCTAAGAGAACGGCAATTCAATGTGGAAGACTTGCGTTTGTTTGTCGCAACAAAACAACAAAACCTCTATTAATTGCAAAGCAACTAGTTTTCTTTGACAAAATTATAACTGTCGTAACAAATGACAGCGGCGGCCTTTTTTTTCTCGATGCACCAGGAGGCACAGTTAAAGCCTTTCTCACCAGTTTGGTATTAGCGCACATCCGTTCTAAAAATGGGATAGCTTTAGCTGTTTCTTCCGCCGGTATTGCTGCTACATTATTGCATGGAGGAACGGCACATTCAGCGTTGAAATTGCCCTGGAATATGCAATTGGTCGATTTTCCAACCTGTAATATTGGCAAAAGTTCAGGCATGGCGAAATTGCTCAAAACATGCAAGCTGATTGTGTGGGATGACTGCACCATGGCACATAAGAAGCGCTTAATCGGACACTTCAAGATTTAATATCAAATACACAACCATTCGGTGGAACTCTTATTTTACTAGCTGGAGACTTCCGGCAGACCCTTCCAGTAATTCCAAAATCAGCACCCGCATTTCTGGCAATATGTACAAAAATTAATCTGACCACCAATATGCGGGTACGTCTGCATCACGATGACTCAGCAGCTATATTTTCGAAACATTTACTGGATGTTGGTAATGGAAAAGTATCAGTTGATGCAGTGAAAATGAGTATTACATTTTCCAAAAATGTCATTCAGGAATCAATTCAGCATTTAATCGTGAAAGTCTTCCCACAAATTTCCACAAACTATAAAAACAAGGAGTGGTATATTGGCTGCAAAAATGTTAATGCAATCAATAATTTAATTCTGGAACAAATTTCTAGGTGATTGCACACATTATAAATCGATAGACAGTATCATGAATGCGGATGAAGTTGTCAACTATCGAATTGAATTTCTAAATTCTTTGGACCTTCCTTCCTTCACCTATAATTCTCCAAAGGAATGTTAATCCTCCTCGATTGTGCAATTGTACTAGAATTTCTGTCATGAGAAAAAGATGTCCTTATACCACGCATTCCGATGATTCCCACCGATATACCATTCGATTTCAAACGACTACAGTTTCGGATTCGCCTAGCATTTTCGATGACTATAAACAAAGCACTGGGACAATCACTTGAAGTTTGCGGATTGAATCTGGAAAATTCATGTTTTCACATGGTCAGTTATAAGTTGCTTGCTCACGAACCCAAAAACTTATATGTACTTGAACAAGGTAGACAAATTGTAAATATCATGTATCCCGAAGCACTCCAATGAAATACTGACTAACTTAACTAATAGACACAAAATACATTCTTAGAAATAATTACCATAATTAATTAACTCTCTAAAAAATGTTTCTTTTAAATGATTCATTTTCTTTAAAGAAACACTGAAAAAATTACTTAAATAAAAACTTTTTTCATGAAGTTTTTATATTTTAAAAATGTAACTTATGAATTTAAATAAATAAGTATTAATTTAAAATAATTTACAGAAGTAAAAATATACAAAACAAAAATTGGCATACAAAGTTACATACATAAGGAAGACGAAAAGAAATAATAAAACTAGCAAATGCCCCTCTCCTTCGTACGCGGAAAAGTGGTATGGTATTGAAATTAGTTTGTATCGGTATTTTTTTATATTTTGAAATTGCCTTAGTGTAAGGGTCCGTGGTTGGTCCGTGTTTGTCAGTCCGTCGTCCGATGCACTTGTGTTTCTCTGTCGTCCGTGTTGTGTGCCGTTCAGTTTTGTGTTAAAATAAAAAAGAAAAAATTCAAGCAAAATTACAGAAATCAAAAACAACAAAATAGAAATAATGAAAAAAACATGAAAAACAACCAAAAACAATAACCGCGCCGCGCCGACCAAAAACAACAAAACAATCCAACTACCTAACAACAATAACATCGCAGCAGCATCCACAACAGCCGCACATCACTGACCACACAGTGAGATCGAATTTTTTTGCCGTGTACGCTCATGTACAATTCCATCGGCCTAATGTTTTTGCTCTTTGTGAGACCCAGGTGTGTGAGGATTCTGATCCACAGGATTTTCACATTCCTGGGTATCACACCCTATCCCTCTTTATCCCCCACAGAGGTTTTTTGGTATACGTACGTAATGATATAGTGTTCCAGAGCCGGCATAACTTAAACTCTGAAAATCCAGAATTTAACTCCCTTTGGGTTAAATTCAAGATTGGAACACACGTACTACATTTCGGATTTGTGTATAGAAGTCCAAACGCGGAAAGGGAGGTATCCCTAAATGGCTTTGACGCCCTTTCCGATTCAATTACAAAAATTTTAGAGGACTATCCTGACAGTGAAATTGTGGTTGCTGGCGATTTCAATGTCCATAATTCCTCTTGGCTTGCCCATTCGAGTCACTCAACACCGGAGTGTTGATTTGACGCAACTAGTGAATGAACCGACACACATTCCGTGTGTCCAAGGGCAACACTCTAATATTCTTGATCTTTTCTTAACATCACACCTTGAAAAGTATGAAGTTAACGTTCTAGCACCTCTTGGTAATTCGGATCACTGCATTGTTTCAGCATCCTTTTCGTACTCCGCTCTTCGTGTCGCTTCGACCGCAGCCCCAAAGCGGACAATATATATATACGAAAAGGCACGTTGGGTCGAGCTCAACAACTTTTTCCAGCGTTTCAATTGGAAACTTTGTTTTCTAAATGGCGATATAGATGCTGCGGCTGAAATGATTGAAAATATTATCTTGATTGGAATAAAGTCATTTATTCCAATTAAAGTTATTTCGGATAAACCATCTAACAAAAGTTGGTTTAACCAGACATGCAAGGCTGCTGTCAGATCCAAAGATGAAGCATTCAGGAAATGGCGTTTAAATAAAAATGCCACAACTGATCTGCTACGCAAGCAGACAAGAACCATGTGTGTCAGGGTACTTAGTGCCAAAGTTCTTGCTTCTCCCAGGGGAAGTAAGAGCTTTTGGTCATTTGTGAGAAGAGTAAAGGATAACTCCTCATCTATCCCAACTCTTGTTAAAGATGACCAGATATTCACTAACCCGGTGGACAAAGCTAACCTATTGGCTGAAATGTTTGCAAGGAATTCATCCTTGCCGGAAAGCAATCAACCACTCCCCGTGATCGAAAATGTATCTAGTTCCATGCCTCAGATATTTTTTCGAACACGTGGAGTTAAAAGGGTTCTCGCAAATCTCGACGTAAATAAATCTCCAGGCCTGGATGGCATTTCAGCACTTGTCCTATGTAAGTGCTCTTCGACGCATAGGTTAACCGCAGGAGTACCACAGGGCTCTGTCCTTTCCCCCTCCCTTTTTCTTATTTTCATCGACGACCTCTTGGATCGGACTGTGAATCCAATATACTCATTCGCGGATGACAGCAACCTCTGTCATTCATACTCATTCGATCATAGACCAAGTCGTCAAGAAATTGAGGATAAAAGGCGATTGATGGATGAGTCACTTAGCCAGGATTTGATGGCCATTTCTGAATGGGGTCGAGAGAATAGAGTAGATTTTAATGCACGTAAGACCCAGTGCTCCTTGTTGTCTCACAAGCGGTTCACTGATCCAACGGTGTCGTCGATTTTAATGAACGGTGTAGATATTGAGCAATCAGATGCTCTCGATGTTCTCGGCATGAAAATACAACGTAAATGTGTCGAAAGCTGCCTTCAAATGTTTAGGCTTTTTAAAAAGATGTAAAAAATATTTCACACCCTCTGATCTTCTCAATATCTACACTACCTACATCAGACCAAAGATGGAATACAACTCCCATATATGGTCGGGAGCTCCAGCTTCATCACTGTGTGTCATTTTTCTATCGATACTTTCATGGTGTTTGTTCTTCGGAAATTCGTGATCTTATACCGCCCGTGAGAACGTTCGGTAGAGATACGCGACTCTCCAGGAACGCCTACCCATTTGTTGTCGATTGGACAACCGGCCGCACTACACATTACAGAATAAATTCGTTCTTCGCCCGTACTATCCGTATGTGGAATCGACTTCCGGCAAATATCTTTCCCTCCAATTACGACATTCAGAGATTCAAAACAGATGTCAACAGACACTACTCCCTCTTTCCTCCTATCAATACCTTATCTACCAACGCAATGCACTGCATTTATAGGGGACATCCCCTGAGTGTTGGTTCAGTGAAAAAAAAGGATATTACTTTCAGCGTTTATACGTAGTCAATAGTTTAATTTATAGGCACAAAATGGATACAATTTTTCTACAAAAAATCATATAAAGTAGAAAATTATTAGCATGTTTCTTTCTTAAGCTGTGAAAATTATACCCTCACTACAGAGTAGGAGCGTATATATCATTAGGGATAGAATTATACACTCACTACAGAGTAGGAGCGTATATAGCATTAGGGATAGAAAAAAGTGTAACGCATTGAAGGAGAGATTTAAATCCATAAGTATGTCCCAAGTCCCTTTCACGTCCGTCTGGCTCGCTGGTATACACGATGACTCTGGAAGGGACTTAAAGAATTTATTCAAACTCTGCACATAGTACTATATTCCCAAACTTAGTTTATATTCGGAAATGGGGGAAATAGATATATATCTTATGGTACCCACACACGTATAGTCCATATTCCAAAACAAACGACCCGACCCGTACGTAAAATTAAACCTAATATAACTTCTATATTTTCCACGCAAATTGACATAAGCTTGGGTCAAAATAAATCTGATATAACTTCCATATGTATGGTTGAAATTAGTTGCAATTCGAGATTTTAAAATGTTTTATAATCACTTTAAACCTACAAAACATGTATGCTTTTCCGCGTCCTTGGTAGTCCCTATCCAAGTGAAGATTAAAACCATAACTTCTATACCGGTGCGTTACTTGAAATCTGAACTTATAAATGGAACAAACACTTTGTATCTTTCTTTTATTTTGCCGGGGATAATGAATATAATAATCACACATAACTCTTTCTGTGCCGCTTGTGCCCTTAAACATACAAATTTCGAAAAATTAATTTATGTACTCGGAGAAATTTACACACCGAATTTCTTTTCATATTCTAGCTGAAAACTTTGGTTGGTACAATCTGTATCCCAAATCCCAAATTTTGGTTGGTACCATTTGCACCACTTTTGATCCGGTTCCCCCTTTAAAGTACACATTTGATACAATCCTATTGTATTGCAGTATCCATTTTAATCGCTTTTTTCCAAGTTCAACTTAAAAGTATAAATATTGAAAATCAGTTAATGTTTCGCGTTTACACTGTCAGAGGAATATACACACCGGATTTCACGATTCTAGTTTCAGCCGTGTTGTTGGTACCATAGGGATATAAAAAGGTACGAATTTCGAAAAATATATTAATTTTGTGATACTTTTAAGTTTTTTTGATTGGTACCGCTGTTATCCGTTTTTACCCAATTTCACAAGTGCAAAAGTACAAATTTCGAAAAATTCCTTCAATTTGCATTTTCAGGGATGTACACGCCGAATTTCATGATTCCAGCTCCGTCTGTTTGATTGGTACCATTTTGTTTCCCTTTCTACCCAATTTCACTCACAAAAAGTACGAATTTTGAAAAATATTTTCTTAGTCAAATTCGTGCTGTAAAAGTAATGCCAGTTCTGAATTTCATGATTCTTGGCCCAGTTGTTTGGTCTGGGCTGTGGTACAATTTTTATCCCATTTAATCCCTTAAAATTAAACATTTTGAAAAATACCTTCTTATCAGTGATGTGCGCTGTAAAAAGAATATACATACCGAATTTCATTATTGTAGCGTCATCCGTGTTGTTGGTACCTTTTTATTCCCTTTTCAGCGTTTATCTATTAAAAGTACGAATTTAAACAAATTCGGTCATTTTGCGTTTCTAAGGATTTTGAGGTATGTACACACCGAATTTTATTATTCCAGCTCCATCCGTTTGATTGGTATCATTTTTATCCCTTTTTACCCGATATCACCCACAAAAAGTACGAATTTAAAAATATTTTCTTGGTCACATTCGTGCTATAAAAGTAATGCCCGTTCCAAATTTCAAGATTCTTGGCCCTGCCGTTTGGTCAGGGTGGTGGTACAATTTTTATCCCATTTAATGCCTTAAAAGTACAAATTTCGAAAAATGCTTTCTTACTAGTGATCTGCGCTGTAAAACGAATATACACGCCGAATTTCATTATTGTAGAGTCATCCGTGTTGTTGGTACGTTTTTATCCCTTTAAAAAATTCCTTCATTTTGCGATTCTAAACATTTTGAGGGATGTACACACCGAATTTTATGGTTTCAGCTCCATCCATTTTATTGGTACTATTTGTATCCCTTTTTACCCGATTTCACTCCCAAAAAGTAAGAATTTTGAAAAATATTTTCTTTGGCGCGTTGAAGCTATAAGAGGAATTTTTGTATCAAATTTCAAGATTCTAGTCCTAGCCGTTTGGTCATTGCGGTGGTAAAATTGTTATCCCTCTTTACCCCATCTTACCCCTTAAAAGTACGAATTTCGAAAAATCCCGTCATATCACACCTCTACACTGTAAGAGAAATGTACACACCAAATTTCATGATTCTAGTTCTAGCCGTTTGGTCTGGGGAGTGATCAGTCAGTCAGTCACTCAATCACGCAACTCTTTTATATATATAGATAATAAAAACTAATATTTCAAAGGATAATTTGCGGACGTATTTTAAGTGTGGATATAAAAAATATTTCTTATATGTAATGAAACATATTCATACCAAAATTCAAATTGCAAATACGAAGTATTGCCTCATGTATTGTCTTCTTTCCATTCGTACTTTCTTAAATAATGCCTAACTTAACTACAAGCCAGTTTCTACATTTGAAATATCATAACTTACTGTCAAAACTTCACGAAATATACATACATATATAACGAAAAATTATTGTTTTGTCTTCGCGCGAAAATGCTCTGATGTTTTCTGAATATGTTTTCTTTTTAAAATAACTCGCCCGAAATAGTAATTTTGCAGTAAAATCATGAATACACGAAAATTACATAAAAAATCGTGGACACTTTCTTGAATTTCGGACAAAGGTTATGAAAAATACAAACAAACTAAACGAATTGTGCCAATTTCAAGATTGTGTAGTGCTAATTTTGCTAATGGACACCAAATTGTTCGGAAAATTTTCATTTTTATTAACCGATACCACTTCTTGACATTTGACTAGAGCTATATCTTATGAACTTTTAATTGTGTACTGCAATAAAAGTTTGGAAAATTAATAACAAAATCGTTTAGTAATTTAAAAAAAAGTGTAGATAAGAATCACTATGATATCATTATGAAATATTCTTAATAAAAGCAAATAATTTGCTTGATGCTTGTAGAGCGCAAAGATGTAACATTTGCGATTGGATATTTGTATGCAGCTGTATCTAAATCTGAACCGATGTGTCCTATTTTCATCACAGAAGCAACAACAACGGTTTCTGTTACTTCCAATGTTTTGGGAGTTTTCAATTATAATACAAATCCATTTCGACAAACGAAGAACTGTTTGATTTGCGTGTAGGTCTCTATTTTAAAATCTACTTTAAAGTTGCGAAACAATAACATTTTTGTTATATTTATCAATATTTTTCGGAGTTAGGATTTGTTTGTACATATGTAACAAGTATTATTCAAAAGAGAAACAACAAATTCAGTAACTTGGATCTACGTAGGAAAACGAAACTCTATAATACCAATTATTTGGTTTTTTGGAATTAAAATTTCTTGTTGTTTCTTCTTGCATTTCATTGAATACAAAAAACTGTATTTGTTATTTGAATTTATACATATTTAAGATTATAAAAATGAAGAAACATTTCCAAATATTTTTTATTTAATCGGAATATGCGTATAAAGATTTTGAGTAAACATCCTGTTACTCATATCCTATATAAATTAAAAACCCAAAAAATCTTTAGACATCCTATTTAGACCCATACTTTGTCAAAAAGCATGTCCAATTTTCTGCATTTATCATAGAAAAAGTGCGGGACTGAAGGGTAATTTGATCGTTTTTTTTGTAATATTTCTTCAAGTATATATCGAGGGCTTATATTCAAAAGTGGCTATAAACCCTTTTCTCGAAAATCAGTTTTTAATGTCAAACTATTCTCAGATTTGGATGTCATCTGTCATATAAATTTGGAAAAGATTTTTTTCTAAAGCCATTTTTTTAAATTTCTGATTTGGCTATCCCCTCGCACGTTAGTTTGTGACTGCATAAGTGGCTATGAACATAAAAATAATAGAAATAAAATAGTTCAACAATGGAACAGCATAAAACCGAAGGTTATAATTTGCTACAACGATTTTGTTTAAAACATTTTTTAGATTTAGGGCATATCGTACTATCAAATTCCATCATTTTGCGTTAATAGCATTCTGATTCCTAAGTTATTAGGCTAAAATAGGATAAATAGTTGCAGTAAGGTCAAAAATTGTGAAAAGTATCTTTAGAAAAACCCGCGTAACTTTTGATCATATTGAGAATACCAAAATATTTCTTTGGCATGTGATTGCTGACTTCGTGGGGAATATTTGTGTATGAAAAGTTTCAGAATTATGAAAAAAGAAAGTTAAAATATAAGGAATTGCAACGGCGAATTTTTGGATTTATCATCAATTGCAGCGATTGGCTACATATATGTTACAAGCGACCAATCTGACGGATGAAGCTGGAATCATTAAATTCGCTGTGTACATCACGTTTTCTATACAACATTGCCAAGATTTCATGAAAAAAGTTATGGAGTTTACATTAAATCGTATTCTTATTTCAACATTCATAGTGCTCAATTTTAAACATACAAAAGTGGCTATGAACCATGAAACCGCGAATAATAGGAAATTTCGAAAAGTTTTTAATTGTTGCAATTAGTAATCCTTTTTAGATTAAACTGTAAGAAGAAAATCAGTTTTTTCGCTCTCCTGAAATGTTTTTGTTCATAGCCACTTATGAATATAAACCCTCGATATGTATGTATGTAATTTCAAGAAACTATTTAAAAAAGTTCTACACTTAGAGAACAAGTCTGTTAATAAAAGCAGCGATTTTTCTGCTATTACAGCTGTTTTTTTTTTGGCATAACAGCAGTTTTCTGCTAAAGAGTTTGCAGTCTGCTAAAATTGGCTGTTGTTAATTAAAATATAAAAATAGATAAGCGTTCATAAGCGAGTTTAGCTCGAAATTTCTTTTATAAAGAGTGATTTTTTTGAGGTTAGGATTTTCATGCATTAGTATTTGACAGATCACGTGGGAGTTCAGACATGGTGTCAAAGAGAAAGATGGTCAGTATGCTTTGACATTTCATCATGAATCGTCTTACAAACGAACAACGCTTGCAAATTATTGACTTTTATTATCAAAATGCGTGCTCTGTTAAGAAAGTTCATTGCGCGCTTCCATTTTATGGTCAGTTTAATCGACCCACTGAAGCGGCTATTCGGGCTATTGTGACTAAATTTCGCACCAAATTTACATTGTTGGACATTAAACCACCAACACGCTTACGTAGAGTGCGAACTGAAGAAAATATCGCAGCTGTATCGGCCAGTGTTAATGATGACCACCAATTTTCGATTCGTCGCCGTTCGCACCAATTGGGTCTCTGTTACTCAAAAACGTGGAAATGCCAAAATTGGACTAAGCGGATGGACCACCTAAGACGCAGCCGCGGTCAACATTTAAATGAAATTATCTTCAAAAAGTAAATGTCATGGACCAATCTAACGTTTCAAATAAAGAACCGATGAGATTTTGCAAATTTTATGCGTTTTTTTTTTTTAAAAAGTTATCAAGCTCTTAAAAAATAACCCTTTATTAGCTTGGGACAATATGCGTATCACATATATTGCTAAAAACAGCAAACAGCTGTTTACCATCTCAGCAGATACAAATCTGCTGTCTCTTTTTTAACAGCAGAAAATCTGCTCTTTCAGTAGACTTTCTGCTTTCTTTTACTGGCATATTCCTTTGAGTGTACTGATAGATGGATTACTGAAATCCAATTTTGCCGACAATGTCTGTCGGACAAATGTATCAAAGTATTTTTCGAAGACCCTGGCAATACAATATGAGTGGTTTCCAAACGCTCCAGTAAAAATTTCTTAAAAAGTTGGAAAATTAACTAAGTATGAGTACAGTTTCCTTCTTTCAAAGCCATAGTAAATAGTTCATTTACTAGAAAGGTAGTAGATTTACTTAAAAACATTTATTTGGATCTAATAAAAATTCTTACAATTGAGTAAATTCAAACTTATGTGGAAGAATATTTTCAAGGTTTTAAGTGAGAAAAAAATCTGAAATTTTTTGTATGGGAAAAATTCCATTTAGGAAATTTTAACTTATGGCAGAGGTATCATGAAACTTTTGAGAAATATTTTATGTTGTCATTTTTTGTATCAGTTTTGCATACTCTGAAGCAAAACTATTTGTTTGATTTTTTCAGTTAAATTGAACTTATTTTAATTTCACCTTTTTTTCCATGTATAAAATAAAATTTTCCTCAGTTTAAGTAAAAATTTACTCGTTTTGAGGAAAAAATCAGCAAAATTGTCCTCAGTTTGAGTTTACTTGATTTGAGTAAACATTTACTTAGTTTTAGGAAATTTTAATAAGATTTAGTAAAAATTATCTTAGTTTTAGGAAAATTTTGCTTAAATTTAGTAAAAAATTACTTGGTTTTAGGAAAAATTTACTTAGATTTAGGAAAATTTCAGCAAAATTCTACTTATATATAGTAAAAATGTACCTGGTTTCCTAAATTTTAGTTAATTTTAACTCGTTATAGGGTTAATTTTTTTAAGAGTGTAGATGAAAACCCCCCAGGGGAAAATCCTGCGCACGGGCCTGAATATGTCTGCTTATATTTGATTGATATTTGGTATGCGTATTCCAGAGATACAAGCCGACCGATTTTAAGCCGATAAGCCGCCGCCGCCGCACGTTTCTGCACGAGCCGCGCCGCCGCCGATTTCATCGGCTCAAATCGACTCAACCACGCCGCCGATTTCATCGACTCATATCGACTTCAACCACGCCGCCGTGATTTGACGGAGTTCTAACCCAGTCAAATCTTACTACCAAAATAGACAAACCACTTAAACTTACAAAAGAATATATAAATGCCAACTTAGACAACCCTACTGCTGTAAAATATATTGATCTTTCTTTCATTTATATAAGTCAATTCCAGTACGTGTGTTCACGTGTTTCTTTAGTGTGTCAAAGTAGGTAGATTATTATCATTCTTTGGAAGGATTATGATATTCAAGAACGTCTGGTCAAATATGCCTCACATGAAAAGCTGTAATTGCAAAAATATTTATTAAATTTATCCATATTATACATTATGGGAATGTATTCCTTCTCCCAAAAAATAATTGTATGGGTTAACAATTAGGGTATCCAACCGATTAAATTTTATTCGATTAATCGAATAATTTTTGTCAAATATTTGTTCGAATAATAAAAAATCATGATTTTCGAATAATGAATAATTCGAATAAATTGTCCCAAATAATCGATATTATAAGTTTAAAAAACTAATGAAATCGTCGTATGCTTTGTATGATAAATTGATTTTGAATAGCCAGTTTGTTCCATTTGGGTACAAATATAAAACCACAATTTTTTTCGATTTTTGATTGTATGCTCCACAGATATTAAAATAACGATTTATCCGACTTCATTTAAAAAATAGCAAAAACTGGCCAATAGCTTCGGAATTATTTAAAATTTAAAGAATAGTAATTTCATAGAATAGTAAATTCATAGAAAAATTGAGGTTAACACCGTGATAATAAAGTCAATTCTGTTATAAATCATATGATCCATATTCGAAAAAAGTCAATGGATAACTTCTGATATTATGGTCATTTAAGGGAAGGTTCTTTATTTAGATAAGATATTAAGATTTTTGTCAACTTCTTATGCATTTCGAATTTGATGTTACAATTTTTAAATAAAATCAGATACATAATAAACGTTCAATATATAGTTGCCGTGTCTTGTCTATATAACTCTTATTAATTATATTTTATTTAAGTGGACAATTGTTCGATTTATCGGTTAATCGAATAACTCTCGACTTCATTATTCGATTAATTGGAAATTTTTTGTTTTCAAATAAACGAAAAATCGAATAACATAAACGTCCGAATAATTGGATACCCTAATAACAATATTAAATTATTGGAACATTGGCTAATATTAACGAATATTGAACTACTTGGCAAAAAATAACAGAAAATTTTTCCTTCCATTTTCCAAAAAAATTGTCAAATAAATAGGGGTATTCGAATGACTGAACGAGCCGACAAATCAGCCGAAAGCCGCCGCCGCCGACCCATTTTGAACAGCGCCGCCGCCGCCGATAATTATGGTTCGGCTTGTAACTCTGGCGTATTCCCTTTATAGCAAAAACGATGGTGCACGTTTTATAGAGGTTGAAGTGGGACAAAAAGGGATATAATTGGTACCTATCAAACGACAACAGCTAGAAATACGAATTCTGTTATCTACTACTACTCTAATATAAAGAAGTCTTTATAAAAGTTTTTTTTTAAATTCGTACTTTTAGGGAAAAATGGAAATAGAGGTACCATTACAACGGCTGCACCCAGAAAAACTGATTGCGTAGACTCGTAAAATTCGAAATTCGTACTTTAGTTACCCCCTAAATGGAAAAAGGAGGTACAAATTGTACCGCAGCTAGAATCATGAAATCAGAGGGTTAAGGAATCAATTCAAACTTTGCACATGGTAATATTTTTCGCAAACATAGCACCTTCTGGTACCCCCACACAAATTTCTAAATTATAGAATATAACATCCATTCGATTATCAAAATCAGTTGCAATTTGATATTGGAAAATGTTTTTAATGTTTAAGCCTATAAAATGTTTATGTTTTTGCAACACCCCTTCTAGTACCTCCCAAACAATTGTCCGAATCACATTAAATCTATTGTAACTTCTATACTGGTACCTAGAGTCCACTATTGATATTTTATCATGTATTTGCAATTGTTTTATAAATGTGGAAGCTGGGACCATGTCCCACGAACCTTCTACTACCTTCCACACAAATTACCCTGCCCTAAGAAAAATTTAAGTTCTTATAACTTCCGATTCACCGATGAACCACACGAAGTGACTATGTGATACCCTCCACTTTCTACCCCATTACAATTGAATTCGTGGAAAAGTGATATCTTGAACAATTTTTGTACGCGTACTGTATACACTATATACTATACTATATGTGAGGTATAGAGCGGACGAAAAATATAAGGTGCTGTGGCAAATTCGAAAAAATTCGGTAAAAATATCTGGTCTCTAGAAGGGAAAAAATCAAATCAGGACCAACATTTCTTGGATGACTTACATAAATCTGAACCGATCTGCCTCACTTTCACGAAAGATGTTTCTACACTCAAAGGAATTTGTCAGTAAAAGAAAGCATAAAATCTGCTGTAAGAGCAGATTTTCTGCTGAAAACGAGATAGCAGACTTGTATCTGCTGAATAGCAAACTGTTTTTAGCAATAAAGAAAAAACGCGTTCTTGAAACTTTAAGCATATGTACAGAACAATATAGCCAGTTAACAATTTTATTAACAACACTTTTTAGAATAAATGTTATTATAAGAAAGAAAGATATTGTTATTGTCTTTTTAACGATACGCATATTGTCCCAAGCTATTATAAAACGAAATTCGAGCTAAATTCGTCTTCGCTGTCAATCTGAGAGGCTTCTAAATTATAAACGCTTATTTTTGTATCTATTTTTCTAATTTAATTAACAGCAGCCATATTTAGCAGACTGCAAACACTTTAGCAGTGTGTATGCTGATGCAAGATTGCAGAAAATTGCCTGACAGACTTTTTTCTTTAAGTGTAGTTGAAATAAAAGGTGTTGTGCCACATTTGCAAAATCGGTGGTCTCTATAGAGGAAAAAGTCAAATCGAGAGCAAAATTTGTATGGGACCTATATATTAATCTGAACCGATCTGACCCATTGTCACCATAGATGTTTCTAGTTCAATTAAAAAGTAATGTGCCAAATTTGAAGCAAATCGAGTGAAATATATGGTTTCTAGAGAGGAAAAAGTCAAATCTGGAACGACATTTCTTTGGGGCCTATACCGAAATCTGAACGGATTTGCTTCAATTAAATAGCGTTCGTCCTAGTCCCACAAAAATCACTTGTGTTAATTTTTATTAGGATCGGATAATTATTGCGACCTGAACTTTGACTACAAGAATAGATGGACTGACGGGCAGACAGACGGACATTGTTAAATCTATTCAAAAAGTGATTATAAGCCGATCTATATAATAAACGATGGGTCTATCTCGTTTCCTTTTTGGTGTCACAAACAAATGCACAAAGGCATAATACCCTAGAGGAGGATATAAAAATTGTATGGGTCATGGAAATATCTATATAGAAACAAGTAAAATGGCGTTAAGTTCGGCCGGGTAGAATCTTATGAACCCTCCACCATAGATTGCTTTCCACGGTACTACTGGCAGATTAGAGGCTGTCGACTTCAGTAACATATTTCATTTTATTTAATCAGTCAGTGGAAGTAAAATTCCTTACATACTATAATTAAAAATATTACATAGTAAATATAAGTATATATAACTATAAATTATTTAATTATTGTTACAAGAAAAAAATTTAAAGTTATCTTTTGACGCACTCTTAGGTTAACGGAATTCAGATGAAGAAATGTTAATTAAGGGACTATTAAGAGCACAATTAGTACGATGCAGTGGGACATTAAAAACATCAACGAACCTCAGATCACCAAATCTGGACAATCAATAGTATTATTTATTAAATCAAAAATTAATAAAGCAGCTTGAAATATTCTTCGATACTCCAAATTAGGAAAATTATGATATTTTTTACCACAATAGTACTTAACTAAATCTATCTTAATAATACTTCAAGTGTATTCAAAAAGCAGAAATCTTCAAAAATAATATTAAGTAACCCAAAATTTTGAATTTTTTGGTCCTGTTGTTGTTGTTCAACTGGACTAGCAATTTTTTGAGGATAAAGTCCCTGAAAACACAAGTGATTTCTTGTGAAGTGCTTCGCTTTGTACTTGGATGTTATGCCAGAATCAGGGCCTATGATTTTGTTTAACTTATTGCAAACAAAAATGATTTAAAGAATATAATGTCTAGGGTTACACAGTGTTTAGAAAAAGAAATGATATATTTTTTGTGTAATTTGATTTATGTGAATCACGCATGATCATGAACAACATTTATTTTTATTTCGTGAACAGGAGGAACCAACAAATGCTCGTGCTTGGTTTAAATGTTTTCTTCGTGAGCGTACGTAGACGTAAGTCAAAAACACTCTCGCGCCCATCTCGAATGTGTAGTATGGCCGGCTGCCCAGTCGACAACAAATTAACAAAAAAAAAACATCATTATATACAGAACAGGTGAGCATTATGACGGTGTTGAAGAGATACAATATAATGGATATCCCACAGTTACCTATCAACACCCTCGATCTCCTCCGAACACGGTCAAGTAGCTCCGCTTTGGAATGCCTAGGCAGCCCAATGAACATCACATTGTATATTCAAGAGCGCTTGACAGCTGAATAACTACATCGTTCATAGAAATTGACGACACCATTGCACACTGGTCCCAAATCCATTATTTATGGCATAAAGTCAAAAATAAAGACATAATCATGTAATTGTACATTTTCCTATTTACAATGAGATATAACATAGAACCATTAGGAAGCCAATCCTTGATGGAACGGAGGTCAACCTCTCTCATGAGGCCAAATACCTTGGTGTCATCCTTGACCGGAAGTTGAATTGGAATAGGAACACTGAGAAAAGGTCTAAATGCACTCTACATGTGCAGGAACTCCATAGGCAAGAACTGGGGTCTGAAACCAAAAGTTGTAGACTGGATCTACCGATCGGTTGTTAGACCCATTACTACTTATGGATGTCTGGTATGGTGGGGCGCAATGAGAGTGAGTAAACTCCGGGCAAAATTAATGAAAACGCAAAGGCTAGCAGGACCGAGCATTACGGGAGCCATAAAAAGCACTCCACAAGCAGCAATGGATGTAATTCTGCATCACCCATCTCTGGACCACTTTACAGAGATGATTGCTGCCAGGAGTGCTATAAGACTCAAAGAATCAGGATGCTGGAAAAATAGACCTTATGGTCACGCAAGGATAGTTCAAGGAGGAATACTGGGTGTTCACGAATCGGTCATCAATGGAGGTACAGACTACATGGTGCCGGTTCTGGACTTCTCACCCTTACCACAGATGATTATACCAAAGAGATCAGACTGGGACAATGGTGAGCCCTTCAAAGGGCTTTCGGTCTACACTGATGGCTCAAAGATGGAACAAGGCACAGGTGCGGGATTCTATATTGAATCACTACAGATACGCAAGTCTCTCCGACTTGACGACAACTGTAGTGTTTTCCAAGCAGAATTACTGGCAATTGAAAGGGCATCAAGATTTCTATCAAGTGAGAACATTCCGGTGACCACGGATATAATCTTCTACGTAGATAGTCAGGCAGCAATGAAATCAATCATGTCACACACTGTCAAATCCAGGCTTGTGCTGAGTTGTAAACGCTCACTAGATAACCTCAACGACCATGTCGTCCGTCTCTGCTGGGTTCCCGGACATAGCAATGTCAAAGAAAACGAGATAGCAGATGAACTGGCTAGAAATGGTTCGTCCTTGGAAATCGATAGAGCTGACAACTTAGTAAAACCACCGATTGGCACATTTTATAGACTGATTGAATCAAGAAAATGGTCACAGATGAACGAAGCATGGAATAGTTTGTCAACCTGTAGGATCGCCAGGGCGACATGGCCAAAGATCGATAGGGGCAAAACCAGAACTCTATTAGAGCTAAACAAGGCAGAAATTCGAACTTTGATAGGTATCTACACAGGGCATTACTGCACTAGGAGTAGGATCTCAAGATGGCAGTTGGACATTGAAGATCACTGTCGATTATGTGAGGATGAGGAGATAGAATCTATTGAACACATAATCTGCAGATGTCCAGCGCTTTGTGTACGCAGAAATAAATACCTAGGAAGTTATTTCATCAGTAACATAGAGGATATTGCAACCCGCACCATTTACGACATTTGGGGATTCTCAAAAGGACTAAATCGGATCAGGGGTGGCTAATAAGGAACATGGAAGAAACCGCATAGACAGTTGACGACTAACATAGAAAGAGAGCCATAAAGGCATACCACCACCGGTATACCGGATGACTCTCGACAAATTTTCTTACCTAGTCGTCAACCATTAGAAAACACCCACACACAGAAATACTAAAACACACCTTCATATTCTCCTACCCCCATATCCCTTTCCAATATCCCCTTACTTCCCTCACGTCTCATCTATCACCAATCACTCCTTCCTAAATCCCATCACTCCCTATCCCTATCCCTCTCCTATAACCTTATACATTCAGGAAACAAAAGGATTTGCACAATGGACCCAACTGGGTCTCCGAGTGTTCAGAATGCAGGAGCATTCTGGTCCTTTAAACCAAACCAAACCAATTGTACATTTGATGGACATAACATACTTAAAAAATAAAATTGGGCCGATCGGACCACGCCCACTACCACCTTCCATATAAACTCAATATATAATCAACACTAGCTGAACCCCGCTCGCTTCGCCAGGCAAAACCCAAATGGTAAAATTAAAATCAGGTTTCATATCGATATTATCGTGGTCAGTAATATATACTTTTCAATTTTCAGCCTTGTAGCTTGTCATGCCCCAAAGCCCACGAAACGAAAATCCAAATTTCGGCATCAAATTGATCTTTATCATGGTCAGTAATATATACAATCCAATTTGCAGCCTTTTAGCTCAAAGAACACTATTGCCACGCCCAATCCGCCCACAAAAAGAAAATCGAAATTTCGGCATCATATTTATCATTCCCGTGGTCAGTTATATATATGTTCCAATTTTCAGCCTTCTAGCTCAAAAAAAACACTTTTGCCACGCCCATTCCGCCCACAAAATGAAAATCCAAATTTCGGCATCATATGGTCCCAAATCCATTTTTTTGGCAGAAATTCAAAAAAATTATAATTGGAAAGTGGTAAATGTGTATATTTTTTATTTATTTATTATGAATTACAATACAAAGTAAATTTATATTCTAATTTTGGGTCCAGAGATTGAGCCGGGGTGACTAAGACCATTGTAGATAGTTATTGCAGCGACAGACCAGAGCCTCTGGTGGGAATCGAACCCACGACCCCCACGCTGATAGCCGAGCACGCAACCAACTCGACTACCGGGGCGCTCAAATGTATATATATATATATATATATATATATATATATATATATATATATATATATATATATATATATATATATATATATATATATATATATATTCTTTATGGCAACACTCCAAACAACCAAAAATATACTGGAGGAAATTAGGTGGCAACACCACAAGCCTGAATGGTACTTAAACTTTGCGGTTCAAAAAAGTGGGATTAATTTTGATATAAAGCAGTTTTACAAATTAAATAAAATCAAGATTTAAAAAAAAAATAATAAAGTGACTATATTATAAAAATTGACGGCAAGAGTTAGTAGTTGAAAAATTATATTTAACATTTTATGATTATTGTGGTCTTGTAAGTATTCATAGGTATTGTAATTTTGTGATTTGTAGAGAACATAATCTATAAATGTCGTGGACCAAAAGTTATATGTATGACTCAACTTGACTCAAAGTGTGTTCATCTGAGGTCGTAGTTTATGGTGGAATTAATATCATTTTTCGGCAAACTCCAAAAATTGTCATTTTATTTTAGAACAGTTTTTGATATGCCATAGACATATATATGATTATATCTCTGAATTAGTTTTGTGTACGAGACCCGTCAATATTTTATTTAAAAGGTGTTGAAAGTACCTTTAAAATAATATACAACATCATTCACCTTTTTGTACACATGTATACATTTTACTTTATTTCTTGAAATAATTATTTAAATTAGCGTTTAAAGTATACTATTTGTATGCTATATTTTGCTTTTAGAAAAACACATTTCGTCAAAATAAACAACTCTACATTCTTTTAAGCTTTCATAAAATTTTGTTTTTGGTCACCCTGTACCAATACAGGGTGATAATTATGTTGGTTATATATTGAGTTTATATGGGAGGTGGTAGTGGGCGTGGTCCGATCGGCCCAATTTTATTTTTTTGCGCATGATATGTGTAGCAAATGTGCAAAATTACAAGATTGTATGTTTATTTTTCGACTTTATAACATGGATTTGGGACCAGTGTGCCGTGGTCAGTTATATATATGTTCCAATTTTCAGCCTTCTAGCTCTCAAAAACACTATTGCCACCACCTCCGCCCACAGAGCAATTTTTTAAAAATTCTATAGCCTATAGTTCTTTCTATCTATCTGATAACAAACAGACAGACGTACACTAAGGTTTTATAATATTAATAGAGATAATAGGAATAATAGGGATAAACAAAATATCTAGTAGTCGATTACGGATTTAACCATAAATCAAAAATTCTTAATGCTTTTAAAATAATATAACATAGCTATCGACGTCACGCATCGCGCACGTCTAGAACGCCCGACGCTATTAAAAAGTGAGATCCCAAAAAAACAGAACAGAAAAAAATAAAAAGGCGAAATGCAAAATTAATAGGAAATACATGAAACAGAAGCTTCCTAAAGAATTACAATGTAAGCATTTGTATGTGTTAGACAATGTTGTTCATTGCATTTGTTGTTAATATGTACAAAATGTACATTTCATTGAACAAATTACAATCATCCGTTTCCTTTTATTGCAGACAGTTTCACAGCTGGATTTAAAATATTTACCAAAAATATTAGTGCGTCGGAATGCATAAGGTTATAAGGATATTCGGTAAACACCACAGCGTCTTTATCAAATATTCCACATCTTGAAAACAATCTGTAAACACTGTACACCCAGGCCTTGTTAATCGACTTTCTAGAGGAGAGGTATACGAAGTTAGTAAACATACAAAAAGTAATACATACCACGGATAATAAAAATTAGTTAAAATTGTGGTGTGAGAACAAACCGTTTTAAAGTAACGGTACCTAAAGGCACTACTACCGTGAGAACAGCCACCTAAACCAGCATTTATTCAATCAATTTGTATACCCACCACCTTAGGATGGGGGACTTCATCATTCCTTTTGTAACACCTTGAAATATTCATCGGAGACTCTATAAAAAATATATATTCTGGGTCGTGGTAAAATTCTAAGACGATCTAGCCCTGTCTGTCCGTCCGTCCATCTGTCTGTTGAAAGCACGCTAGCTAGCACGAAATGAGCTAGGAGGTTCAAATCTTCCATAAATGTGTCTTATGGTTGCAGATCGGTGGGGTGGACGAAATCGGCCCAGAGGGAAAATTTTTCCCTAATAAGGACTATTTTAATTAATTAATTAGATTATTTAAGCAAATATTTTGAAAATTTTTGCTTTTTATACACTTGAAATTTGTTGCGGGCATTCCTCTACTAACGTGAAAAAAATTAAAAAGTACAAAAAATATTTAGCGGGTGAAATGGGACAAAAAGGGACACAATGGTACCAATGATACGACAACAGCTAGGAACACGAAATTCGGTGTGTACATAGACACGTAAAATATTTTTAAATTTTTGAAATTCGTACTTTTAAGGGATTTAATTGGAAAAGAGGGATAAAAATTGTACCATACAAACAGCTGAAGTTGAAATCATGAAATTCGGTGTATGTATTCATCTGACTCTGTAGACGCGAAACATAAAGGAATTTTTCGAAATTTGTACTTTTAGGCCGAAAATAGGGAAAAGGGAATACAAAATGTATATATTATAAAATAAGTATATATTTTGATATTCGTACCTTTAGGATCAAAACGGGATAAAATTGGTATCAAGCAAACGGCTGTAGGTAGAATCATAAAATTGAGTGTTTACACTCGTCTGTGTTCGTAGACACGCTAAATATGAGTATTTCTCCAAATTCGTACTTTGAGGGTCAAAATGAAACAAGAATAAAACTGGTACTAAGCAAACGGGTGCAGTCATGAAATTAGATGTATACATTCCAATACACCTAAATTTAGTGCTAAATTTTTGAAGATTGCAGCCTCATGTTCACTTTTTGATTGTAATTGCAGTATTATATTTATATATAGTAGAGTACTATTTTTATTATAATAATGAAGCAATAGAATGTATTGAAAACAGTGCACATAAGTATGCCTAATAATTTGAAATAGTAAACAAATATAGTATTGTGCATAAAAAATATTTCAATTTTACTAATATGGTTCAAAACTGCCATGTAAAGTCGACAGTCACTAATCTGCCGATAATACTGTAGAATGCAATCCATGGTGGATTCGACCCGGCCGAACTTAACGCCATTTTACTTGTTATTTTTTAAGGGTGCCGTTAACAACAAACTGAGGTTAGTTCTATCCGAGTAAATAGGTATGTATGTTCTAGCAGAGTAAGTAGGTATGTACAATTCAATGAATGTCAAATAATTATAATTTATACTATAACCAGTAAGGAAAGGCTAAAGTCGGGCGGGCCGACTCTATGATACACTCCACTTTCAATCCGAATACAATTCAATTCGGCGAAAAAGTAAAAACGGGAAGGTTTTTTGTATCCTGTAAATGTATGTGTTTGACAAAAAATTTTATATCGGAAAGGACATTTGTATGAGGATATATTGAAACCTGGAACGAAATAGGTGAAATATAAAATGTATAGTTTGGCCAAAATCGGTTAAACTTATGGGAGCAACATTTGAATTTGGGCTATATTTAAATCTGAACCGATCTTACCCACTTTCACCATAGTTTTGTTTAGTTAGATTATAAGATGTTGTGCGAAATTTAAAGACAATCGAGCACAATATGTGGCTTTTAAAGCGGCAAAAGTCAAATCGGGAACGACATTTGTATGGGGGCTATATCTAAATCTGAACCGATTTGACCCATTTTCACCATAGATGTTCTTAGTTTAAATATAAGATGTTTTGCCAAATCTGAAGACAATCTGATACAATATGTGGTTTCTAGAGCGGAAAAAGTCAAAACGGGAGCGAAATTTAAATTCTTAATAATTCTTAATTCTTAATAATTTAAATCTGAACCGATCTGACCGATAGTTTTGCCAATTTTAAAGAAAATCTGTTGTAATATGTGGTATCTAGAGTGAAAAGAGTCAAATCGGGAGTGAAATTCGTATGGGGGCTATATCTAAATCTGAACCGATTTTCTTCAAATTAAATAGCGTTCGTCCTTATCCCGAAAAACATAGTTTTGCAAAGTTTCAATTGGTTCTGTCTACAATTACGACCTGTATCGTGATTACAAGAATAGATGGACGGACGGACGGACGGACGGACAGACAGACAGACATTGCTAAATCGACTCAAAAAGTGATTCTAAGACGATCGGTATAATTAACAATGGGTCTATCTCGTTTCCTTTTGGGTGTTACAAACAAATGCACAAAGACATAATACTCTCGTGGAGTGTATAATAAAAACTAATCGAAAATGAAATTTGGCCCGCACGACTTTAGCCATTCCTTACTTGTTCGTAGTGACTTCCGAAAACTTTTACGATAATTTTATATCATTTGATCCTCAAACCGTCTTAATACGTACGTCGATCGTGTAGATGTGTAGCTTGTAGGCTATATATCCGAAAATGGTGATTTCAAAAAGACATTGAGAGCCGAATTACAAAAGCCTTAGATGGACCTTAAAATCTTTATTGTGCTCGGAATATACTCGTACTCCATGATGACGAACAATATATATATATATATGGACCGCGACCCAGTATATACATGTGAACTAATTCCAAAATTTTGAATATGAATATTTGATTTGAATTGTTGGCAGCTTTTTCTGCGTACAATTGAACACGATTTGTATCAATGAAATGAACGTGATCGACATGCATAGAAATTAGGCTCTCACGCACAATAGCGTGACTTATGCAAAACTGAGAATCACGCATACCAAATATTGGTTCACACACGAATAATTGTTTACACATTACTTTCATGCACACTCACAAGAGTAATAAATACTATTATTCACAATCTCGTGATTTGTTCCCAATAACTTCCTACAAGTTAAAAATAATTCCTTACGATTTTTTCTAAAATCTCACGTCTGGGTATGATAGTTTGAACGCAGCTTTAGAATCATATGGTTATATGTGCACATGCATGCATTTATGGAGATCAGAGATGCCATACGTGCAAGAGGTTTTCTTCGGGATTTCCCGTCGAGGGAATTGCCGGGAAATCAGCCAATTTATCAACCCCAAGAAATTGTTTCGGGAATAAGCAGAAAATCGGTCAAGAATTGCAGGAGTTACTGGCGATTAAATGAACAAACCTTTTTGAAAATTGGTCATAAATCCTGAAAGCAAATTTTCTCATTTTTTCCAAGAGTGTTGTGATCTACCTGCAAACTTTAACATTTCCATAGGCTGATGGGGTTTTAACACGATACAGTTTTTTCTTGGAGATGAATTTGTCAGCTGCACTTCTATTGCATATCTTCACCCCATCTGCCTTGTTATGCACCATCAAGTTATGACCACGCTCTGGCGCGTCACAAAATTCTAAAAAGATATAACCATGTCTGTTGAAATCACTCTAGCATCTAAACGAAGGGGCGTCGGCGACCCCCATTTTCCCTGGATAGAAAGTGGGCGAAAACGGCCCAGAGGAAAAAAATGTTCCCTGACAAGGACAGGAAATATCCCTAATATTTCTAGTGTGATATTTGGTATGTACATTCTTATAACATAAACGTACACCATAAATCGATTCTTATTTGTGGAGGTGAAATGGGGAAAAAAGGGATAAACATAGTACCTATCCAACGAAAACTGTAAAGAAATGCAAAATTTGTATTTTCATGGGGAAACGGGAGAGTACTTCTAGGGTAAAGGATATAAAACTGGTATTAGAATCGTATTAAGGTGTGTACATTCCATTGTGAGCTAGTAATGGTTAATGGATTTTCGAAATTCGTACTTTTAGGATAAAAATGGAACGAAATTCGATATGTATGCTCTGGACTGTTGTGGAAGGTTGAAATTGGAAATGGATTGCCGTTCAACGACTCCAAAATTTAGAAATAATCTTAATCCTGATAAAGATATCATTATTTGTTTGTATTTTAGCTTATTTTATTCTGTACAAAATATCAAAAACTTAGAGTGGGGTGACGGTTTCTTTCAGTGTAGGATGATCCGAAGACCATCGTGCCTATGTGTGAGTGGTTCAGACTAACCTGTGCTAACGTCAGCTGCACTTGGTTGTTGTCCACGTCATCACTACCGCAGTTAAAAATCCACCAAATAATTTCTTTCCCCAATACCTTCACCCTCTTATAAAAAACAAGACCCGTGAACGAGCCCCAAAATGTAGGAGAAAATCTCGTAACCTGGCAACCTGGTAACACTAGTGGAGATGGCAACGAAAATGTACAACTTCCGAAATGTGTAATGTTTTTCAGTATGCGCTTCAGTGTATATGTGTGGTGGAACCTTTTGTTCAAGTGTTTTCATTAAGTGTGATGGAAACGCTGCTTATGCCTGCTCTCGTTCGATGCACAGTTTGCAACCACAAAATAAAGTATCTGCAGAGTTTCCAAACAAGTTTTTTTAATCATAACAAAAACTGAAACTGAATAAAAACAGCCAATAGCTTGCCACCCAACAGCAAAGTAAAAAATTAGAATATCACTTGCACACCGAATGATTGCCGACATCCATATACGCTACGCATTCCTTAATGGCCTGGCTGTTGAATTTTGAAAAGAGCAGTTGGGAACTACGGCTGTTGGCAAACAGTTCTTTATAAACTAGCGATGCCCTTGATTGCACTGTAGGGTGTGATGGTGGAGAAAAAGAAAGAGGCAACAAGCAAACATTATAACTTGTATTACAACATTTAACAAAGTTTTCATTGAAAGAGCTTTTGTCTCGTCATAGTTCAAACCACGCAAACTGGCTACAACGTACATGGCTGAGTAAGATTAAAATTGAAGTTGATACAGCAACCAATGCAAACTTTAAGTTTAATAGGAATACTCGTAATATAAAAGTTTGTAAGATTTAACGTAAGACTCTCTAGCAAAGTAAAAGTGCTAGTAAGTATACCAGACGTTGGCTCATTTTGCAGGCAGCAATTAATTTTATTCGTCGGTCCCGAAAATGGGAATTATTTGAAGGTGGTAGACTTAATTAAAATTAAATTAAAAAATGAAGAAATGACTAAAGTCGGATGCATTCGACGATTACTGTATTGCTCTACACCACTCTATACGGCAAGGCAGAAACAGAACACGAATCTAAATATTTTAAACATTATTACTTTATGAAGCCTATATCAAAACTAATCTATATAAAAATTTGAATCTAGATTCTTGGTATTTAATAGATGATGTTCCCATATGAGAAGTAATACAGTAATACAAATAAAAAATAACCCACAAGATTTTGAGCTTCTTTGGTTGGTTGCATTTTTAATTTCAAAAGTACAAATTTTGAAAATCCATTAACTCACACTGCAAGACAACCTTGTTTCATGATTATACCCATTTTTGCCGTAAAAGTACAAAAATACAAATGTGGAAAAATCTTTTTATTTTACGAGTCTATGCAGTCTGGTGAATGCATACACCGAATTCCATGATTCTAGCTGCGGCCATTTGGTTGGAACCACTTTTGTACCCTTTTTCCATTTTACCCCCAAAAGTACGATTTTCGAAAAATCTCTTTATTTTGCGTGTCTATGCAATTATAGGGATGTACACACCGAATTTCATCATTCTAGCTGTAGTCATTTAGTTGGTACTACTTTTATCCCTCTGTACCCATTTTATCCCTTGAAAGTACAAAATACAAAATCTACGCAGTCAGAGCTGCGGTCATGTGGTTGGTACTATTTTTATCTCATTTTTCAATTTTAACCCCAAAAAGTACTAATTTTGAAAAACCCGTTTATATTACGTGACTACGCAATCATAAGACTTTCATTATTCTAGGTGCAGCCGTTTGGTTGGTGCAGCCGTTTATCACTTTATTCCCATTTTACCACTTTAAAGTACGAATTTGGAAAAAATACTCAATTAGATGAATGTACACACCATTTCGTGTTTCTAGTTTAATATGTACCATTTTTATTCCTTTTTGTCCCATTTCATCCCCTACGAATAAAAATCAGTTTATGGTGCACTTTTTGTTATAAGGGGAATGCGCATACCCAATATCAAGTAAGTACAAGCAGACATATTGAATAATATGCTTAAATACTCTAAAATATTAGGGGTTATTATGGGTATTTTTAGTCCTTGTGAGGGAATTTTTTTCCCCTTTGGGCCGATTTCGCCCAGTTTCAATACCAACCGATCTACGACTATAATTTTCGAATTCATGAATTGTTGAAAAGTTTAGTAAAAAATAACATACTCCTAAAATAGTATTCAATTTAAACATTTGATTAAAACTTTAGTCAAAAACACGCTATACGCTCGAACCAAATTGGGAAATATTAAAAACTTACTTCCAAAGTAGTAGTCTTTAACGCAGACTGTATGCAATTTATGTGGACAATTTTCGAGAAGAGATCGACCTTCAGTTCAGTTTGTGCGTCAATTTGTAAAGCGAGTTCATGAAAATGGATCGGTATTGGACAAACCAACCCGTGTACGTTCTCGTCCAGTGCGTTCAATCAAAAACATTGCTGCTGTGTGCACTTCTTGGAAAAGAATTATGCGTAAAGACCACAAAGTTCAATTGGACCAACAACTGAAGCCTCATGACCAATGGGCTTAAGATTGTTTGATGAAGAATTTTACCAAAAATCATGACATGGACTACATTTGGTTTCAACAAGACGGGGCCACATGTCACACCGCCAACGCAACCATCGATATTTTAAACACTGTTTTTGAAAATCTCTCTCAGAGCTGTGATTTGAGCCCTTTGAATTATTTTCTGTGGGAAGCCATTATGGATAAATTTTACGCAAACCGTCCAGGGACAATTGAAGCGTTGAAACATTTAATCGAAGTTGCCATTGAAGAGATTCGAGCCGAAAGAATCGAAAATATAGTGAAAAATTGTTTGTTTGTTTAAAATAACGTCATAAATTCTGGTTTGGATAAAATTGTAGATAGATTCAAGATAATTCAACGAAGTTTTGAACCAGGTCGCTTCTTCCTCCTTCATAAATTTTAGATGTTAACATCCCAAACTATTCAGGTCCAGTGAATATCATAAATAATTGCTACCTTTGCTGCTTGCGAGTAGTATTAACCCCGCATTTTCTAAAACTTAACTCGTCACTTCACTCAAATTTTGGCGATTTGGTATTATTTATAACGCAGACCTTTCGTTGTTCGGTTTGGAGAGCTGGTGTCGATTATTTGTTAACATTGTATATCCTCCACCTTTGGATGGAACGTATATTTATTTTGCAAATCTTTGAAATATTGGAGACTCCATAGACTGAGATTATCGACAAAACCGATCAAATTTCCTTGATTTTGCACTTCATTATTCCAGCTGTAGCCGTTTGGTTGCCACCATTTTTTATCCCTCTGAGGAGTGTATTATTCTACTTCTATCGCCATTCGCCCCGTTGCACAGTGTGACTTTTTGCCCGGTTTACGTTGACCCATTGATCAAGAGAGAACAATTACAACATTTTTTATTTTAAAAGTTATTAGTTTTGGTGTTCTTATATGACCTTATGCTAAAGGTCACAGAGGGGTCTGTCTTTGGTCCATATAAACTCTGAATATGTATTTAGACATATGAAGTCTCTTGAATGACATCTAGAAGCATCATACAATAAATTATAGTAATCTAATATTAATATTTTTATGTAATAGAGTGGAATCTGAAACAGGGGGCGAACTACGTCCATTTTTGTTCTTCAATATCATGTGAGCCTCGAAAGTTACATATTTATTTTGGTATCATAAAAGTGTAAAAAGTCACACTGTGCGTTGTCCTCCTTAAAAGTACGAATATCGAATAATCTATTTATTTTACGTGATGTGAAATCTAGTTTAAAATACATAAGGTCGATTTACAAATGTCAGATGCCATACAATTTTGATATTTTAATGTTGGCATTATGTCATTTAAACTAGATTTCGTATGGAGTGTGACAAGGCTATAAGAGATATTCGTGATAGACAGAAGTTGTAATTAAAAGCTGAAGTAATAAATATTATAAAATTACGCGAATAGTCTTATTGTTTTATTTTTGGCCAGACGTCTCGAAACATGGTGTCAGAAGTAATTTTTTATAAAAATATTTCAATCACCTACACAGTGCAACAGTGGTTCTGCAATTCAAGCACCACTATGACGGTTCGTTAGTGTATCCAAAATGATGACGATTGCCTAAAGGATTTTTTTCCTGAGGTACCCGTTTTCGCGGGACGCCCTGGCGCGCTCCCTCCACCCACTTTTGTTATCTTATGGTCTTTTGTTTGTCATAACTCGAGAACGGCTGTCCCGATTTAGGTGAAATAAATGTTGAAAAATTAAGAATTATAATTCCTTTAATCTATGCTCTTTCTCGATATTTTAAACAGTTTCGCAGATATAAATAAATTTATGAAAAAAAAATTCCCTAAAAAATTTAAATTTTTTGTTTTTAAAAATCATAAAAAATTCAAAACGGAAAAATATGTCAAGGCTTATTACCATATAGAAAAGGAATGCCCGCAAACTCTTGTTTTATTTCGAAATGTATTTACACATAAATATGTAAAAGTAGTGACTAACATTAAAATAAAATGTTCTAGCTATTTAACCTATATTAATTATGTTTTAATGAGTTGAGCAATTATTTGATGATTAACTCTTCAGGCGTTTATTCGATTAATTGGAAATTCTTAGCTTTCGAATAAACAATTAATCGAATATCTTAGAAGTCGGAATAATTGGATACCCTAGTTATGATACTCTTTCTAGAGACAGAAAAATAATGTAGTGTGTATAGGTAACGTATACTTACTGGTTATTGAGGGTAATATCACTCATACGCAATGTAGTCAGCCTGAACATTACAAACAGTCCCGCATTTTTTATACCCTACACCACTACGTGGTCTAGGGTATTATAAGTTAGTTTCACGCCAAATGTTTGTAACACCAAGAAATAATCGAGCTAGACCCACCTTTAAGTATACCGATCGGCTTAGAATCACCAGCTGAGTCGATTTAACGATGTCTGTCTGTCCGTCCGTCCGTCCGTCCGTCTGCTGACCATCTAAGCTTGATCGCACTCTACAGGTCGCAATTGTTGTCCGATTGTCATGAAACTTGGCTGAAGTTATTTTTTCTGGCCAAGGACCATTGGTATTGAATTTGGAGGAAATCGGTTCAGATTTAGATATAGCCCCCATACAAATGTCGCTCCCGATTTGACATTTTCCACTTTAGAAACAACATATTGTACCCGATTTTCTTTACGTTTGGTACAACATCTTATAATCCAACTAGAAACACCTATGCTGAAATTGGGTAAGATCGGTTCAGATCTAGATATAGCCCCCATACAAATGTTGCTCCCTATTTCACTTTTTCCGCTCTAGAAACCACATATTGTACCCGATTTTCTTTAAATTTGGCAGAACATCTTATAATCCAACTAGAAACACGTATGCAAAAATTGGGTAAGATCGGTTCAGATTTAGATATAGCCCCCATACATATGTCGCTCCGGAATGTTTAACCGATTTTGGCCAAATTATACATATTATATTTCACCAATAAACAGACATGGTGAAAGCGGGTCACATCGTTCCAGGTTTCAATATACCCCCATACAAATGTCCTTTCCGATTTAACATTTTTTGTCAAACACATACATTTACAGGATGCAAAAATCCTTCCCGATTTCATTTTTTTACCGAATTGAATTGTAATGTGATAGAAAGTCCGTCCGTCTTTAGCCTTTCCTTACTTGTTTGGGAGATGCCCATATGTTCATACTTAGGTATAACCCAAATGGGGCCCAATCTGATCTATTACAGCTCTAGAAACTACATCTTACATCGTATCTTCATCAAATTTTGCAGATCATGATATTTTTCAACTAGGAATACCTACCGTGAATGAGAAATATATAGGCCCATGTTTTGGACCAGGCCCAAAATGTTGTTATCGGCCCCCTTTTGAAATGTCGGTCCGATTCATCCTATCACTACTGTATAATTTGTATTTGTCTGTACAATATACGTTAAATATGACTAAAGATGAATTTATTGTAACTGTATAATTTTTATGAACTACATAAAATTGCTTCCATGAAATACGTGGGTTTAGTAATCAAAGCGAGATACCTACGAGGGAGTGGTGTAGGGTATTATATAGTCGGCCCCGCCCGACTTTAGTCTTTCCTTACTTGTTTTTTCATAAATTTATTTATATCTGCGAAACTGTTTAAAATATCGAGAAAGAGCATAGGAATAGATTAAAGGAATTATAATTCTTAATTTTTCAACATTTATTTCACCTAAATCGGGACAGCCGTTCTCGAGTTATGACAAACAAAAGACCATAAGATAACAAAAGTGGGTGGGGGAGCGCGCCAGGGCGTCCCGCGAAAACGGATACCTCAGGAAAAAAATCCTTTAGGCAATCGTCATCATTTTGGATACAATAACGAACCGTCATAGTGGTGCTTGAATTGCAGAGATTAAACTGCAATTTGTCGCACTGTGCTATTAATTACACTTTGCAAACTTGGTGATAGATCGCTTATTTAAAATGACGAATAATTGCATTGTCATGCAGCCGCTTGATTGGCAAATTTGGCAAAAAACGAGAAGCATAAGTAATCTGAAAACAACAAAATAACTACGTTTTTATGGATAGTTAGAGATCGAGCGTTAGAGGTTTTCAACGCATTGTTCCCCGCGATCGATGTGTTCGCCGAGGAAAAGGCGACAATGAAAACGGTACCGCTGATAAGGAGAAAGAGAGTAAAGATAACATTACGTTGTCCTACATATTGGACAACATTTATGAATTTGTCAATGCTTATAGCGATTTATTTGATGGTGTGGGTAAATGTCCTGGGACTTGTTCTATGCCAGTTTTACCTTACCTTGGAAGCGTATTATGCATGTATCAGGCGAGAATACTTTCTTTTTCCAAGGGCAGATTATACAGTTGTAGACCTGACTGATATGAAACTGGACAAAAGTAGCTCTGATTTAACAACCTTTATGACGTTACCGTTGGAATAAGCCGCCTTTCGGAATAAATAGCGCTTGAGAACTTTTCCGAATGCGTATGATTATGATCTTTGGTGACATTCCTGGCGTAGAGGTTTACTTTAGGCCTGTTCGATTGGGCTTACTAGCTTAATTTTTGTATGGAATTTACTTAACAACAAAGTAGATTACTACTCTCTTAGCATTGCTGCCATATTTTTCTTGTTGATCCATTTATGTACAACCAATGGGTAACAATATTGCCACCTAGTCTCTTAATTGTAAGCTAGTAAGCCCAATCGAAAAGGCCTTTTGATGACATAGCATTGAACTGCACTGATGTGTCTGTTGACAGGAAAACAATATGAGTGTTCCTGGACAGAAGAGTGCGATAGGGAGTTGATGAATATGCCAGTTCTCGGCATATTTGATCCCAACAAACAAATTGTAGTTCAGACTGATAGTTCAAAGGATTGATTCGCGTCGAGAACGTTTTCAAAGAACGATCAAAAGTGGGCACAGATAGAGAAGGTGCTACAGGCGATCGTGTTTGATTGCGATAGCTTTAAGTATTGTCTGCATTCTGATCATAAACCCTTGTAAACACTTATGAAGCGTGATATAGATGATGATACTCCGCGGCTTCAAAGGATTCAAAGCCTGTTAAACAAATGTTAATATCAGATTGTTTGTCAAGGGATTTTTGTGTGTTATTATGTCCCTGAGAACCAGCATGTATATATAAATCCTATAGAAGATGACGTGGGCTATATGATGATTTGAGGCACTTCGAAAATGGGCTATTTTTATACACTCCATGAGCGTATTATGTCTTTGTGCATTGTGCAGCGAGATAGACCCTTTGTTAATTATACCGATCGACTTAGAATCACTTTTTGAATGGAATCTATTTGAATTTATTCTTGTAATCAAATTACAGGTCGCAATTGTAAACAGAACCAAATGAAACTTTGCACAGCGAAGTTTTTTGGGTTAACGACGAACGCTTTAATTTGAAGAAAATCGGTTCAGATTTAGATATAGCCCATATTTTCTTCAAAATTGGCAAAACATCTTATATTTAAACTAGGAACACCCATGATGAAAATGGGTCAGATCGGTTCAGATTTATATATAGCTCCCATACAAATTTCGCTCCCGGCTTGACTTTTTCCGCCCCTGAAACCACGTACTTTCACAAATTTCACAATTGAGCATAACACGTTATACTTGAACTAGAATACTTGTGCAAGTGGGTCACTTTATTCCATGTTTGGATATAGCCCCGATACAAATATTCTTCTCAATTTGACAAATTGGGTAAGGTCATATTAGCCAATGATTAGGAAAGATACAAAAATCCTTCCCGTTTTCACCTTTTTACCAAATTGAATTGTATTCGGATACAAAGTCGGCCCGCCCGACTTTAGCCTTTCCTTACTTGTTTTAAAGATCACATAATGGTAGTATCAACAAAGTTGCAAAAAGGTGATTGCATTGGGCTTCATGAACCCCACCTTGCAATTGAGAAGACATTAGCATAGGATGCTTTAGGTAGGATGCTTTATTATTGGCCGGGGATGACGAATGACTTTACGGAAATAGTGAATGGATGATTAGTATGTGAAAAATTTAGTCGATATAATGCGAAGGAGTCAATGGTCCAGGTTTCAGTACCGTCATAATCGTTTCAGAGAGTAGGTATTGAAATATTATATGTAGGTCATGAATTCATTGCGATAATGGATTCTTATCCAGTTACGTGTTCCCAGAGCTGTTAAAAGATAAGATGGTACTGCGGAAAAAAGCGTGGCTATCGTTAAGAACATTTTGAAGCGGTGTTATAGTGAAGGTGACATTGAAATGATTCATCTGATTCATACTACCCCAAGCAGCCGGGGTATGTCTCCATCTCAACTGTTCTTTGGCCGTCAAGTCAAAACTTGCATGCCTTTTACGTCTGGACCAAGGCGTATTTATACAGGTGATAGCACTAGAACAACAACAAATTCGGCAACAACAAAATACAAGTAATTTTTTGAATAATGTCAAAGCAAAATATATGGGATTTGACAGTTTCGGTTACTTTTGAATGAAAAAAATTTCAGTCAACTGGGCTCCTGCTATCACTTTTATAAATACGCCTTGGTCTGGGCCTAGAACGGGATAACATAAATGACAGCGTCACACAAAAGAATTTGAAACGGAATACTCAATAGACAATAGGCCTGTTCGGTTGGGTTTACTAGCTTAAAATTAAAATTAAGAAAAAACAAGGATTGACTTATGGAATAATAATATGAAATTTAAACGGTGGTCGATTGATTGATTTTCTGCGTTTTGAATATAAATATATGTATAAAAAAATTTTTCAAAGATATATTTTCTGTTGTCTTTTTTGGACTTAGCCTTAATAACCATAATTTTAACATACACTGGATGTCGGCTCACCAACGACGCTCGCTGATCCTCATTGTGACCATATCAGTTGGGCTACAAAACAGATAGGGTATACTTCGCCGCTCCCCACTAGCTGGCGCCGATGACACATGCTACCATGTATTATACTTGTCTCCGATAGATGGTGCTAATGACTGCACTGGTGTATTTAATTGTTTCTCCTAACCATAATCTTATACATATAAGTACAATTCATCTTAAATCTAATCTTACACTAAGCCTAATTCATATCCAATCAAACTAGCTGGTTTAACGACTCTCACCCTCATACATACCCCTTTCTTTCTGGAAGACGCTTGATTATTAACACGCCAGCCTTTTTACAAATATTCGGTACCACATATCTCCATAAATTTTTATCTTTTTTTTGATCGACTTTGTATACCCTCCACCATGAATTTCATTCCACAGAGGCTGTCGATTTTCGTAGAAGTGTTGTAACATTATAAAGGGTGTCCCAATTTTTTAATTTTAAATAAAACACAGATATTTATGAAAAAATCGTGAAACTTTATTATATCGTAAAGTAGACTGAATGAGGTTATGTATGGAACAATACATATATCGTGCAGATGGCCGCCGCGGCTTTGCTGGCATGCACGCGATCTTTTAATGAAATTTTCAATGACCGTTTTGCATGAATGCTGCGGTATTTCATTAATGCTGCGTCCAATTTCGTCTTTTAAGGATTGAGTCGTCGTCGGCTTATTCGCCAATTCTGATCTCCAAAACGCGAAATAACACGACCGGGAAATGACTGATGCAGCAATTGAATTGTTTCTCTGGCTGTATGACATGTGGCGCCGTCTTGTTGGAACCACATGCCCTCCACATTCATTTCTTCAATTCTAGGCAAGAAAAAACTGGTTATCATTTCACGATACCGAACACCATTGACTGTTTGCGCTTGACCTGCCTCATTTTCATAAAAAAAGGTCCAATGATTCCTCCAGCCCAAAAACCACACCACACAGTGACACGTTGAGGATGCATTTACTTCTCGTGAATCACTCGAGGATTTTCCGCACCCCAAATGCGACAATTCTGCCTATTGACGAAGCCATCAAGATGAAAATGGGCCTCGTCACTGAAGATGATTTTATCGGCAAAATCAGCATTTTCATGTTGTCTCTCCAATACCCAATTAACGAACTCCCTTCGCTGTCCATGGTCAGTTGGCTTCAGTTCCTGAGTCAATTGAAGTTTGTATGCATGAAGATGCAAATCTTTCGTCAAAATTCGCTGCAAAGTGGATTTGGAGACACCAATTTGCTGAGCTCGGTGTCGAATTGAGGTGGATGGAGTTTGAGCGACATCATCACGTACAGCTGCGACATTTTCGGTCGATCGACCTGGTCGATGGCGCGTTGTTGTCTTTACATCACTAACAGACCCAGTTTCGGCAAATTTATCCATTAATCTCTTTACAGTCGACTCTTTTGGAGCATTATTGTGACCCCAAATTGATCGCAATTTGCGAACTATAGCCGCAAAACTTTCACCATTTTGGTAAAACAATTTCACAATGAGAATGCGTTGTTCATTCGTGTAGCGCTCCATTTTTACTAACCTCGAACCTTCTACTTACAAACAATAACAATTGTTCAAATGTCAAACAATGACACTTCGAATGTTGCCAGATTTAAAAATTGCGTTATTCTGGGGATACCCTTTAGGAAATGTGTTGTTGTTTTTTAATTTTTGTATTCTACCTTTAGTATTTAATAGTATATTTTTATCCTCGATGAAGATCGAAATATCGAAATGTTAATTTTTATACACTCCACGAGATTATGTCTTTGTGTATTTGTTTGTAACACACAAAAGGAAACGAGTTAGGCCCATCGTTTATTATACCGATCGGTTTAGAATCACTTTCTGAGACGATTTAGCAATGTCCGTCTGACCGTCTGTCCATCTATTGTTGTAATCAAATTACAGGTCGCAATTATAGTCCGATCTTAACAAAAATTAGCACAAGTAAGTTTTATGGATCAAGAACGAACGCTATTTAATTTGAGGTAAATCGGTTCAGATTTAGATATAGCCCCCATACAAATGTCGCTCTCGATTTGACTTTTTCCGCTCTATAAAGCACATATAGTACCCGATTTTCTTCAAATTTTGCTTAACGCCTTATAGTCTAACTAGAAACAGCTGTGGCGAAAGCGGGTTAGATCGATTCATTAGATGATGAAAGCGGGTCACATCGTTCCATGTTTCAATATACTTCCATACAGATGTTATTTCCGATTTAAAATTTTTTGTCAAACACATACATTTACTGGATACAAAAATCCTTCCCGATTTCACATTTATACCGAATTGAATAGGATAGAAAGTGGAGTGTATCATATAGTCGGCTCCGTCCGACTTTAGCCTTTCCTTACTTGTTTTAATATATCCACGCAAAACAAATAAAACAAGTAAGGAAAGGCTAAAGTCGGGAGGGGCCGACTATATGATACACTCCACTTTCTATCGGAATACAATTCAATTCAGTAAAAAAGTGAAACGGGAAAATTTTGTATGTTTCCTAATTACAGGCTAATATGACCTGGTCCAATTTGTCAAATCGAGAATAATATTTGTATCGGGGCTATATCCAAACAAGTGACTAACTTTCACAATAAGTTCTTCTAGTTGAAGTATAACGTGTTATGCTCAATTTTAAAAAATTCTCTGAAAATACGCGGTTTCTGGGGGAACGAAATTTGTATGAGAGCTATATGTGAATCTGAACCGATGTGACTCATTTTCACCATAGGTGTTCCTAGTTTAAATATAAGACGTTTTGCCAATTTTGAAGAAAATCTGTTAAAATATGTGGATTCTGGAGCGAAAAAATTCAAATTGGGAGCGAAATTTGTATGGGAGCTATATATAAATCTGAACCGATCTAACACATTTTTACCACAGGTGTTTCCAGTTGAAATATAAGGTGTTTTGCGAATTTTGACGAAAATCTGTTAAAATATGTTGATTCTAGAGCAGAAAAATTCAAATTGGGAACGAAATTTGTATGAGAGCTATATATAAATCTGAACCGATCTAACACATTTTTACCACAGGTGTTTCCAGTTGAAATATAAGGTGTTTTGCGAATTTTGAAGAAAATCTGTTAAAATATGTTGATTCTAGAGCAGAAAAATTCAAATTGGGAGCGAAATTTGTATGGGAGCTATATATAAATCTGAACCGATCTAAACATTTTTACCACAGGTGTTTCCAGTTGAAATATAAGGTGTTCTGCGAATTTAGAGGAAAATCTGTTAAAATATGTGGATTCTAGAGCGGAAAAATTCAAATTGGGAACGAAATTTGTATGGGAGCTATATATAAATCTGAACCGATCTAACACATTTTTACCACAGGTGTTTCCAGTTGATATATAAGGTGTTTTGCGAATTTTGAAAAAAATCTGTTAAAATATGTGGTATCTAGAGTGAAAAGGGTCAAATCGGGAGTGAAATTCGTATGGGGCTATATCTAAATCTAAACCGATTTTCTTCAAATTAAATAGCGTTCGTCCTTGTCCAGAAAAACTTCATTGTGCAAAGTTTCGTTTAGTTCTGGCTACAATTGCGACCTGTATCGTGATTACAACAATAGATGGACAGACGGACAGACAGACAGACGGACATTGCTAAATCGACTCAGAAAGCGATTCTAAGCCGATCGGTATAATTAACAATGGGTCTATCTCCCTTCCTTTTGGGTGTTACAAACATGCATGTCTACGCAATCAGAGGAATGTATACACCGAATTTCATTATTTTAGGTGCAACCGTTTGGTTGGTATCATTTTTATCCCTGTTCCCATTTTACATTCCACAGAGGCTGTCGATTTTCGTAGTGGTGTAATATTACAGAAAATGTAATTTTTTAATATAGCCAAACGAAAACAAATACAAATATTGAAAAAATAATTTTATAAATAAATATAATATTTTTATTATTTCAAACGCTTATAAGGAAAGGCTACCAATACGTTTACACTATATATCGAAATAACACTTCAAATCAAAAAATAAATATTTTTATATTTATATCTTCAAAAAAGCTTAAATGCCATAAATATTGGTTGATAGTGGGTGCTACAGTTGGTTGTATTTCCATTCTGTTTCAATTCCAAAAATAAAAAATTTTGAATTTTGAATTTCCAATATCACACCGAATTGTATTATTCTAGGTGCAGCCGTTTGGTTGGTACCATTTGTATCCCTCTATTCCCATTTTATCCCTTAAAAGTACAAATTTGGAAAAAATACTTTTATATTATGTATCTACTCAATTAGAGGAATGTACACAGCGAATTTCGAGTTTCTATCTGATGTCATTTGTCCCATTTAACTCCCTACGAATAAAAATAACTTTATGGTGTACGTTTTTGTTATATGGGGAATGTACATACCCAATATCAAGTAAGTACAAGCAGACATATTGAAAAATAAAATGCTTAAATACTCTAAGCGTTATGGGTATTTTTCTGATATTTTATTATTATAATTTTAAATTAAAAATAATTAATTATATAAATTCCAAAAATCTATTGTGGAATGTAAACGCTTAATTTACGTTTCTAGCTGCAGCCATTTGTTTGGTACCAGTGTGAGTCTTGCTGCTGCCGTTTGTTTATCCGCTTTTTGTCCATTTTTACCCTAAAAGTACGAATAACACTTTATTTAAATACGAACATCGCTTTATTAGTGCGCGTTCCCACTATAAAAGTATTGAATTTCTCAAATATCACAAATCTTCAGAAAAGCTCTTGAATACTCCAAATATTAAAGGTATTTCTTGTCCTTATTAGGGAAAAATATTTCCCTCTGGACCGATTTCGCCAATTTTTAATTCCAACCGATCTTCAACTATTGAAAAATTTGAACGTCATATCTCATTTGTTTATATGCTAGCGTACTTTCAACAGACAGAAATGACTAGATCATCTTAGAATTCTTCGGGTCGCTGGTCGATATTTTAAGGTGTTATAAAGAATGATAATCTTAGTATACCCTCATCCTATGGTAGAGGGTATAAAAATTATAAGGGTCACCCGGGTGGGTTTCAGTAAACGACGACTACAAAAATGTTCAATAAGACGAAGTTAAAACATTAGAGCGAATTCAAATTCAAGAACAAAACTTTCGTTGGTCAAAAGGAGGGGGAATTTTGAATTGCATTTTGAAAAATTTTACATTTTCTTTGAAGTTTCTTTGCACAATAGTAAAGAAAATCACAGAAAGAAATATCCATTCGCCAAAAGCCGATTTCAAGATAATCAAGAAAACTACAATTACAATGAGCGACAGTCCAAAAACTGTGTCGATTGCGGGGGATATCCCGAATTAGAGCAATTACTGGGATGCAATAATGGCATGTCTATTTGACATTGGACTCTTTTCATGATACTCGCATGCTCTACCCAATGCACCACAGCTAGTGATGCGATATGTTCGCCATTTGCTTGTTAATAGTGGTTCAGAATCAAAATCCATCGGCCAAAATTCAATAACTTTTGTTCTAGTAGACATTTATGAGTTCCGTAAAAAATAAAAAACAAGGAACTAACATTAAAAATCGGGATATATTTTAGAAATCGGCCCTACTTTTCGTATTTTTCGATTTTAAAGAAAATTAAAATTTGATTTGAACTGGGACATTGTCCTGGCTCCTGTAAGTAGGCATGTGTGCTTTATTACTTGGTGGGATTTTTTAAAAACGGAGTTTTGCTTCTCGTTTCGTTTGTGAGAATCATTAGCTTAAAGAGGCCGGGTATGTAGTTGAAAAGTCGCTGAACGAAACCTTTGACAGGGTGGAAATCATGATAGTGGTAGTCTGCAGCCAAGTAATACATAAATGTCATTTGTAAATAAATTCAAATCAAATATTGATTTTTTTCTTGTTTGTCTGTTCTAATGGTGGGTAAGTTTAAAGTACAATTTGCCAATGTACGATGGCTGAGAGCGAATTTTTTTGCCGTGTACGCTCATGTACAATTCCATCGGCCTGATGTTTTTGCTCTTTGTGAGACCCAGGTGTGTGAGGATTCTGATCCACAGGATTTTCACATTCCTGGGTATCACACCCTATCCCTCTTTATCCCCCACAGAGGTCTTTTGGTATACGTACGTTAGGTTAGGTTAGGTTTAAAGGACCAGAATGCTCCTGCACTCTGAACACTCGGAGACCCAGTCGGGTCCATTGTGCAAATCCTTTCGTTATCTGAAAAATAAGATTGTAGTTTATAGGAGGGGGTAGGGAGTGATAGGATTAAGGAAGGGTGATAGATGATATATGGAGTGTGCGGGAAATGAGAGGATTTTGGAGAGGGGATATGGGGGTAGGAGAATATGAAGTTGTGTTGTTAGTTTTTTTTCCAATGGTTGACGACTAGGTAAGAAATTTTGTTGAGAGTCATCCGGTCTACCCATGGTGGTGGTAAGCCTTTATGGCTCTCTTTCTTTGTTAGTCGCCAACTGTCTATGTGGTTACATCCATGTTCCTTACTAGCCACCCCTAATCCGATTTAGTCCTTTTGAGAATCCCCAAATGTCGTAAATGGTGCGGGTTGCAATATCCTCTATGTTACTGATGAAATAACTTCCTAGGTATTTATTTCTGCGTACACAAAGCGCTGGACATCTGCAGATTATGTGTTCAATAGATTCTATCTCCTCATCCTCACATAATCGACAGTGATCTTCAATGTCCAACTGCCATCTTGAGATCCTACTCCTAGTGCAGTAATGCCCTGTGTAGATACCTATCAAAGTTCGAATTTCTGCCTTGTTTAGCTCTAGTAGAGTTCTGGTTTTGCCCCTATCGATCTTTGGCCATGTGGCCCTGGCGATCCTACAGGTTGACAAACTATTCCATGCTGCGTTCATCTGTGACCATTTCCTTGATTCAATCAGTCTGTACAACGTGCCAATCGGTGGTTTTACTAGGTTGTCAGCTCTATTGATTTCCAAGGACGAACCATTTCTAGCCAGTTCATCTGCTATTTCGTTTCCTTTGACATTGCTATGTCCGGGAACCCAGCAGAGACGGACGGTATGGTCGTTGAGGTTATCTAGTGAGCGTTTACAACTCAGTACAAGCCTTGATTTGACAGTGTGTGACATGATTGATTTCATTGCTGCCTGACTATCTACGTAGAAATTTATATCCGTGGTTACCGGAATGTTCTCGCTTGATAGAAATCTTGCTGCCCTTTCTATTGCCAGTAATTCTGCTTGGAAGACACTACAGTTGTCGTCGAGTCGGAGAGACTTGCGTATCTGTAGTGATTCAATGTAGAATCCTGCTCCTGTATACGTACGTAATGATATAGTGTTCCAGAGCCGGCATAACTTAAACTCTGAAAATCCAGATTTTAACTCCCTTTGGGTTAAATTCAAGATTGGAACACACGTACTACATTTCGGATTTGTGTATAGAAGTCCAAACGCGGAAAGGGACGTATCCCTAAATGGCTTTGACGCCCTTTCCGATTCAATTACAAAAATTTTAGAGGACTATTCTGACAGTGAAATTGTGGTTGCTGGCGATTTCAATGTCCATAATTCCTCTTGGCTTGCCCATTCGAGTCACTCAACACCGGAGGGTCAATACGCCGAGCTTTTTGCCGCGCATAATGATTTGACGCAACTAGTGAATGAACCGACACACATTCCGTGTGTCCAAGGGCAACACTCTAATATTCTTGATCTTTTCTTAACATCACACCTTGAAAAGTATGAAGTTAACGTTCTAGCACCTCTTGGTAATTCGGATTGTTTCAGCATCCTTTTCGTATTCCGCTCTTCGTGTCGCTTCGACCCCAGCCCCAAAGCGGACAATATATATATATACGAAAAGGCACGTTGGGCCGAGCTCAACAACTTTTTCCAGCATTTCAATTGGAAACTTTGTTTTCTAAATAGCGATATAGATGCTGCGGCTGAAATGATTGAAAATATTATCTTGATTGGAATGAAGTCATTTATTCCAATTAAAGTTATTTCGGATAAACCATCTAATAAAAGTTGGTTTAACCAGACATGCAAGGCTGCTGTCAGATCCAAAGAGGAAGCATTCAGGAAATGGCGTTTAAATAAAAATGCCACAACTGATCTGCTACGCAAGCAGACAAGAACCATGTGTGCCAGGGTACTTAGACGTGAAAAGTTTCTGTATGAACAACGTCTTCGTGCCAAAGTTCTTGCTTCTCCCAGGGGAAGTAAGAGCTTTTGGTCATTTGTGAGAAGAGTAAAGGATAACTCCTCATCTATCCCAACTCTTGTTAAAGATGACCAGATATTCACTAACCCGGTTGACAAAGCTAACCTATTGGCTGAAATGTTTGCAAGGAATTCATCCTTGCCGGAAAGCAATCAACCACTCCCCGTGATCGAAAATGTATCTAGTTCCATGCCTCAGATATTTTTTCGAACACGTGGAGTTAAAAGGGTTCTCGCAAATCTCGACGTAAATAAATCTCCAGGCCCGGATGGCATTTCAGCACTTGTCCTATGTAAGTGCTCTTCGACGCTTGCCCGTCCCCTTCGTAATCTTTTCAACCTTTTTTTTTTTTTTTCACTGAACCAACACTCAGGGGATGTCCCCTATAAATGCAGTGCATTGCGTTGGTGGAAGGAAGATCAGGTATGGGAAGGAGGAAAGAGGGAGTAGTGTCTGTTGACATCTGTTTTGAATCTCTGAATGTCGTAATTGGAGGGAAAGATATTTGACGGAAGTCGATTCCACATACGGATAGTACGGGCGAAGAACGAATTTATTCTGTAATGTGTAGTGCGGCCGGTTGTCCAATCGACAACAAATGGGTGAGCGTTCCTGGAGAGTCGCGTATCTCTACCGAACGTTCTCACGGGCGGTATGAGATCACGAATTTCCGAAGAACAAACACCATGAAAGTATCGATAGAACAATGACACACAACCAACATTACGACGGTGTTCAAGGGAGACAATAGAATTGGATATCCTACCATCACCTATCAACACCATCGCCCTCCTCTGGACACGGTCAAGTAGCTCCAGTGATGAAGCTGGAGCACCCGACCATATATGGGAGTTGTATTCCATCTTTGGTCTGATGTAGGTAGTGTAGATATTGAGAAGATCAGAGGGTGTGAAATATTTCTTACATCTTTTTAAAAAGCCTAAACATTTGAAGGCATCTTTCGACACATCAAATACATGTTTTGTCCAACGAACATCACGTTGTATTTTCATGCCGAGAACATCGAGAGCATCTGATTGCTCAATATCCACACCGTTCATTAAAATCGACGACACTGTTGGATCAGTGAATCGCTTGTGAGACAACAAGGAGCACTGGGTCTTACGTGCATTAAAATCTACTCTATTCACTCGACCCCATTCAGAAATGGCCAACAAATCCTGGCTAAGTGACTCATCCATCAATCGCCTTTTATCCTCAATTTCTTGACGACTTGGTCTATGATCGAATGAGTATGAATGACAGAGGTTGCTGTCATCCGCGAATGAGTATATTGGATTCGAAGTCCGATCCAAGAGGTCGTCGATGAAAATAAGAAAAAGGGAGGGGGAAAGGACAGAGCCCTGTGGTACTCCTGCGGTTAACCTATGCTCGTCGGATAAGAACCCATCTACAACAACACGTATAGTGCGATCTCTGAGGAAGCTCGATATAAATCGAGAGAAGTCACTACCAACACCAAAAGCGATAAGCTTTGATATGAGTGCGCCGTGCCAAACTCTATCAAAGGCCTTGGAGATATCTAGAGCAACGACCTTACTCTCACCAAGCTGGTGAATAGAACGATTCCAATTTTCGGATAGCAGTGTCATCAGGTCTCCCGTAGATCGATTCCTACGGAAGCCATACTGTCGATCATTAAGTAAGTCATTAGTTTCTAAATACCTTACAAGATGGTGGTTAACCATACTCTCCATAACCTTCGAGAGCGCTGAGCAAATCGCGATCGGTCGATAGTTTGCAGGGTTATTAGCCTCACCTTTTTTAGGGATGGGCTGGATGTTCGCAATCTTCCAACACGCTGGGAAAACTCCTGCACGGTATGCAAGGTTGAAAAGATTGCGAAGGGGACGGGCAAGCGTCGAAGAGCACTTACATAGGACAAGTGCTGAAATGCCATCCGGGCCTGGAGATTTATTTACGTCGAGATTTGCGAGAACCCTTTTAACTCCACGTGTTCGAAAAAATATCTGAGGCATGGAACTAGATATATTTTCGATCACGGGGAGTGGTTGATTGCTTTCCGGCAAGGAAGAATTCCTTGCAAACATTTCAGCCAATAGGTTAGCTTTGTCAACCGGGTCAGTGAATATCTGGTCATCTTTAACAAGAGTTGGGATAGATGAGGAGTTATCCTTTACTCTTCTCACAAATGACCAAAAGCTCTTACTTCCCCTAGGAGAAGCAATAACTTTGGCACGAAGACGTTGTTCGTACAGAAACTTTTCACGTCTAAGTACCCTGGCACACATGGTTCTTGTCTGCTTGCGTAGCAGATCAGTTGTGGCATTTTTATTTAAACGCCATTTCCTGAACGCTTCCTCTTTGGATCTGACAGCAGTCTTGCATGTCTGGTTAAACCAACTTTTATTAGATGGTTTATCCGAAATAACTTTAATTGGAATAAATGATTTCATTCCAATCAAGATAATATTTTCAATCATTTCAGCCGCAGCATCTATATCGCTATTTAGAAAACAAAGTTTCCAATTGAAATGCTGGAAAAAGTTGTTGAGCTCGGCCCAACGTGCCTTTTCGTATATATATATTGTCCGCTTTGGGGCTGGGGTCGAAGCGACACGAAGAGCGGAATACGAAAAGGATGCTGAAACAATACAGTGATCCGAATTACCAAGAGGTGCTAGAACGTTAACTTCATACTTTTCAGGGTGTGATGTTAAAAAAATATCAAGAATGTTAGAGTGTTGCCCTTGGACACACGGAATGTGAGTCGGTTCATTCACTAGTTGCGTCAAATCATTATGCGCGGCAAAAAGCTCGGCGTATTGACCCTCCGGTGTTGAGTGACTCGAATGGGCAAGCCAAGAGGAATTATGGACATTGAAATCGCCAGCAACCACAATTTCACTGTCAGGACAATCCTCTAAAATTTTTGTAATTGAATCGGAAAGGGCGTCAAAGCCATTTAGGGATACCTCCCTTTCCGCGTTTGGACTTCTATACACGAATCCGAAATGTAGTACGTGTGTTCCAATCTTGAATTTAACCCAAAGGGAGTTAAATTCTGGATTTTCTGAGTTTAAGTCTTGCTGGCTCTGGAACACTATGTCGTTACGTACGTATACCAAAAGACCTCTGTGGGGGATAAAGAGGGATAGGGTGTGATACCCAGGTACGTGAAAATCCTGTGGATCAGAACCCTCACACACCTGGGTCTCACAAAGAGCAAAAACATCAGGCCGATGGAAATGTACATGAGCGTACACGGCAAAAAAATTCGCTCTCAGCCCTCGTATGTTGGCAAATTGTATTTTAAACTTACCAACCATTAGAACAGACAAAAGAAAAAACAAAACAAAGTCAATATGCAACAACAGTTGCCAAACTCCTCTCCCTGCCGTTGCTGTATTCACCCAATGCTCAGTGTTATGCCTTAAGCATTGGGCGAACAACGACAAGAAGAAAAGAGTGCCAACTGCACTGCACGAATGGGATGGGGGGAGGGAAGGGAAGGGGACAACGCACACACTATGGAGCGGACAGAAAATGTGTGGTCAGTTGTGTGTGGCTGCTGTTGAGATTTTGTTGTTGTTCCGCTGATGCTGTAGTTGTTATTGTTTGGTAGTTGGATGGTTGTTTTGGTCGGCGCGGCGCGATGTTTTGTTGTTGGTTGTTTTTCATTTTTTTGTTATTATGATTTTGTTATTTGTTATTTGTGATTTGTGAAATTTTGTTCTATTTTGTTTTTTTTTTTCTTTTATTTTAACACAGAACTGAACGGCACACAACACGGACGACAGAGAAACACATGTGCATCGGACGACGGACTGACAAACACTTTTTTCAATGTGACACTGCTATCCGAAAAATGGAATCGATCTATTCACAAGCTTGGTGAGAGTAAGGTCGTTGCTCTAGATATCTCCAAGGCCTTTGATAGAGTTTGGCACGGCGCACTTATATCAAAGCTTATCGCTTTTAGTGTTGGTAGTGACTTCTCTCGATTTATATCGAGCTTCCTCAGAGATCGCACTATACGTGTTGTTGTAGATGGGTTCTCATCCGACGAGCATAGGTTAACCGCAGGAGTACCACAGGGCTCTGTCCTTTCCCCATCCCTTTTTCTTATTTTCATCGACGACCTCTTGGATCGGACTGTGAATCCAATATACTCATTCGCGGATGACAGCAACCTCTGTCATTCATACTCATTCGATCATAGACCAAGTCGTCAAGAAATTGAGGATAAAAGGCGAGAGATGGATGAGTCACTTAGCCAGGATTTGAGAGCCATTTCTGAATGGGGTCGAGAAAATAGAGTATATTTTAATGCACGTAAGACCCAGTGCTCCTTGTTGTCTCACAAGCGATTCACTGATCCAACGGTGTCGTCGATTTTAATGAACGGTGTAGATATTGAGCAATCAGATGCTCTCGATCTTCTTGGCATAAAAATACAACGTGATGTTCGTTGGACAAAACATGTATTTGATGTGTCGAAAGATGCCTTCAAATGTTTAGGCTTTTTAAAAAGATATAAAAAATATTTCACACCCTCTGATCTTCTCAATATCTACACTACCTACATCAGACCAAAGATGGAATACAACTCCCATATATGGTCGGGAGCTCCAGCTTCATCACTGGAGCTACTTGACCGTGTCCAGAGGAGGGCGATGGTGTTGATAGGTGACAGTAGGGTATCCAATTCTATTGTCTCCCTTGAACACCGTCGTAATTGTGGTTGTGTGTCATTGTTCTATCGATACTTTCATGGTGTTTGTTCTTCGGTAGAGATACGCGACTCTCCAGGAACTCCCACCCATTTGTTGTCGATTGGACAACCGGCCGCACTACACATTACAGAATAAATTCGTTCTTCGCCCGTACTATCCGTATGTGGAATCGACTTCCGGCAAATATCTTTCCCTCCAATTACGACATTCAGAGATTCAAAACAGATGTCAACAGACACTACTCCCTCTTTCCTCCTTCCAATACCTTATCTTCCTTCTACCAACGCAATGCACTGCATTTATAGGGGACATCCCCTGAGTGTTGGTTCAGTGAAAAAAAATATTGATTACAGACCAAAAAAATACAAACGAAAAAAAACTAAAAGAAAATTATTTATTTTTTTATGATTTTTTAACATATTTTTACGTGTTTGTGCGAAGAAAAAAATTTATTTTTTTTTTGTATTACAGATTTTGAAAATTGAAAAAACGTAATTTGACTTTGTCGAACTGTTTCTCATACATTTTAAGATTTTGCACTTAAATTTTTTATTAGAAATTGTGATTTCTTACCTTTTGGACCAACACAACTTTTTTCTTCAAAAGCCTTTAACGAAATATATACATATTTGGAACCCGGGGAACCGTTTTTGTAGGGCAACTTTTGCCTGCACGAAATTACACCCTTGGAAGATAGGATAAATTTAGTGCAAAAAGTCCGATTTTTTAGTTCCAAACCGCAATCTACTCATCTTCTTCTCATTAACTTCTGAAAAGTAGGTACGCAGATAAAAAGATGAGTAAATTTCTTTAATCCTCATGCAAAATTTTATAACAATCGGAGTTCAAACTGTATTTGGCACAAACATAGTTTTATTAGACGTCATAATAAAGCTAAGAAACAATTTCTAATAAAAAAATGTTGAGTGCAAAATCTCTTAAAAAGTGTGAGAAACAGTTCGACAAAGTCAAAAAAAAAAATTAGTTTTTTTTTTTCAATTTTCAAAATCTGAAAAACGTGAAAATCTGTAATACAAAAAAACAATAAAATTTGTTCTTTACATTATGAACAAAGACGTAAAAATATGTAAAAAAAAAAAAACAAAAAAAATTAAATGTCTACTAGAACAAAAGTTATTGAATTTTGACCGATGGATTTTGATTCTGAACGAAACCTTCGACAGGGTGGAAATCATGATAGTGGTAGTCTGCAGCCAAGTAAAACATAAATGTCGCCATGCCATTTGTAAATAAATTCAAATCAAATATTTTTATGTTTTCAGATTTTGAAAATTGAAAAAACGTAATTTCTTTTTTTGACTTTGTCGAACTGTTTCTCATACATTTTAAGAGATTTTGCACACAATTTTTTTTTTAGAAATTTTATTTCTTACCTTTTGGACCAACACTGTGCGACGAGAGTGTATGTATGAGTTTTTTTCATTTTGTTTTTTTCTTTTAATGCATCCGATGTATGCGGAGATTCATCTCTATCCGAATTTTCGATTCTGCATGACCCTATTACACCCGAATCAGGCAGAGTTTCAATGGCTACTTTATAGCACCCTCAGTAGCTCTACCACGGAAGCAGTTTCAAAATTTCAAAATTCAAATTTTTTTCAGGATATTTATACTCTCCACTAGAGTATTATGACTCTCTACCAAAAGGAAGAGAGAGAGGTCCATTGTTTAGTATACCGATCGTCGAGAATCACTTTCTGAACTGATTTAGCCATGTCCGTCCATCTATTCTTGTAATCAAGTACAGGTCGTAATTATTGTCCTATCCTAACAAAAATTGGCACAATTAAGAGCAAATCGGTTCAGTATTGAATTCTAATGGCATAAAAAGTGAAGATTATCATATAGTCGGCCACGTCCGACTTTAGCCTTTCCTTGCATGTTTACCTCTAGGTATTGTTGTATGATGTTTTTGATTTGGTATTTTCTATCATGTTTTTAATATTTATATTACAGCCTCCTATCAAATGCAAAAGATCCCATATAAATTTGACATTTGAAAATCGACCTTATGTCATTTCAAGCTGAAATTGATTGATTTCGCATGCAGTCTGAAATGCTGGCAACGTATTGAATTCATGAACATTGACGTAGTCGAATTTGATTCTAATTAGATTGGACGATAATATCAAATGCAATTAACATTGTTATTCATTACATACAATTATTTTATATTGATTTTTAAAATGTCCTTAAACCAAAAATATTTTATTTTATTATTATGCAAACTTTTAATGAAATTTTAGTGTTATTGCTTAATGCAACAATTAAACATTTTCCCTTCTTTTTGTACGCACTTATTTAAAAACCCGTTTTTTATTCAAGATGCTGCGAACATTACTCAGACGTATTTTATTCTCTCGTCTTTTCACGTGTTTGCTTTAATGTTGCCTAACAGTGAATCCAAAACGTCCTCGCGTGAAGGAGCCTTCAACCCATTGCCGCTAAATTGTATTCATTAGTAAAGCGGTTCCGTCCATATTAAACATTCGGCCCAATTACGGTTGTCGCCGTCGTCGCAATATTGAAGCGAGGCGACAACATTTGTATTATGGTTGTTGCCTTTTGTCGATAGCGACGAAAGATTGCGATTATCGTTGTCGATACAACAGTCGAAGTCGAGTCGATGTTTGAGAATATCTGTCGCCGTGTATTTTTGAGGCGACGTTGATGTTTTACACATATTTGTATTTTTGTACTTCCCGCTTGTGTACTTAGAAGATGTATAAAATGAAAATAACGAGCACGAAACAATTCGAAATTTTAGTTGCCGAACTGGAAAAAAATCCAAGTTTGGCAAAAGGGTTTTCCAAAAGCCACGTTCCGGCTAATTTCAAATCGGATTGGGAGGCCATTGCAACAAAATTAAATGCAAGCGGGCCTCCGGTAAGACACACCGATGGCTGGCAAAGAGTAAGTTTATAAGTTTGTTTTATAAGTTTTTATAATCTTTTTTTATAAAATTTTATAAAATCCTCATAGGTTTGGAAGGATTTAAAATTCAAAATAAAAAAGAAACTCGTGCACAATAAGTGCGAAGCCATTAGCACTGGGGGAGGGTTGTGTCATTGAAATATTGAAGTCGTTTCCGACACTGGTCTGGTAAGAGTCTTGCGCTAAAAATCGCAGTGCAGTGGCCAACTTTATTTTCGGTCTATGAGCCAATGACCGTGGTCCAGTCTGTAATTTTGGCAAAATTTCATTCAGCACATGTCTGAAGCAATTCTTGCTGAGCCTGAAGTAGTTCATAAATCTATAGAAAAATAAATGATAATTAAATGATTTAAAATACTTACTTGGAGTCAGGCAATGCAAATATGTTTGTTTGCTGCCTAAGCACTCGTCGCTGCACCACCAATATCTTGTCCTCTTCATCCTCGCTTGAACTAAGTAGTAATAGTGCACTTATCGCGTTGTTCATCGTAAATTTAACAAAATTTTTATGTTTTTTAAAAAAGACGTTCGTTTGTTTTGCGCGGACTTCAAAATAAAAACAATTTTCTGTCATTTATAAGACAATAATAAAAGAGTGTTGCCAACTTATTTTTTAAACTGTCGATGTCGCTCCTATACCTCACCGTAATACCATTTTTGAAGCGAGACGACGGCGACAAGCACACAGCGTCGACATCGACTATCGAAGCGACAACCGTAATTGGACCGATTACGATAAACCGATCGCCAGCAAAACAAAAAAAGTTCGCTTTAATTATTTCGAACGTGATTTGAGGGGAAGTGAAAACATTTTGATGGGAAAACAGAATATGGAATGTCATTGCGTCTAGTTTATTTTAACCAAATAAAATTTGTACATTGTCGTTGATATTAACGGTATTTTTTTAAATTAATGGTGTTTTTGTGACGTCATCTAAGTTTCAATATCAGCCACAATAATAATCAAGTTCTCTAATTTTGTATTTGAATTTGTATAAGAAACTGATTTATTTACTAAAATATAAATTATATATATTTGTACGTATGTAAAACTATGTATTTATGTTCTACATTGTATACTTTTTGCTTTTTATGCTGTTGTAATATTCAGGTTAACCTATGTATAATTCATTTATTTCCTACATTATAGATTATTATTTAAAATCGTTGTATAATTTAAAATACGTACATACATAAATGTTAATAATATAATGTTTTGTATCAAATATGTACTATTTTTGTGATATTTGTGATTGTAACCCAACAAAAAAGAAGGAAGTAACAGTCAAATACACGCATCTTAATATCATATCTTAATATTGCTCATGATTCCATAGAAAACGACGGCCACGAATATATTGCAGTAACAACGAAACAAACAAAAAAGGTTTATATTACCGATAGAAAACAAAACAAAATAATGAAAAAAACTAATTACATAACAAGACAGCCACTGGATTCATTACGATCAACGTGTCCTTGGGAGGAAGAATTTTTGACATTTGCATTGTGAAGTTGTGTTGCACGAGAAGTGGAGTTGCTTAGTGCGCTTTCTGAACTTAATTGACGAGACAGTATATTGCGTTTGTCTTGAATATGAATATTATCATAGGACCAATTACCATTAACACCATCGTTGCCGTGGGTAATATGATTGTTCTGCAAAGAATCCCCCTGATGTTCTCCTGTTTTTGAAACATCATTGTGGTCACTGTTCTCCGAACTCCGGCTGTTGTTTAGATTGCATTGAACACTTGTCTTCGATGCGGATGTCGGAGACAGTGAGGACGAGGATGATTGAATAAACTGATCTAAAAGGTAAATGTGAGGCTGCAGTGAAATCATAAAAGACCGATAAACACACTCCATGTCGAAAGACCACAATGCCACCCCCTTCAAGGCATTTTGTATACGACTACATGTCGCCACCGACTCTGATCGTGTAAGAACGTTGATAATGCGCCCAATAGATGAAGCGTCTTGAAGTAAAATTGACAAGACCAAAGCGTAGTCGACACAATTTGCTTCAATGAACAATTGCAGCAGATATCGAATCTTGATTGCCAGTTTCTCTGGTAATATTTTCTGGTGGATTTCTCCGCAGTGGAGGCCAAGTGCTAGAGATGACGAGGACATATCATTGTTGACTGAATACACACGTCTATAAACAGTGTGATCGAGTGATGTTTGAGAATTTGAACGTGATTTGCTGAATTCTGCACTTGCGACCTGGGGATGGTGTTCCACTGATGCTGATGTTGGCAATGACGAGTATTGTAGTTCCTCATTTTCCTTAATGGATGGAATGTTTGCATGAACTGTTGTATTTCCGTTGTTCATACTAGTGGGTGTATCCATTAAGGCTAAACTAAAGTAGCCCGACTCTGAGGTCTGGCTGGACGTGTGCGGCAAGTTTAACTGTTTGTCCAAAAGAAACCTTTTTTGAAGCTGATTGTAATCGTGTTCGGAATCTTCCGAAGGTGATCGAAGGGAAACTGGAGTCGGCAATTGCAATTCTTCGTGCAATAGAGTTATCGCCGTAACGTAATCATCTAAACGAGCGGTTTTCTCGGCTTCTTGAGATAACCACGAAACAAGGTGAAAGTCCAAAAACGCGCTCATATAACCCAGATCGATTAGTTTGCAATTCTGCAACAATTTTCGAGCATGCTTTTGTAGAATGCTTTCAATACAGAAAGTTTCACGTTTCTCATTCTTAGCAGAGTTGCTTCGTTCCGACTTACGGCGAACGACGACTATAGCCCCACTATTGCTTGAAGCTGCAGGTTCATTAGTTGACGTAGCTGTAGCATTCGTAACCATTTTGTCTTTTTTATCTTTCGTTGCATTTGCCGCTAAAACAGTTGTGGAAAAACTACGCTCTCTACCAATAGGACCTAGCACTAAGTTAAATGCATCTGGATTTTGGTTAACTTGTGACTGTGATTGTGTGGGTGGCGCTATTTTCAAATTGACAACCATGGATGAACGGGGTGAGTCGATTTCGTTTGGGTCAATCGCTTTCAGAAACCGTATTAAGTCTTTTGCCAATTCCCAATATCGGTGCTGCAGAGCTATTTCCAGAAGGAGTATTGCGTACTGCTTGCTTATTATTGATGGTTCCAGATTTTGCAAAATAATCAAATAACTGGCTGCTGTCACTAACTCTTCCGATTCCAAGCACTGTTGGAACAAGTCCTTCGGTTTACCGGCCATAGAAAAGAGATACGGCCATAATGCAATTTCCGTTTTACGCGCACACTGTACTATGGTTTGTAGATAGACTGGGAATTCTCGTATAAAATCCAGTATGCTAGGAAGTAGAGCATCGGGGATAGGCTCTTTGCTGGTGGCTTCCTCTTCGAGAACTTCATGTAGTAACAACTCCAGAGAATGTGGAAAATATGGTAAACGGCGACAGGACTGCGCTATTTCCCAAGCGCTGTAGCCCAAGTTTCTTTTTATCAATTGCCTCAGTATCTTGTGCAAGTATACTTGCGATTTACGCTCTAGTTGAGAAAATGGCAAAGAAAAATGCGAATTCTGCTCATTTGTATATAGAAGTGTTTCATTCTCCACACCCAACACTATGACATTATCAAATAGTATAACCAACGGATACAATTTCAAAGGAAACGAAAGCATTATGCGCTTCGACATAAATGTATGCAAGCGATGCGATGAATCTCTCCTTTGCTCCGTAGATGGAGGCAAAATGGGCAGCCACACCCTCATACCGTGTATTCCCGAAAACAACCACAAGCAGTCACGCATGGGACTGTCAACCTGAGTTGAATTGGATAACCAAAAACATTCTACACATGAAGCAAGGCAAGATGCCATTAAGGAGTTCACAACTGTATTATTGTTATCTCTCTGTATCATCAGTATACGTCCGCAAACGTTAACTATAATTGTCTCTGCATCTCCATTTCCTGGTGACACTAGAACCTTGGTGGTTAAGTCATTACGTAAATTTGTTACTGTTAGTGAAACAATACACGCCGGATGAATGCAAATACTTTTGACGTCCACCTCGTAGACACAGTCGGCCTTTAACGTGTAGGCGTCACACTTACGCATGGCAAACAGCGTTACAATGCCATCTGCGGTGAGAGCTATCAGTTGATCACGGAACATGTTCAACGAAATCACCGGAGCTCTCACTTGAATTCGATTGCCAAATTGGTTGTCCAGCTTGCATTCTTCGGGGTAGCAACGTATTTCATCTGTACGATCGAGAAGAGAATAACAGCCACATACAATAAATCCCTTCCACCACAATAAACCGCCGGATACAACGAAATCTTTTTCTTGTGATTCATTTCCGAATAATTTCCACTTTTTGGTTGGCATAGAGTAGTGAGCCAAACCTGTTCGACCCGCCACAGCCAAATGAATTCCTTCGCTATCTATGGCCGAATAACGAATTGGCCAGTTAGTGGCAACATAAGTTTGTGGTAGCTGTAAGACGTTCCAGAACTTACTTTCGGCAAGTATGCTTGATATGTCAACAGAATTCTTAATTTCCAAACAGTCATCCGGTTGCTTGATGTCCGTAGGCTGTTGACGGGTCTCTGTTTTGTTATTCGGAAAAACGAATTTACCACCAAAATATATTTTCTCCAAATTATCTCCCTGGTTTAAATATAATGTATCATCGCCTGTGAAGAAGAACCAGAAAATGATAAAAATAATTTAGTTTTGCACTTAACATTGTATAAAATAAATGTGATCACCGTCGACCGTCTTTGCTAGTATTATGTAATTCGTGATTGAACTAGTAAAACGAATTCCATTCCAGTATCCTACAACTCTTTTATTTAATTTATCCAGTTCTTTTAGCTTCTCCGTTTTTTATTTTTTGTATTATTTCCAGTCTTTATTATTGACACTCTTGTTTGTGTGACCAGCTAAAATAATAGCGATAAAACTACAATTGGTGTTTTTCTATTAAATTTATTACCGCATTAACATTTAAAAAAAACTAAACCTTTAATTTAACATTATCACTTTTGATAACTTTTTAGAAGCAAAAAACTGAATGAATATGAAAACCAATGTGGTTACAATAGCGATTTTTCTGTATACTTTCAAAAAACAAAAATGCTATTACAATAAAAAGAAGATCGCGTTCCATCGCGCCGAAATAACTGGGACTACGCAGTAAAAAATAGTTATGTTTTTCAAACTGTTTATATTTTGCTCAAAAAGTCGGCAATGCCAAAAGAAGGCTAAAATTTGCTGAGGATGTGTATTTTGGTGTAATGTACCCTTGTCAATCAAAAATTCAAAGCTGGATTTTTGTGTCGTTCGGCCCTTTTGAATTTATGGTGACGATTTATCTCAGAGAGTAATATTGGTTAGGACATATGTATACCGTTTGTCTTTTTGAGATTCCATTTTCCGATATCGGTTAAATATTCACAAGTTTGTCAGATCTGACAATTGGTCAGTAAGGTCCTTCGTCCTTACTTTCAAATGATGTCTAAATAATGAACATCGAAAGAAAATTAAATTTTCACAATTTTTCTATTTTTCGTCAGATGTAAGATGTTCCCATAAAATATGAGTTTATAGTTTTCACTTTAAAAAGACACAAATAATTACTCTAAACAATCAATAAAAAGACTATTGAGTTATTCTAAGATACTTTCAAGGGTATAGTAATTCAGAAAAAATACCAAAGAGAAACATGGCTTCCATTAGTGTTCAGATCAATGTTGGCATTTACAAACTGAAAGGGTCTGTGTTCGATTATCGCCGTATTCAACATCAACAAATTTGCCCTCAAGACTTCGTATGACTATTAACGTATATAAATGCAGCATCATTCAGTGGAATTAATTGGTATAACACATATCACTTTATCATTAACATGCAGAAGATGCAAATAATTTGGACTACATGTTGCATTTGCTGTATTTTCTTTCTATAGTTTTCCTTCTTTGGATGTTCTTAATTAATCTTAGTTAGGGGCCAAATATAACCCACATCAAAAATATTTCCGGTCTTTGATTGAAATGTGATTTAAAACCAGTCCAGCTAAATTTTCAAATAAAAGTATAGGAGTGATTAAAGCCAAATATATTATGTATTCACATACAACAATATGTATCAGTAGACGACGAAGAAGTCCTATGTGGTTCAAGAATGATTAAATCGCAATTTCATCGGAAAGGAAAGTGTTGAATTAGTTACTTATGATATTATGCTTGTGTTGTACATATATTCCTGATCTACTTTTCATATGTGTACACTTCAAACTAATTATGCAATTGCAATGCAATAGGAATAGAAAGTGGTCCCTTACAGAACGTTATGAAATTCCACACGAAAATGGAAATTGAAATTAAATATGAAAATCGTTCGTCGTTGTTATCATTTTGGAGCAACCTACCATACGCTTTCAGAATGATTTTCCGATCTTAGTTTTCTATCTGGGTTATTCATACAAATGTTCTCATGTAGTAGTATGAGTAGTATTTGAAATGTCATTTCTTGTACTTACCCTGCAATAATATATGTGGGTGTGCTGTCATACATGGATTCATAGTTAGTGCACTTTTCACAAAACTCAATTGGCACACGTTGCTATAGGGCTCGTCAATTGGTTTATCGTCCATTTTCTTTGTCTTGCAAGTCAAAAACAATTGATAACCCTCTGTTGACCATTCCAGTTTCGTCACACGCAATGGATTGTCGTGAACCAGATCAACATGTATACCAAAGTCCCATGAAAACGATGACATTAGTAATGCGCCGAATGTGCTCCACAAGGCAATACCGCCATTTTCCCATGCTACAGCCAAAACACAACCATCTGGGCTCCATTTGAGCTCATTTACTGCGCCAAGTGTGCCTGGCATTACTGTCGAATTCAGCGATAAGCGATGTGAAAACTCTAATCCTCCTGTTGTATCTTCAATGCCGTATACGGAGACGTCTGAGTTCGCTCTGCCATATGCTAGAAGACGAAATTTATGATTGACACTGCAGACTGTGGCATCTTCAATCTCTGGTATCCAAAAGCCGTGCATATTCGCTGCTTCAAATCTCAGATGATTCGCTATTAAGAAAGCAGCCCTTTTATCACTGAATACTGCTGCACAGCCTCCAATAAACGGAGAATATTCTAGTGCTGCCACATAAGAGTCTGGACTGACAGGTGGAATCGTTTTCAGATTACATTGTTGATTTACGTAGAACTGAATCAACCGCAAATTAATGGCGCTTGATACGGATGTTGTATTTCCAAATTCATCCGACTCTAGGTCAGACCATTGCAGGCGCATAAGTTCACATCGTTCTGTTGCTACCAAAAGTTCAGTTAAACTAATACAACATACCGTTGTTACAGTCGAACTAAGCTGCACAATGCACATTTCCTTTAGACTCAGCTTTGGTATATTCTCCTTAATAAACAATTCGGCTGAATCCCGCTTTAAACTTATGTGCGGTGAATCCATCTGCAAGAATATTCCATTCCCATTGGCATCAAAATCTACTTGGTACAGTATTAGAACACCACCATTGGTGAGCACTATCAACTGCCGCGAGTCTGGTTTCCATACAACCAGTTTGTTTTCGCCATAACTAACCACAGATTCCACACTACGGCGGTAGTAGACAATGGGAACTAGTGGATTAGCATACCAGATTCCAAGGAAATCTGAACCAACAGCAGCCAAAAGTATTTTAACAGCATCGAAGCAAATGTGTTTAATGTTATTACTTTCGCCAGGCAGGGCCAAGATAATAGCCTTTGGCCAACCAATTGGGAAGTACATATTATTTATCTGTTGGAATTCGATGTTTTAATTAATTTGTTATGACTGCAGTGGGAAAAGGGAACACAATACCTTCTTTTCTCCTCTAAATATGCTTTATCCAAGTGGACATAATATATTTAATTAAATTACACTGACTTCACTTGAAACATCGGGCAGAAAATAAAGAAAAACACTTTATCAACAAAGTTGCCACATAAGCAAAGTGTCACATACTTGAGAATGTATGGCCACCTTATTAGGTACGTATACACTGTGAAAGATTAGTTGAGTTTTTCGTTAAGCTTATAGCGTTGCATCGGACACACCAACGCAGCTTCGGGTGTGTCCGCGGCTTTAAAGCCGAATTCATAAAAAATTATCACAGCTTTACAAATTTTTTCAATAGCCTTTTCAGACTGCATGCGAAATCGAGCAATTTCAGCCTGAAATGGTATAATAGCCTTGTCACACTGCATGTGAAATCTAGCTGAAATGACTTAAGGTCGATTTACAAATCTTAAATTTGTATGTGATCTGACATTTGTACATCGACCTTTTTTTTTTTTTTGATTTCGAACGGTCCCAACGCCTCTCACTCCCGCCCCTTCCGACCGAGAGGGCCTCGTCCCCATAACGTAGGGACAACGTACACACCACAGTCCGAACTGTGGTGGACAAGCAGTAGAGGGTGGAATACCGGCTACAGATTAAATATCTTCAGCCGGCAAAAACAAAACTACACTAAAGGTTAATGCTAACATTTGACATAGAAGCAATACATTACATTTAATAATACTAAAACAGAATACTAAACATTCAAGTACGAGAGAATCCTTGACTTTATTGTATCGATTCCGACAACAAAATCTATGATGTGGTACAATGAATTAAAATCAATACACATACGAATGGGCTGCGCAGAAGCATAATTCGTACGCTGAATATCAATATGAAGAAACTGATAGTATCTAGTTGGTCTAAATGGCACGTTAAACTTAATCCTAGAAATAAGATATTCAGATGAGACATCACCATTTATAACCTTAAATACCATCACGGTGTTCAGCATAATTCGTCTACTTTTTAAGGAGGGCAAGTCAATCAACTTCAATCTACTAGAATAGGGGGGAAGAACAAAATCACTATTCCAATGTAAGTGTCTCAATGAAAACAATAAAAATTGCTTCTGAACTGACTCAATTCTGTCAATATAGACGCCATACTGAGGGTCCCACACTACAGAACCATATTCCAAAATAGGCCTAACGAGCGAAGTAAATAACTGTTTCGTCACATAGGGATCAGAGAATTCTTTAGCCCAACGTTTAATAAAGCCAAGAACACCATACGCCCTGTTAACCATGGCCATAATATGATTGTTGAAATCAAGTTTCGAATCCATCAGAATACCAAGATCTACAAAAGAATCAACTGTCTCTAACTCAGCTCCAATAAGATCATATCTGACAAATTTCGGATTCGATCTAAAGAAACGCATATGCTTGCATTTCCGTAAATTAAGTTCCATGCAGTTTATGTCACACCAACATCCAAAATTATCCAAGTCGTCCTGCAAATAATGAGAATATTCTAGCTATTTATAAGACAATAATATTTTCGCATCATCCGCATACATCAAAATCCTAGAGTTTATAATAGACTCCGGGAGATCATTTATGAATAATAAAAATAGTATAGGCCCAAGATGACTACCTTGGGGAACTCCCGATGAAACCAGAATTGGCCTAGAACAAGAATTTCCGAATTTGACAGTCTGCAAACGATTATTCAGATAAGAAGATATCCATTTCAAAAAATTACAGCTAAAACCAATTCTATCTAATTTATATAACAAAAGCTCGTGATTGACTTTATCAAACGCCTTGCTAAAATCCGTGTAAATGACGTCAGTTTGATTACCCAGAACAAACCCATCAATAACGTGTGAGAGTCAAATTCGTCGTGGTCGATAAGCCTTTACGAAACCCATGTTGGCTGGGACTCAAAATAGAAGAAACGCTGTGAGAAACAACATTAGTCACCAGTTTCTCAAAAAGCTTAGGGATAGCACTTAATTTAGCTATCCCTCTATAATTCGAAACGTCAATTAGACTGCCAGACCTTATGTCATTTCAGCTAGATTTCACATGCAGTGTGACAAGCTTATAAAAGCTTTTTGGTTTTAGAATCGGTGATCGCCATGCCACCATTGTGATCAATAGATTGCCTACGGAGAAATGAAATGAATTTTGTGAAATCGGCCAATGGTACTGCAGCTGCCGTTATCTCCAACAAAATATATTAGGGCTGTTTTTCTTTAAGACTGGGCAATAAAGCTGCGAAAACAAAAACCTAAATAAAAAATTAAAATTTCACTCAATTTAAAAACTTCTTATTTAAAATTGTCCCCAAAAGCAATATCAATGTGTGTGTGAAAACAAATTTTGAAAAAAAGGCTTAATTATAAGAGAGACACAGACGGTTGTGCTCAAATATATAGGAACACGGTAAAAACATAGACGATAAATTAGACAGTAGTTGACAATAGCTTGCAGAGAGTGGCAGTAGAATTTTCTATTGTGAAAAACTTTTTTAAAAATGTAAATATAAATATTGTGATATTTTTTGATTGTTTATGTTTGTAACTTGTAATTGAATAATTTGTGTTTTTTGTACTAGACCCCTGAAGATGACCAACGGAGTTGGTCGAAATATTGGGAAATAAAAAACAAGAAAATAATATAATAGTAATTTTTGTTTTATTATTTGAAAAAACTGACCTCAAGCCGAACAAAAGACAAAACGCAACACATCACACCATACATACCACTAACAAAATAATTTTTTGTTAAAAATTATGGACTTAGCCTGGATAATTATCCAGTGTAAGTCAAATTTATGGTTATCGAGGCTAAGTCTAAAAAAGTCAACACGAAATATTTTTTTTGAAAATTTGTTTCGATACAAATGCGACAATGTGGAAAAAAAATATTTTGAGCAAAAAATTAAATTTTTATTAACGTTTTTTATCGCAGCTTGTAATCCCGGCTTAAAGAAAAACAGCCCTATTATTTGAATCACCGTTTGTCGAACATGTTTTTATTTGAAAATTATATCACCACTTCATCCTTATAATGATATTCACTTCTCAGACAGTAAACAAAATTGAAAAAGATTAACAAATCTTCATTTTACTAATGAAAATCTAAATAAATTTTAATTTCAGCATTCTTCTGTTCTTATTTGTCTGTTTATACTTTTTTGTGTATATAACTACCAGAAATCCAACTTTGAAATATTTAGGTCTGCCACAATATTTATAGCAAACCCAAAAATATGTAAATACAAACTACAACATTTAATTAAAAAGTAAACAAACAACAGCTGATCAGTTAGTACACGGCGGAAACATATCTGGAAAAGTTGTACCGTTGTACAATTTTCTTGTATGTAAAATAGAAAATAGAGTGTGTTTATTATTAAATTAATAGAAAATGTGGAGAAGAAACAACAGGCCTGTTCGATTGGGCTTACTAGCTTACAATTAAGATACTTGATAAGTTGGCAACGTTGCTACACATTGGTTTTTCGTAAATGGATTAACAGGAAAAATCTGGCAACACAGCTAAGAGAGTAGTAAGCTACTTTCTTGTTAAGCGAGTAAATTCCATACAAAAATTAAGCTAGTAAGCCCAATCGAACAGGCTTTATGTTACGTACATTAAAGCCACATAAAAGTCTCGTTAATTTTGCTTGAGCATTTGACAGGCTTTTCGTTGATTTTTTGACTTTACGGTTGGGCTTTTAGGATTTCTTGCATACATGGTGCGATTTTCAACGTTTAAAAAGGTGTATTGGTTTGTACACGCTTCGGTGTGCCAAATACTTTAATGATCATCTATAAACACACCTATTGGAAGTCCCGCGCATTTCCATCAATCTGTGGCCAACGTCAACTGTAAAACGCTTGGGTGTGCTTTGGACTTCGAGTGACACTTATAAAACGTGGCATCCTCTCATTCCAACTAACCGTGTGGCAACTTTTTTGAGGAAGAATACGTAGACCAAATAAAAACAACGACCTTTTTGCGGATAATATTATCTGTTTTTCGTTTTGTAACCACTCTGATAAATATCTTTCGGATGTTATTGTTTCAATTAACAATGGCCACATTATAGATCTTTCTCTACAACTGCAACATAACACGCAAAATATCTCAAAGCAACTGCCATCCCAACAAAGATATTATTACGTCGCAATTGATTTGCTGTGAAAATTCAAACGCAAAAATGTTTCCCAATACTAAAGATAATCCGGAACAGGAGCGAATACTTCAACAACTGAAGGAACTCTTCTTTACAACGCCCCAATGGCAACTACGTCAACTGTGCATATCAAATGATTGGGATTGTACGTATAAATATACAATTGCGATCCGATGTTATTTGTCATTTTTTGGTTTGCTTCTTTCCAGTGGAGTTATGTATTAATCAGTGGATGAATATTGTACCCAGACCCAATGCAAGTTCTGAAGCAGAATCCGAGGAAAGCTCTCTGCAAAAATGTAGGGAATTAAAATCTTTCCAAAAAGAAACCGCGCTTTTGTCCGAACATGAGCAACAAGTTGGAGATTTAATAAAGAAGGGCTATCGAGTGTTGGTACTCATGCGTGGACCTCCAGGTGTTGGAAAAACACATTCCGCCAGAGCAATTGTAAAAAACTATGTGGATTTACAACCACCATTTTGTAATGTTGGTGATTTCATCTTTAGCACCGATGATTATTTCTGTAATTCCAGAGGAGTTTATAAGTACAATGTAAAATTCCTTTCTGAAGCGCATGATTGTAACCAGAACAAAGTACGGGAGAAGACAATGAGTGGCTTCAGCCCAATCATTGTGGACAATACTAATTTAAAGCTTTGGGAAATGATGCCATATGTGAAGTATGCCGTACAAAATGGATATTTGATAGAAATTGTGGAGCCAAAACCGTCGTGGAACAAATGTGCCTATAAGCTAGCTCAACGCAATATACATGGGGTAGCAGCAGATAAGATACGACATATGATGGATAAATACGAGAAAGGAGATGTATCCGATTTAATAAGGGTAAGATATGAAAATATTCCACATTTTCCTAAAAAGACAGACATAAAAAACATGCGTGGAATTTAATATTTAATTCCACAATCCATTTACAGGCAGCATGTACTATCAAAATCTGTAATAAAAATATCCAAAAATATTGCCAGGACAAGTGAAAATTGGATATTTTCAAAATCCAGCAATATTTTCAAATCTTTTATTAAAGATTCGGGAAGTTTACGTCAGAAGTTTTCTTGTAATATATGTACATTAGGATGGGAACAACATAATTTTTACGAGCATTTTCAGGAATGTTTAGCTCACAGACGGCTTGAAATATTTGCCAATCATCATTGAACAGTCCAAACTTTATTTTCGCGGGGTGACTGGAAATAGGTTTTCCATTTGTATGGACCGCGACCCAACCTAATGTCATGTATTTTTTATTATTGGATTTGGGATTAAATAATAAATTTGAATGTAATATGCCATACGTAAAGTTTATCAAAGAAGTATTTTTAGAATCTAACGAATTTTAGATTTATATTTATTTCATGTTATTAATAAGAACATAGAGAATAGGTTGTGTTATTAAAATTCAATGTAACACAAGAAATGTCTTAGATATTTGACGAAAAATGTTAAAAACATGTTAAATTATTCATTTCAGTCTCAAAAATTATTTTGTTTTTTGTGTTATTTTTGATAAAATAAGCCATAAATTAATAGTTTGTATGGAACGCATCGTTGGAAATTTCAAGCATTATCCCACACATTTCCATTATCCCAACTTGAACCCCATAGAAGATTTTTGGAATTATCTCGAGGTTAAGGCGAGAAATCATAAAATTCCATCAGAAACAATGCTAAAGAAAGTATTAGAGGGAAAAATCAGTAGTAATGTTCCTACGCTTAGATAATGTAATGTTCAATAATGGTTACCATACAAAATACTAATGTATGTACTATAATGTACTTTAGCAAAAATAATAAGGGAAGAAATTCAATTGAAATTTACGGCACCACGTTGGCCAGGTGTTTACACTTTTACAGTGTGTCTGCGTTCAGATTCATATCTTGGTATGGACCAACAGCAAGAACTTAAATTGGACGTTAAGAAAGCCCCAGCACCGCCTACAGATCATCCCCAATGGGATCTGAGCGAATCGGAACATGAGAATAATGACCAGCCTGAAAATCTGAGCGACTACACGACAGACACTTCGGATGAAGAAGATTCCGATTAAAATAGATTTTGGACAAAGGCCCACCAACAACCAACCATCCTTCCTCCACAAAACACATTCAAGATCCTCCCTCCTATAACTAATAATTAATTTTTATATAGAAACATCATTACACCACCACCATGCAGCAAGGGGGTTTGATAGAAACTCTCCTAACTTATAATTCCATCAAGAAAACAAATTTATTTTTTGGGAAATCGTCTCTTTGTTTTAGACAATTGTTTGTTTTTAATCTCTTTTTCCTTTGACATGACAACAACCAGTGGGATTAAAATCGAAAACCTGCAACTGATAATTTCAGAAGATGAGAAAAGTTTAAGTGTGTTGAGTTATAGTTAAAATCAATTAAGCATTTTTACTAGTTTTGTAATAAAGAAATCATTTTATTATTAATTTAAAAAAATGAGAAAAAAACAAAATGCTTTTTTTATACCCTCCACCTCCAGGACTTTGTCATTCCGTTTGTAACACCTTCAAATATTCATCGGAGACCCCATAAAGTATATATATTCTGGGTCGTGGTAAAATTCTAAGACGATATAGCCATGTCCGTCTGTCTGTCTGTTGAAAGCACGATAGCGGCCGAACGAAATGAGCTAGGAGGTTCAAATTTTTCCTAAATGTGTCTTATGATTGTAGATCGGTTGGGATTGAAAGTGGACGAAATCGGCCCAGAGGGAAAAAATTTTCCCTCACAAGGACTGAAAATACCCCTAATATTTAGAGTATTTCAGCGTGTTTTATGAACATATTAGCTTGTACTTACTTGCAATGCGCATTCCCTTTATAGCATAAAAGGGCACCATAGAGTGATTTTTATTTGTAGGGGGCGAAATAGGACAAAAAGGGATAAAAATGGAACTTGTCAAACGACAACAGATAGAAACACGAAATTTGGCGTATAAAAGATCTTTCCAAAACTCGTACTTTTTGGCTGTGCTTCTATGTAAAGTCGACATTTTTTAATCTGTTGGTAATACTGTGGAATGCACTCCGTGGTGGAGGGTATATAAGATTCGGCCCGGCCGAACTTAACGCCTTCTTACTTGTGATTGAATTTTTAATCTGTTTTAATTTTTCGCCAAATATCGAAGCCATTCCTTCAATGTAACACAGAATTTTAATGACACAAACTATTCTCTATATTCTTATTAATTTATGTAACATTAAATAAATTTATTTTATCAAAAGTAGCGTTGCGTGAAGCAATTTTAATATTAAAATTCATTAGATTCTGAAAGGAAAACTACTTTTTTGATATACTAAAATTACGAAAACTAAAATTACAAGTTACAACTATTCTTGGATTATTCCATGACACGTCAATAAGGGAAAACACAAACATTATAGGTCCCGCGGCGAAGATGTGTTTACCTCTTTAATGCATTCAAACATGAATAAGAAAACGAAAACAAGTGGTTTTACTCAGAACTAAGAATCAGGATTTCTTCCATCCTTTTCAAAGTGCAGATAATGACGATAACGAAATGAATAATTCACTTAGGTCTCAAGAAATGAGATTTCTTATAACGCAGTTCTTCTACAATTGGATAAAACGGATCCGAAAACTATTAAAAATGGTATAAATTCCATTGGTCATGTGTAACTACATGGGATTTATTAAAAACTTTACTCACTTGCGAAGCTGCTACTAAAAGTATCGCTTTTTTATTTAAAAATTCCCAATATTTCGATTGACTTGGTCAATCATCTTCAGGAGTGTCGCTATAAAAAAATATTTTTAACATTAAATATACAAAAACACTTAACAATTATTTTATGACAATAATTACATTTATGAATATACAGTATAAACGACAGTAACTTGTCCGCACAACCAGTCTTTGTCAACTAAATTATTTTTGTTTACATTTATGCTTTTTAATAATGTGTCTGTATATATGTGAGCGCAGCCGTCTGTCAGTTTTGTAATTTATTCTCTTGTCAGAAGGGACATCAGTTATGTGTAAAGTTTCAAGAGTGTATCTGCGTTTGTAGTTGTTCTCTTGTGCTAATATTTTTACATCGTGGAAATTCGGCTTGTGACCCGTCTCGAGAAAGGTCTATTTTTCTTCTTTTTTAAATCCGGTAATAAACTGAATAAATAAACTAAGAAGTTACAGGCGCAAAGGTACGCAGAATGGTTTTTACCCGCAAAGCGAGATTTTGGGGTGTCTGAGAAATTTTACATACAAATTCTTGTTGTACTCGACAACACCCATTAAAATAAATATTAAAAATAGTTTTGTTGTTACAATGTACTCAGGTTCGAGATAATTTTGTTTTATTTTTTAGACGTTTTTCGAAAATTGTGATTACACACAAAAAAGAAGTATGGACATTTGTTTGAAAAGGAAAAATTATTTTTAAAAAACAAATATATTTATACAAAAATTATTTAAAAAATCGAAAATTGTAGAATAATTAAATTATTGAATAATAGGAAAGTTTTTAAAGGTGATGCGGACGAGGATGCGTCCTTGATTCGGTCATTTCAATTTTTTACAAATGCAGCAATAGCGATTTTACACCACTTGCATGACATACTACCCACAATATAAATTGTATATTTTAGGTGTTTTGATCAAGAGTTATCGAATTCCTCAAAATGACATTGATACTTTATATACAGTTACTATTTTAAATAATAATAATAAACATATTCAGAAACTACACATTCATCTAATATCGTTTTTTTAAGTTCGACATTTGCAAATAAAAAATTAAAGCTTGGTGAAACTTTAAAATTACAATAAATTACAAAATTTAAAACGATTTTATTTTTTAAAGCATTTATTATTTGTATCTCTAAATGCTAAATTCCACATGCAATTCTGTTTGCAAATTAGTAAAACAATTGCAACTTCGATGACTTACCATTTAACAGTAAATTATATATTAGAAAAACGAAATAATTTTATTTTGTTTTGGAGTGTCGGTCTTCAGATTTCAATAACAAAAACAAAATTAATGAATGAAAAAATTTACTTTACTATAGTGCATTGGGTAGGACTATTTTTTTTGAAACATTGCAAAATATCTCGATAACTACTACGCCAGTTATAGAAAAACTACTATTTCTGCCTATTTTCTATAAGTCAGTTTTTTTTTTTTGAATTTTTGACCGATTTTTTCACTTTTTTTCAAATGAGATCAAAAAATAAAGAAAATCGATTTTTTGAGCCAGGACAATATACTGGAATATTGTCCTGGCTCAAATAAAAAAATGAAATACTAAAATAAATATAAATAATATAATAAGATGATTTTTAAAACAAATTGTACAAAATTTGTATATAATGTGTAATACTATAATTATGTTCTTACACTAGTATAAACCAGCAGCACAGCATATAAGATATTCATGTTGTTGTGCATGTTTTACCAAATAAATAAATATTAATTTTCAATTCCCGTCCATAGACTAGATGTGTGAATTCCCTCCATCAAAGAGGATTTTTTGCATTGAAAGGTGGTCTTAATTAAAATTGGTATCGCCTACAAATTGCGATATGAGAAGAAAATTTTAATATCAAACGAAGGTACTATATCAAGAAACTTTAATAGCCTTTGAAGCCCACGTACTTTCGACTATATACTTGACTCTGTGTTAAACAGCTCATGAATCTACATCGCTATTGCCTCATATGATGGTACTTTGACAACCGACATAAGACAATAAATGCTGAGGTATAGGACAAAAGGTCTACAATTTTACAATTCCACATTACCATTTTTAATTATATCGTGTCAATTAAATTTATTTTCAGATGTTAAAAAATACCAAATATACTGTGAGTTTACCACAACTACGCACACTTCCACCTATTGTCATGGGAACCCCCGAAGTAGGCGATGACAAAGGCATGGATGATATCTCCAGTGAGATGGCTGAACCACCGGTAGATGCAAATACCAGTAGTTGGGGTACCTACGAAACAAATGCTCCTAAAGGTCAGCGAAAGAAATTCAAATCAAGTACATCACCACCAAAACTGACTAGTCAATCACAACAAAACGAACGATCCGGAGGAGAAGAGCAGCTTCAGCAGCAGACATTGGGTCGTAAACAATCACCGATTAAGTCATCATCGGCTAGAGATGTCTATAGCCTACTGGAGCAAAAATTGTCGAATGTTTGGAAACCATATGAGGCAGAATCAATCGATTTTTGGGGTGCAGATCGACAAAAACCACAACCACCACCATCATTTGACAAAGACAACACAACTAAGAAACCAATTGGAGAACAATCTTTACTTGATCTTCTTCGCGATGATACCAATGGTGACCAAACGATTGTAGAAATAAAAAATAAAAAAGATAATGAACAAGAAATTGCTCCTTCTAATTCCTTCGACCGTCACAGCGTTGGTTGTCTCAATGAGAATGTCGCATTTGTCACCCTCCGACAAATCTATCCCAATAAACAAGTATCGGGTTTGTGGGATCTCTTTTTAAAATGTAACGGCGACATTGACTGGGCGGTGGATATTTTGCTTAAAGAAGATGAGCTAGCCAAGCTACGAAGCGATACTGACTTGTATGCAACCGACAATGATGTAGATTCTTTCATTTGTTCGTGCACCAGCCAACCAAATGTACGTGCAAGCGAAGGTGTTTCTGATTACCCGGCTGTCAACACAGAAACATTCAATGAGAATGTAGCACCTACGGAAAGTAGCGAAACGAAGTTACCCCATCGTGCACAACGGCCGAGATATACTCGCCCGAATCAACTGTTCGACCCTACTCTTTTAGAAGTAAAAGAAAATATAGAAAACTGTTTTGTACTAGGAGACGATCACTACTCAAAACATTTATTAAAGATTCGAAATTTCCGCAGCGGTTTAGCATCTGGTGTTGCACCTCCATCCGTCGCTACGACGTTAGACAGCGGTGACAATGCCGAGCATCAAATTGAAACCCAGGATGATGATGATGATGAAGACGATGATGTCGACGATACAGGCAATAGCGATAATGTAGGCGATGATATGCTGGAAGTGTCCTTGGGTGAACATTTGGTTCAACAACTATTGGAAAACTTTCGTAATGAATCCTCGTTGGAAGAACGAATTCCTCCGTCTTTGCCCCTGAATCTGAAAGTGTTTATGCCGCGGACTCTGGCAAAACAATTATATATGTTGTGGATGGAATCAGCTTACAATCATCTGGAGGAGGAACGTCAAAAAATGGTACGTGAAGATGAGGAATTTGCTCGTCTTCTGAAACATCCGAAGTACTCCGAATACAAGCAATCGCCAAGCAATTTACGTGAAATGTTGGACATTGAGTACGCATGGAATCTATACAAACGGGATAAGGAGGAATTAGATCTTGAGAGGAGCGAGATGGAGAAACTGTCACAACCAAATGATTTGGCTGCTCATCTGACACAGATGAAGTTGTGTGAAACATTTCCCGATATTCCGCGAGAAACTCTGCTCGATATTCTGACGACGACGGACAATAATTACAACGAAACTGTTTCAATTTTACGTAGTACCATGGAAGATGCTACCACAATGGATCACCAAGAAGGGGACACGGTATGCGATTACAAATCTTTAATATATACAAGTTTCTACATGTTATATCTGTGTCATATCATTGTTTAGATTCATCAACATGTCCCAGATAATGAGTATCTAAAACGAAAACAAAGGACCGACAATAACACTTGGGACGACAACGAAAATAACATTGGAGATTCGACATGGTCGCCGGAGAACGCTAAACGCTTGGCTCTAAGGGAATTTGAAGATGCGCGCAACTTAGCTGCCCATCATTGTCAACTGAGAGCCGAATGCTATCAAAAGGCCAAAGAGGCCATACAAGCTGGTAATGGTGGCGCGGGTATTTACTACTCGCAGATTGCGAATTTGCATAAACAGAAAATTGATATGTACAATCACCGGGCTGCAAACTGCATTATGAATGTCCACAAATACACACAGAACAATCCCGACCATTTAGATCTCCACTATCTGCATCTACTGGAAGCAATGGGATGCCTTGACCTCTTTTTAGACCGCCACATTACGGCTTTACGTTTAGCCTCCAGAAACTATAAGTATGTGTTTATAATCACGGGTCGGGGCAAACATAGTGCCGGCGGTGTTTCAGTCATTAAGAGTAAAGTGAAGGCAAGGCTGGAAGAACGATCTCTTAAGTAAGTTTGCAGACGTACACATAATTGAATTTCCCATGAAACGTATTTACTGTTTCTTCCCTACAGATGGAGTGAGGTTAATCCCGGACTACTAAAAGTAAAGGTATTTTCTAGTTCTCGTCATTCGCAGAATTTCTGATTTAGCCAGGTATAGGCTTCTGTAAATTAGCCACACCACCAGCACACATGTTTAATATGTTACCTGTATCTTGGCTGTACACACACACACGTATGAATTTCGCGCTAGCGTCCACAACAAATGATGTACAAAGTTATATTAAGATTTTTACGGATAGATTGTAAAGTTTGTAAAATATTTGTCCTTGTTTAGTCATTTTATATACATACAATTTTACCTGCCTTTGTTAATGAATTTCATCACTTTTATTATTTTCGTAATGTTTTTTACATTACTTACGTATTCGGCAAACCATATTACTTAATTTACAAGTACATATGTATAAAACTCATTTAATTAGCTCTTTTTTGTACCTAAATAAAATAAAATATTTTAAGTATTCAAACTGTATTCGGATTATTTCCCATTATTCATATAAAGGACAACGAGTTCATTTACCTTACGGAATTTGTGTTGATTGACTTTTTAAACATTTTTGATTTTTTAAAACTTTTCTAAATTTAGGATAGATCGAAGCTACATTGTTTCTTAATATACATGCCAAAAATCAGCCCGGTATTTGTACCATAATCATGAAAGTTGAGTTTATAAGTTGCATTCTATTAAATATTATGCATCAGTAGGTATTTTTTTACAAATTTTATTAAAATACAATTTTATATACAAATAAAATTAAATAAGAGAATAATTCAAAAATGAATTAATTGTAATTGTTAAGTTTTGTATTTGTTCATAATTACAAATCAGAAGAAGCCGAATATTCAGTCGGAACGTAGTACAGAGCGATGATACAGCAGACCGCCAATCCACACCATGTGAACCTCATGGATGGTTATCGTTCCAGATCCGTCAATCTTGTTTGTCGTATCATTTATACTGTTTTATATGTATGTATGAATTTAGTGGGGTAGGTTTCCATATCTCTGTCTGACATTGGCATTTGTATTCTTTGCTTATATAATTTACGATGTGTTCTCTGCGTCAGCAAAAACAATGTGAACAAAACAAAATGCAACAGGACAAATTCTGCCTAAATGTCTATGGCGATAAGGCTTTGCGGAGAAAAAACATTCATGGTACGGATATGGGAGAAAGAGAAAAATTGTTCGTGGTGATGTAACGAAGAAATAAAATGAAAACTCCGAATAATTGTGTGTAATTAATTTTAATTATTATGACTTAAGACTTTGTAATCAAATTTTTTGAGCGAAGAATTACATATCGACGTAAAACAAACCTTTTTCGTTAACCTGTAGGAAATGACAATCAAATTCACAAGAGTTGAATCCAAGTGCGATTCAGTCTTATACCGCAATGTAACACTTTTCATTTACAAACCATTTTGTAACCAAAAACACGCGGTCTCGCAAGAGTAAAGTTGAATTGGTTCAACTCGATTCCACCGCTCTGGACATACGCCAATCCAATAATTTATACACACATGTATTATGTTTTTAAAACATGACTTTACTGCATTTATTATTTATAATATAAAAAATTAAAACACAATTCATAAAAAATACACACGTATGCGTGAACATTTGTATCGGATTCATCGAATCCGTTTATGTATGGCAATTTTTACGAAATTAAAAAGAAACTAAAATGATAGCAGACTTAATGTAATTTATACACCAAAATAAGAGTGTAAGGACTAATGAAACATAACCAATACAAGGATGAATATATGTCAATACTGCTACTTAAACTAACAGCCGATTTCCAGAAGGCGGATACGTCGGATCCAAAAAATCTTAAAAATTGATTATGTAGGAAAGAGGATTTTTTAAAGATAACTGGTTTTCATTGTTTTCAATATATGTTACTTATAATTTCTTCATCTCAAACCGAATCGTCTTCTAGAAATAGGCAGCAAATTGAGATTGAACATTTGACGTTTACGAGAATCCATGTTCGGTATTGGAACTAAAATCTAATGAATTGCAATGCCGTGGTGGTGTCTCAGATTTTGAAAGCGGTGATTTATTCTCCTTTCCAGCTTGCAGGCGATTCAAGGCGACTTTCTCGAGCAGACTTGTGCGACATCGACTATTACGTTGGTAGTGTACGTTGGCATGAGGGCGTGGGGGAGTATTCAGAAATACTCCTTCAAATATTGTCTCTAGGCTGCTTGTTCGACTAAGGCACGTTTCATCCTCCGTTTGGTCACTATGATCACTGGGCGGACTAATTTGGGCATTGATATCATGAAGCGCCACGTACTCAGGATTGTTTCGACATGGACTTAGAGCGAGTCTCTCCTTTGGGGGTGGCCTAGTTGGTGTTGCCATATCCTCGCTGTCAATGGGCGATGGTGTTCGACCCAAGGGTGAAATTAAACGTACTTCAAAGGCCGGCAGTTCATCAATATCAATAGGATTCGAATAGGTTTCCATTTCTCTGTCCAAGCAAAGCGATAGAGATGACAATTCACTATCGTTAGATATTGTAGAACAGTAGGATGTTTGCAAACGATAGGATGCATTGGACACTTCTCCTGAATTATCCAAGAGACTGTTGTTGGTTGTGTTTGCACATTTGCCGTCAGCATTTTCTTCACTTGAATTCTCCGATGCTCGTGTACTCATTGTGTACTTCAGCGTGACTTTACACTTAAATTTACAGGTAGGAGCCAAATATTTAATGTCTTGGGCAAATCGTTCGCGGCAATATTTGTTTGAAGAATGAAAACAAAATTAGTGTTCAAAATAATCAAAACAAAATCACTTCTCCGCCACACAGTCAGTGCTGCCAACTTCTCACACGACAGTAAGAGGTTACCACATGTCTATGTGTAAAAACGGCATAAGTCTGTTTTACACAGCACGATTTATCGTACGACAACGCCATTCCATCCAATCTATATATAAAGGGTGTTTTTTATTGGAGTATAGAACTTTAAGTTGGCATCACTTTTTTAACTGGCGGCCATTTTGTCAGCTGTCAAGTGATTAATATTTAGTTTGGTTTGCCATTTCATCATGAACTGGTTGACAAAAGAACAACTCTTGCAAATCGTGCAAATTTATTTCGAAAGTAATGGTTCAGTTCCCGAAGTTCACCGCAAGCTCCGTCCATTTTATGGTCGACATAATCGTCCATCAGAGCAATTAATTCGGTTAACAATGGATCGTTTTCGCACTACGTTTACTCTATGTGATAATACGCATCCGCAGAGACGTCGAACAGTGCGCACCGAAGAAACAATTGCCGCTGTAGAGCAAAGTGTTGAAGAGGACCCGAATGAAGCCAACATTCGTGGCGTTATTGCCAACATACGGCCCCATATGCTCGAAAAAGTGGTTGAAAATTGGACCTGTAGAATTGGCTATATTCAAGCCAGCGGCCACATGCCCGAAATCATATTTAAACATTAATGGCATAAAATTATCCTTCCAATAAAGCCAAATTGATGGACATTAAAACGATTTTCTTGTGTTTTATTTCAATTCGAAGTTCTATACCTCAATAAAAAACACCCTTTATAAAAGAGTTGCGTGATTGAGTTACTGAGTGACTGACTGATCACTCCCCAGACCAAACGGTTGGAGCTAGAATCATGAAATTTGGTGTGTACATTTCTCTTACAGTGTAGAGGTGTGATAAGACGGGGTTTTTCGAAATTCGTACTTTTAAGGGGCAAAAAGGTATAAAAATGGTACCACCGCAATGACCAAACGACTGGGCCTAGAATCTTGAAATTTGGTAGGGGCATTCCTCTTGCGACATGAAGGCATCACGAAAAGTGGATTTTGAAAAATTCGTACTTTTGGGGGGTTAAATGGGGTAAAAAGGGACAAAAATGGTACAAACAACACGACTGAAGCTAGAATCATGAAATTTGGTGTGTACATTTCTCCTACAGCGTAAAGATCAGATATGAAGTGAGTTTTTCGAAATTCGTACTTTTAAGGGATAAAATGGAGCTGAAAGGTATAAAAATGGTACCACAGCAATGACCAAACGGGTGGGCCTAATCTTGAAATTTGGTACGCAAATTCATCTTTTAGCTTTAACGCGCCCAAGAAAATATTTTTCAAAATTTTTACTTTTTGGGGGTGAAATCGGGTAAAAAGGGATAAAAAGGTACCAACAACAAGGATGACGCTACAATTATGAAATTCAGTGTGTATATTAGTTTTACAGCGCAGATCACAGATAAGAAGGAATTTTTCAACATTTGCACTTTTAAGAGATTAAATGGGATAAAAATTGTACCACCGCCCTGACCAAACGGCTGGGCCTAGAAACTTGAAATTTGGAATGGGCATTACTCTTATAACACGAATGCGACCAAGATAATATTATTCAAAATTCGTACTTTTTGTGGGTGAAATCGGGTAAAAAGGGATAAAAATGGTACTAATTAAACGGATGGAGCTGGAATCATAAAATTCGGTGAAAACATACCTAAAATGCTTAGAAACTGAAAATGACCGAATATTTTTAAATTCTTACTTTTAATAGGTAAACGGGGAAGAGGGAATAAAAAACGTACCAACAACACGGATGACGCAACAAGTATTGAAATACGGTGTGTATATTCGTTTTACAGCGCAGATCACTGACAAGAAGACATTTTTCGAAATTTGTGCTTTTAAGGGATTAAATGAGATACAAATTGTACCACATCCCAGACCAAACGACTGGGCCTAGAATCATGAAATTCGGAACGGGCATTACTTTTGCAACACGAATCTTCCTGTTAATAACACAATCCTTACAATCCTTCCTGTTAATAATGGCAAATAATTTCATTCAAATGGCTGCTGAGGGCACCCCACAAATAATAGTCGAACGGTTGAATAGTTAATTTGTACAAGGTTTATAAATCGAATCGAAAAGTTAGTGTGAATATACCGCTGAATACTTAGCGCAAAGTAAAACGATTTTTCAAAAGTTGTGAGCGTTTACAAACGATTTGCCTTGAAAGTAATATCCTTAGACTAAGGCAATTTCAAAATATAAAAACAGTTTGAATACCGAGACAAAATACTGCCAAATCATTTGAAAATTTTCCGCGTACGAAGTAGCGGGTATTTGCTAGTCACATATAAAGTATCGTTCTGACCTGCACGACATGAGAAACGCTATATCAGTACAAATTTGGTCGGCGATTTGCGAAATACAGAGCCTTATCCTTTTCAGACTGCACGCGAAATCGAGCTGAAATAACATAAAGTCAATTTACGAATATCAGATCCAATACAAATTTGGCAATTGTAAATCGTCCTTGAGCTGAAATCGATAGATATGGTATGCAGTGTGAAAAGACTATAACGTGGATATTCAATTGTCAAATTTTTGTGGAATCTGACATTTGCAAATCGACCTTACATCGATTGACCTTCGCATGCAGTCTGAAAAGGCTATAAGAGAGTAGCAAGCTACTTTCTTGTTAAGCGAGTAATCCTCAAGATATATAATTTATTTCCCATAGTAAAATGTTAAATTTGTTAAATACACGGAACTGGTGAAAGTATAAATAAAACAAAAAAAATGAAAGAGAAAAATTAATTTCTTTTGATGCATTTTTTGTAATTTGTAAAAAGGCAGAAACTAAAATTTTTCTTAAAAAGTTACTATTCAGAGAATTAATAAAAATGAAAACAAAACACTGCAAAAATAGTTCGAATTAACGTGGTTCTACATTCCTTGTACCAAAGACCTGTTTTTGTTCTTCATTTTTAATAGTTAGGCCTGTTTGATTGGGCTTACTAGCTTAATAATTCAATGGAATTTACTAGCTTGGCAAGAAAGTAGCTTACTACTCACTTAGTTACCGAGTAAGTAGGTGCCAGATTTGAATCTCTGATTTATTTAAATAAAACCAATGGATAAAAATGTTGTCACCTTATTAAGTCTCCTAATTTTAAGCTAGTAAGCCCAATCGAACAGGGCTGTTGTTACTATTATTAACGGTGTTTTCTTTCAGCTGCAATAGAAATTTGTATGGAGAATTTTAGCCATCGCGTTCCCTTTGGATCCTTCGTTGATATTCATTCGTTCAAACGTCACAACATTGTTTGTTTATTCGTTCAGTTTTTTTAACAATTCTGCCAAACTAGAAAATTAAAAATATATTTAAGTATGTATGTATAATTAAAAAATAAATATTGCTGGTTGTATTTAAATTACAACAATTGTTAATCCATGTTATGTGTAATGTGAACGGTGTGTCAGCACCAAGCAAAAATAGTTCGGAAACAACTGTGGCAACAACAATCAGCTGTTCAATGGTAAAACGAACGAAAGCATCACGGGGCCAGCGAATGAACGAGAGTTGGGCACAAGCAAAATAATAATGGAACGAAGTGAACGATGGAACTGAAAGAATGAAAGAGCAGAAACCAGTTCCAATCGTTCCACCAACGGATTCATTCAATTGAACGAGTTCGTTCCGGAACGACCCAACTCTACTTTCCTGGCCTTGTAACACGCTAAGAGCAATAAGGTATCGCTTCAGCTCCACACTTTTCGTTTGCTAAATAAAATGAAATGTATTATTTTAAAAATAAAATGTAATTTAATTTGTTAGCACTTTTGCGACGTTTGATTGTTTAGCTCGATCTTCTTCTATTGCTATTCAGCGAATGAACGAGAGTTGGGCACAAGCAAAATAATAATGGAACGATGGAACTGAAAGAGCAGAAACCAGTTCCAATCGTTCCATCAACGGATTCTTTCAATTGAACGAGTTCGTTCCGGAACGACCCAACTCAACTTTCCTGGCCTTGTAACACGCTAAGAGCAATAAGGTATCGCTTCAGCTCCACACTTTTCGTTTGCTAAATAAAATGAAATGTATTATTTTAAAAATAAAATGTAATTTAATTTGTTAGCACTTTTGCGACGTTTGATTGTTTAGCTCGATCTTCTTCTATTGCTATTCAGCGAATGAACGAGAGTTGGGCACAAGCAAAATAATAATGGAACGATGGAACTGAAAGAGCAGAAACCAGTTCCAATCGTTCCATCAACGGATTCTTTCAATTGAACGAGTTCGTTCCGGAACGACCCAACTCAACTTTCCTGGCCTAGTAACACGCTAAGAGCAATAAGGTATCGCTTCAGCTCTACACTTTTCGTTTGCTAAATAAAATGAAATGTATTATTTTAAAAATTAAATGTAATTTAATTTGTTAGCACTTTTGCGACGCTTTGATTGTTCAACTCGATCTTCTTCTATTGCTATTCACAGCAAGAAAAAATAAATTTGGCTACACCGTAATATGTCGGATTGGGCAAAAAAGTCCAGTAACACTGACACGACTTAGCTGGGAAATTAACACTGCATAATTATCCAGTCTTAATCGCGAGTTCCTACAGGAAAGAGGAATTTGAGCACCCCCGAAAAAAGATCGATGCATTTTCTAATGTGGTCGATGATCTTTCATGGATTTGAGGTGAAACAGTATTTCTCTTTTATTTGTTAAAAATCTTCTAATTTTTTTATTTTAGGATACAAGAGTAACGCCAGCATCACAGTGCCATGGCAAGGGTGTGTAAAACACTGCTCGAAGAGGGAGCTAAATTTGATATTTATGATCCGAAAGTTGAGCCCGAACAAATCATAGATGATTTGACACATCCATGTGTTACACGCCATGTGAAACGCCGGAGACTGTGAAACATGCCGTATAGATCCACAGTGACCCCTACAGTGCGGTGAGAGGAACGCATGCCATTATATTGTGCACGGGATATTGTGATGGGATGAATTTGTGGTAAGTTGGCGATTATTGTATCGATGTGATGTTCTGTGAGAAAAGTCTTTTTCAAACGGAGTGAGTCTAATGAGTCTAAGAGAATCTTTGATTTGAGAAAATTCTTTTTGGAAACGTTCACATTTGATAGTACGTAATGATATTATTGTAATTTCTAAATTTTATTTTTCCATTTTTATCTTTAAAGACGCTCGATTATCAACGCATTTACCAATCGATGATGAAGTCGGCCTACATTTTCGATGGTCATAAGATTTTGGACCATGAACGTCTTCAACAAATCAGTTTCCACGGCAATCGACAAGAAATATTGTAGACCAATCAGAATAAAAAAGTAAGACTTGCCACAGGTCTTACGCAATTATGATAGGGAAAGAATTCCCCTGATGTTTGTTTTGATTATTTTATTCTAATATTTCGCACCAACTTTTTTCTTCTTCAACATTTGACTTAAGACTATGATGCACACACAGTATTTTTTAGAAAAACAAAACAAACAAACCAACAAAAGATAACCTATTTACTTGTAAATAAGCAGTCTATGTACAAGACGAGTATGAGTTCCCAGATTTGCAATTGAATTGTGCAAAACAACACAAAACTTATAAGCGGCAATATACATATTTAAATATTTTTTGTAAATGAAACGTTTTAAATGTTTTACTAAATATTATAGACTAGACTACCTACCACAATCGAGCTATTATCTCTAACTATTATGTAATTTTAACATGTAAGTCTTTCCAAATAAAAAAGTCGGAATACTTTCAAGGTAAAAGAAAATTGTGTTCAAAATTTAATAACATTTATCATAATTTTCATTTTATATCGCATATCTACATACATCTTGATGAGTATGTAATTCGAAACAATAATAAAAATGAAATTAGTTTAACTAAAAAAACTTTTAAACAGAAAAAATCCTTGTTTTATTTCACTTAAAAGCCATTCTTCTCAAACTCGTACGATACCATAAGAAAGCTGTGCCTAAAACAAACTGTACCAGGTTACGACAGATGATCGCTGCATAAAGTTACACGAGTTTGTCCACCTATCGGACATCCTGGTACGGAAGACTTATAGGAGGAGGCGTCCAGGAATGTTCAATATGTTTTTATAACATTTTTACACATTATTTTAAAAAATACAAGGCAAATCATTTTTAACTTTAAGCTTTTTTGTGACCTTTTAAAAGTCTATTTTAATTTTACATAATTTCGCCACGCAAGACGAAAGGCGTTTGTAGAAGACGGTCGTATTTAGGACGTTCACTTTCGTTTTTAATTAGGCAAGTATTCACAAACTCGACAAATTCTGTTGAAAATTCTTGGCCTTGATAAAGACGGGGAGGGTCTCCTTGAACAAATGCTCCACGACCTATTTCAACAATATCTTCCAAATCATCATAAGTGAACTGATAATTGTCATTTGCATTAGGCCCCACTTGCAGTTTGCTCAAGCCTGCTGTCTGATTCGCTCTCGTGTTCTCACGGGCGGCATGTTCACAGGCAGTGCGTTCTCCTACCACCATGCTGCTAGTAGACGATGCGGAGCCTGATGACGTTGACGACAATGATGAAGGTGGGTGGCGTATTACTGATGGATTTATATTTAATTCATTTGGCGGTGCACGTGGCCGTCCTGCAAAAGTCAACGTCTCGTCATTTTCGCTTGTTGCCAGAGAAGCTTCATGGGACTCACCTACAAACAAATTATTTGGATTTTCCGCCATACTCAATTCAACCAATCTTTTCGTTCTTTGATTTCTTGAGACTTTTTGTGTTTTTCAACTCTCGTCTAAAGGGTGCGACCGAGCAGCAACTTACAAAACAACCACTTTCCACTGTTGCCTAGGGTTCTTACGCCAATGTCCTTTCGGTAATTACTTTAAACAATATCGCAGCTTTAACCAAACGCCGCCAACTCGAGAACAATTCGGAAATTTTTAATTTCTTTCTATAATTGTTAGGCGACCACCAAAACAGCAAGAGAAAACTTTGATGAAAAAAAATAAATTAGTGGCGAAGTCAGAATGACAACCGCATTTTTGTGTAAGGCAACAGCGGCTTTTGATACACACAGCCAATATTTACATACATATGTGTCTATATTAAATTGATATATGCGGAAAAGAAACTCAAATATCTCGAAATTCCGCCCAATTGCAAAAGTTTTATCCTCTTGTACCGACAGAGCTCCCGTGTTGGCACACATTTTGGGCAAATATCTGTGAAAAAGAAAAATATTTTTATTTTATTTTTAATATGAAAGAAAACAAGAGGAAAACATTATATATGATAGAAATAAATTATTTTCCAACTGTCAATTTTATGAAAAAAAAAACTAAAACAAATGAGCGTTGGCACGGCAGAAGTATTGCTGGGTAACTATACCTGCATATACACATACTTACATATGCAACTCAATGAGATGCTTGTAAGATGACATGTGTACTTTATTACTTGGTGCGATTTTTTAAACGGAATTCGGCATGTGAGTTGTGCTTCTCATTCGTTTGTGAGATTCATCTCCTTATAGAGGACGGGTTTGATGTTGAAAAGTCGCTGCGAAGCCACTTGAAAAGACTTTTGACATGGTCTCGAAATCATGATAGTGGTAGTCTCAGCCAAGTAATAAATGTCACCATGCCATTTGTAAATAAATTTGCATTCTATTAAATATAGATGCAAAATGGTCTTGAGTCAGGACAATATCCCAGTTCAAAACGAAAAATTATTTTGACAATTCGTAACAGCCGACTGCAATGCAATGCTGCCAAGTTTTACTCAGCTAACACTCGATGGGGGATTTGCGTTTTTCTTTAAGCCCCGATGGCTTGCGTATCACGGCTAAAAGAAAAACACCCTTAATACTGCGTAACCATAACATATATACATGTTGTAGGCTTGCCAGATGTGGGGATTTGTCCCCAACCATGTGGATTTTATGATGGTCAAAAGGACAAGAAATATGAAATGGGACAGGGGATGTAAATGAATCTATAAATGTCTATGTCTAAAAATTTAGAGAGAATTTGAGAATCCAAGATGCAGCCAAATTTATTTTTGCTTTCTGTTTAGCTGTTTTTGATGCCCCCCTGTAACAATTACAGTGGGGAAAACAAAATTTTATCATTCCACGCGAATACCATACAAATAAGGAGATTCGGAACAGCTGACTGTAATGCAATGCTGCCAAGTTTTACTGTGCTAACACTCGATGGGGGATTTGCGTTCCGAAATATCCAAACAAACACAAAGTTAACTAACCCACTGTAACTGCAGCTTTCAAGGCGGATGTCATGTAAAAGTTACACAAATTCGCTATAAAAAACCACTAATACAAAAGAGTAAAACGTCGTGCACCATCAACAACTAAGACAAAAAGATGGGAGGTAAATTTCGACGGTTTTTAATAAACTGATGGTTCTTTTGATGAATTGGAGTCCGGCCAGGCCGATTGACGGACAGGAGTCATTTCATAATGCTTCTGTTTCGATGGGAAATTATTGTAAAAGTTACCATTAAAAAATGTTTTAGGTATTTTGCTGATTGTTGTCATATTCATAATTAATACACAACAGTGAAGTTATATCCACAGGTGTCACGTTTCCGATTGAATTGAAGAATTTACAAATGAATTAATTTCTACATAACTTCTTCCTTTAATTTTTTATTGGCTAAAATATTACTTTCTATTCATCATTCATAATTCATTTTATCATTCTCTGAATCTTGTTTGATTTTGGCGATGTTTATTTATTTAATTTCTTCACTTATTTCATTAAAATTTTATTTATTTAAGAAATATAAATTGTAAACAATTTAAATTATTTTTTCATATTTTCAATGTTTACTCCATCTTCTTATTTGTGACATTCACGTGGAATGTTAGAATATTGTTTTTTTATACCCTCACTCTACAAAGTAGGAGGGTATATATCATTTGGGACAGAAAAAACTGTAACACATTGAACGAGTGACTTAAGAACCTAAGTATGTTTGTACCAAATCCGTTTCACGACTTTTTAAGTTGTTTGAGCCATGTCCGTCCGTCTGGCTGGTGTTGATGATAACTCTCAAACTTTTCCCACACTTAGTTTAAGTTCGAAGATGGGCGAAATTGTCACGCCCATCTGGTACCTCCCACACAAATGACCCATATTCCTATGTTAAATTAAAACCGCTGTAACTTCTTCACAGATATTCGGGATCCGCTATATAATGGTATTTGACAATGTGGCGGGTTTTGCCATGCCCCTTCCAGTACCTCCCACACAAATCACCAGGCGCGTAGCAATATATTTGTGCTGGGGAGGGCTATAGCCTCCCACAGCCTTAAAAAAACATTTGTAATATTTTATGCATTTTTTCGTAAGTAAACTCAAAATTTGTTTGTTATGTTATTTACTCAAGGGCGAAAATGACACCAAAGTAATATATTAATTCATATTAAAATCATGATATTGTATAAAATAGTCTTGCACCGGGACAATATCCCACTTGCATATCAGTTCGTGTGGAATTTGACATCAGTACTTGTGGTTAACTCTAACGGAGGTAGTCACTAGACCTTGGATTTTTACATATTTGATTTTTGCGATTTGAAATCAACTTTGCATTTAGAACTTTTATCATCCAAATATAAAATATTAGAGAACATGGGGATCTGGTATCAAAATTGCGACATAAGAAACAAAACGCTCTTTCCACTAGAGCACTGTAGTCTGGAAATTCATATTCTTCATAATATTTTTTTGAAAATGATCTGTTGCTCTCTTCAATCCTTACATGAAATCAAAATTGACCGTAGCGTATTTTTTCAATTATTTAATGCTAACATGTAATGAAACAATATTTTTCTCTGAAAAGTCTTAACATACGTAGAATTAGTTCCCGAGTTGTACAATAAATCTTTGTATGAACACCCCTACTCTGGGTTCTGGGTTGGTATTAGACCACCTCATTCCTACGCCTATGCAAATCACCCTAAACTAGGTAAAATTAAATCTGTTATATCTTCTATACGGGTGATCGGAATACTGTGAGATTTCACATTTGGTAATGCTTTTATATAGGTTACATTCATATAGGTTACATTCATGACTCACTTTCGCCATAGACGTTTTAGTGGCATAAACCCACACAAAGTGGCATAAACTTTAGTTACAATAAAACCGATATAACATCCACACGGATAGTCCTAATCAGATGTAATATGATATTTGAAAACACTTTTATAATCACTTTAAACATAAAACATATCTACGTTTTAGCCACGCCCCTTCAAGTACCTCCCACACAATTGTCTGCATTCTACGTAAAATTAAATCCTTCACAACTTCTATACTGGTGCACGGAATCCAACAATTTTAAAAATGTGGAATCTGGGACCATGTGCCACGAACCTTCTAACACCTTCCACACAAATTATCCTACCCTATGTAAAATTTAATTTCTTATAACTTCCGACTATATGTTCTCTCAGAATGAGGGTATATATAAGTCGGTTTATCCGACTGAAGCACTTATGTGTTTTCACTATAGTTATTACAGGTGGCATCAAAACGGCTGAAATAGAAAGCAAAAATAAATTTGGCTGCACCATAATAAAGGGTGGTTAAATTGTAAGGGCCGATGTTGATTTTGAATAAAACACAAATTATTTAGGAAATTATTGTCATTTCTTTTTATTATGATAATATTGGTACATGGTTCAATTATGTATGGAACACATAATTGCCGCCGCGACCTCGGCGGCACACCTCCATCCGATGGTCCAAATTTTCGATGACGCTGAGGCATAATTGAGGTTTTATGGCGTTAATGTTCCGAATTATCTCATCCTTTAGCTCTTGATTTGTTGCTGGCATATCGATGTACACCTTTTCTTTCAAATAACACCAAAGAAAGAAGTCCAACGGTGTCTAATCACATAATCTTGGCGGCCAATTGACATCGCCACCACGTGAGATAACACGTTCGTTAGCTGTGTGGCAAAAGGCACCGTCTTGTTGAAACCACATATCGTCCACATCCATATCCTCCAATTCGGGCCATAAAAAATTCGTTATCATCTCACGATAGCGAAGACCATTCACAGTAACTGCCTTTGAAAAAAATACGGCCCGATGATGCCGCCAGCCCATAAACCGCACTAGTCACCCTTTGTGGGTGCATTGGATTTTCGACAATCACTCTTGGATTATCATTCGCCCAAATGCGAATCCACTGAGGTGAAAATGTGCCTCATCATTGAACATGATTTTCTTCGAAGTGCACGATATGCATTTTGGTTTGAACGCCCATTTTCATAATAAGCCTGAATAACTTTAACGCGTTGCTCGGTTGTGCATCTTTCCATGGTTCAAATTGAGTTAGTCTGAAATTGAGAAATATCAAACGAAATGCAGAAGAAATCTTGACGTTTAAGTGTGGATCACATTCAACATCGGCCAATTGCAGCTAAAAGAAATCAAGTAAGGAAAGGCTGAAGTCGGACGGAGCCGACTTATGATACACTCCACTTTCTATCCTATTACAATTCAATTCGATAAAAAAGTGAAATCGGGTAGGATTTCTGTATCCTGTAAATGTACGTGTTTGTCAAAAAATGTTAAATCGGAAAGGACATCTGTATGGGGGTATATTGAAACATGGAACGATGTGTCCCGCTTTCACCATGTATGTTTATAGGTGAAATATAATATGTAAAGTTTGACCAAACTCGGTTAAACATTTGGGAGCAACATTTGTATTGGGGCTATATCTAAATCTGAACCGATCTAACCCGATTTCGCCACAGGTGTTTCTAGTTAGAAATTTTTAAAAATAATATATATTTATTTTTTATGAACTAATACTCCATTCGATTTTAATTATTTTTGTCTCTAGAAGTAGCCTCTCATGCAATAAAATATAAATTCATGGGATCTCACAAGAATTTAAAGTTATAGTTATGAGAATTCATAAATCCTTAAGAAATTATCTTTTAAGTAAATATCATCACAGTGTAGAAATTTATGAAAGTACGCTACTGGAACCCAAGTTGGATAAGCGCATCCAAATCCCTTATTACCTAAAACCAAGTAAATCAGCGTAATATCACCGTTGTCCAGGCAAATGTCCCAACTGAAATCTCAACAGTATGTTTGGACAAATCCATATCTATTCGTTCATCTGCCCGGCTGGCTGATTATCGTGTAGATAACTTTCGAAGGGAGTTAAGGAAACTATTCAAACTTTAAACATGGAATATTTTCACCAACCTTAGTTTAAGTTCGAAGATGGGCGATATTGGCACCCCCCTTGTGGTACCTCCCTCACAAATGGTCCATATTAAGTCGGGCGTGGCCGACTATATGATACCCTACACCTATAAAAACGTCGTTACATTTGAACCGGGTGATATACGATACAGCTATAAGAGAAGAATATACTAAAAATTTCATATTTCTTTCTGTATTTGTAAGAAAATTTGAACGCAAACTTTGAATGGCAGCTATAGTAAACCTGAACCGATCTGACGCATTTTTAACATAGGTTTTCTAATTGATATATAAGACTCAAATTAGATGGAAATTTGTTAAATATGTAGTGTCTAGAGCGGTAAGGATTAAATCGGGGGAGTCATTTATATGGGAGCTATATATACATCTGAACCGATGTGAACCACTTGTAATTGGAGAAATTTGTATTGGATATAGAGAGATGTTTCTAGTTGAAATATAAGTTGTTTTGCATAATTTGAAGAAAAGCTGATAAAATATGTGGCTTGTGAGCGGAAAGTGTCAAATCGGAGGAGACATTTGTATCGGAGCTATATACAAATCTGAACCGATATGACTCACTTTCGCCATAGATGTTTTAGTTGAATTATGAGCTCTTTTGCCAAATTTGAAGAAAATCTGTTCAAATATGCTATTTCTAGAGCGGAAATAATCAATTCAGTGGCGAAATTTGTATTAGAGCTATATATATATCTGAGCAGATCCGGCCCATTTTTACCAGAGCTATTTCTAGTTGAAATATAAGTTGTTTTACCAAATTTGAAGAAAATCTGTTGAAATATTTGGGTTTTAGAGCGGAAGGAGTCAATTCGGAGGCGACATTTGTATGGGAGCTATATATAAATCTGAACAGATCTGTCCTATTTTTACCAGAGCTATTTCTAGTCAAATCTGTTGAAATATGAGGTTTCTAGTGCGGAAAGAGTAAAATCGGGAGCAAAATTTGTATGGGAGCTATATATAAAGCTGAACCGATTTGCTTCAAAGTAAATAGCGTTCGTCCTTATCCCATAAAACTTCGTTTTGCACAGTTTCATGTAGTTCTAACAACAATTGCACCTGTACTTGGTTACATGAATAGATGGACAGACGGACGGGCATTGCTAAATCGACTCAACAAGTGATTCGATCGGTATCATAAACGATGGGTCTATTTCGTTTCCTTTTGGGTGTTACAAACAAATGCACAAAGTCATTATACCCTGTGGTGTAGGGTATAATTAAAGCCAATGTAAATTCACACGGATATTCGGAATCAGTTATTCTTTGATATTTGGTAAAGTTTTTATAATCGCTTTGTTTGGAGGATTCTACCACGCCCTTCTAGTACCTCCCACACAAATCACCTAACCTAAGTAAAACAAGTAAGGAAAGGCTAAAGTCGGGCGGGGCCGACTATACTTTCTATCCGAATACAATTCAATTCGGTAAAAAAGAGAAAACGGGAAGAAATTTTTTATGTTTCCTAATCACAGGCTAATATGACCTAGTCCAATTTGTCAAATCGAGAAGAATATTTGTATCGGGGCTATATCCAAACATGGAATGAAGTGACCAACTTTCACAATAAGCTTTTCCACTACAAGTATAACGTCTTATACTCAATTTGAAGAAATACGGCGAAAATACGCGGTTTCTGGGGCGGATATATGTAAATCTGAACCGATCTCACCCATTTTCACCATGGGTGTTTCTAGTTGAAATATAAGATATTTTGCAAGATTTGAAGAAGATCTGTTAAAATATGTGATTTCTAGAGCAGAAAAAGTCAAATAGGGAGCGAAATTTGAATGGGAGCTATATATAAATCTGCACCGATCTGATCTATTTTCACCATAGGTGTTCTTAGTTTAAATATAAGATATTTTGCCAAATCTGAAGACAATCTTATACAATATGTGATTTCTGGAACGGAAAAATTCAAATCGGGAGCGAAATTTTTATAGGAGGTATATATAAATCTGACCCAATGTAACTCATTTTCACCACAGGTGTTTCTAGTTGAACTATAAGATGGTTTTCCAATTTTGAAGAAAATCTGTTGAATATGTGGTATCTAGAGTGAAAAGAGTCAAATCGGGAGTGAAATTCGTATGGGGGCTATATCTAAATCTGAAGTGATGTTCTTGAAATTAAATAGCGTTTGTCCTTGTCCCGAAGTACTTTTGGTTCTGGCTGCAATTGCGACCTGTATCGTGATTACAAGAATAGATGGACAGACAGACGGACATTGATAAATCGATTCAAAAAGTGATTCTAAGTTGATCGGTATAATTAACAATGGGTCTATCTCTCGTCCTTTTGGGTGTTACAAACAAATGCACAAAGACATAATACTCTCGTGGAGTGTATAATTATAGCTTTTATAACTTCTATACGGATGTTCGGAATACTGTGAAATTTGACCATTGGCAATAGTTTCACACACCTGTAACATGGGTGATATTGCAACACCCTTCTGATATCTCCACCAAAAATTAACATAAGCTTTGGTTAAAGTAAAACTGATATAAATTACATCAAATTGAGAAAATTCCAATTGAAATAGAGAATTTCCATTTCAAATAGAGAAAATTCCAATTGTAATTGAGAATTTCCATTTATAATTGAGAAAATTGTAATTGAAATTGAGAATTTCCATTTCAAATTCAGAAAATTCCAAATGAAAATGAGAATTTACATTTCAAATTGAGAAATTTTCAAATGAAATTGAGAAAATTCCATTTAAAATTGAGGTTTATATTGGTTTACGTGACCGCTCTCACGGAGGCGTCAACGTTTTGAAAATTCAATACAATAAAAAACAACTAAAAAGGCGTTAAGTTCGATTGGGCCGAATCTTATATATCCTCCACCACGGAGTGCATTCCATAGTATTACCGGTAGATTACAGGCTGACGACTTTACAAAGAAGTGAAGTAACATATTTTGAAAATTGTGATATTTTTAATTCCTTTCTACTAAAGGGTGTCCCAAGAAGAGCGCAATTTTTAAATCTGGCAACATTCGAAGTGTCATTGTTTGACATTTGAACAATTGTTATTGTTTGTTAGTAGAAGGTACGAGGTTAGTAAAAATGGAGCGCTACACGAATGAACAACGCATTCTCATTGTGAAATTGTTTTACCAAAATGGCGAAAGTTTTGCGGCTACAGTTCGCAAATTGCGATCAATTTGGGGTCACAATAATGCTCCAAAAGAGTCAACTGTAAAGAGATTAATGGATAAATTTGCCGAAACTGGGTCTGTTAGTGATGTAAAGATTCATGCATACAAAGTTCAATTGACTCAGGAACTGAAGCCAACTGACCATGGACAGCGAAGGGAGTTCGTTAATTGGGTATTGGAGAGACAACATGAAAATGCTGATTTTGCCGATAAAACCATCTTCAGTGACGAGGCCCATTTTCATCTTGATGGCTTCGTCAATAGGCAGAATTGTCGCATTTGGGATGCGGAAAATCCTCGAGTGATTCACGAGAAGCAAATGCATCCTCAACGTGTGGTGTGGTTTTTGGGCTGGAGGAATCATTGGACCTTTTTTATGAAAATGAGGCAGGTCAAGCGCAAACAGTCAATGGTGTTCGGTATCGTGAAATGATAACCAGTTTTTTCTTGCCTAGAATTGAAGAAATGAATGTGGAGGGCATGTGGTTCCAACAAGACGGCGCCACATGTCATACAGCCAGAGAAACAATTCAATTGCTGCATCAGTCATTTCCCGGTCGTGTTATTTCGCGTTTTGGAGATCAGAATTGGCCGCCTAGATCTTGCGATTTAACACAATTAGATTTTTTTCTTTGGGGTTTTTTGAAGTCGATGGTTTACGCGAAACGGTCATTGAAAATTTCATTAAAAGATCGCGTGCATGCCAGCAAAGCCGCGGCGGCCATCTGAACGATATATTGTTCCATACATAACCTCATTCTGTCTACTTTACGATATAATAAAGTTTCACGATTTTCTTTTAAATATCTGTGTTTCATTTAAAATTAAAAAATTGCGATCTTCTTGGGACACCCTTTATATTTGTTTACTACACTACAAGAATTTGACTGTAAAAACAGCTGGAAAAGAGAAAGCAGACTTGCTGCTGAAATAGCAGGTGGATGTTTGCTGTTTTAGCAGACTTTTTTCCTGCTGTTACAGCATACAATTGCAGCTGTTTTAGTGGCATGATTCTGCTATTGAATATAATCAAATTATTTCCATAAACAGTGAATAAAACAATTTTTTGCGAATTACGCAGCCTATCTCCTTTTTCACAAATAAACGGATATCCATTTTTTCAATTAGTTTTTATTATAGTATAAATTATAATTATTTGACATACCTTCTTCGGCACTTATAAAAAATAAAAATTGATTGAATAAGGCACCGTTTTGAAAAATGTTTATCCAGATTCGTTCAAACACCACAATTTTTACTCGTTTTTATTATCCGCTGTATGTATTACTTTTTGTATCTGCACTAACTTCGTATACGTCTCCGCTAGAAGGTTGATTAATAATGCATGGTTGTACAGATTGCTTTAAAAAATGTGAAATACTTGCTAAAGACGCTGTAGTAGCTGTAGTTGATGGAATATCCTTACAACCTTATTCATTCCGAACCACTAATAGTTTTTGATCCACAATTAGTTCCTGCAATTTGGTTCCAGCTGTAAAACTGTCTGCAATAAATGGAAACATTTGATTAAATACATGTAATTTGTTCAATGTAATTTTATTTGCGGTCTTTGCTTCACAATGGTAAAACTGTTTGCTGTAGTAAAATAAATATTTACAAAAAATTCAATGAACAACATTGTCTAGCACATGCAAATACTTACCTTATAATCCCATGGAAAGCTTTCGTTTCTTTTGGCTGTAACTTTATACATAATTTTATGCATAGCTTTATAACATTGTCTAACACATACAAATACTTACCTTGTAATTCCATGGAAAGCTTTCGTTTCTTTTGGCAGTAACTTTATACATTTATCCACTCGCTTTATTATTTTGCGCAAATATTCTTTATATTTAAAATTACCTTTAGAACACCTTTCATAAATTGTACGTGTTCCATTAGTTCCATTCCAACAAGTTTAATTCTAATTTATCAATTTATCGGCTTAGAATTTTTTGAGTCTGCTAACCATTTTGGGCGTATGGAGTTGATTTATGTGCTAAACATGCTCTTTCTAATTCCGTAAATAGCTTACTTCTCTACTTTTCTGCTAGAGATTTCCCTCCAAAATTAGTTGTCATTTCTTTGCCCACCTCACGCAAAAAATTGCAGTCTAAAAAAATATTAACTTTTTATTTATTACTTTAAGGGCATGCTAATTTGATTTTGCTTATAGATTAATGAATTTATATTATTTATATCAGCGAGCATATCATTATTTGTGCTGCAGTTTCAGACTGTATAATGTACGTGTGTCTAATGGATATATGTATAGCTAAATTAGTGACACTAACAGACAGCTAAAACCGATTGTTGCCGCTAAATTCAGATTATTTTGTCATTGTAAAGGACTCGGAGTAAAATATTTTGATAGTCTATCATACTATAGTCTATGTTTTCTAACCTATCGGCTTAATATGGGTATCATCGGAAATAATTTAGAGAATAAACATTAAACGGATTCATCAAACCAATGTGAGCCATGCTTTTTAAAAAATCTAATGCTTTCCATTAGCATTTGTCTCTGACTAATCAAAATATAAGACCTGGCGCCAATAATCTTTTTTAATTTTAATTAACAGCAACAATTTTCAGCAGCCAGCAAACTTTTAAGCAGTGTGGCTGCTGAAGCAAAACTGCAGATAAAATGACTGCTGATGGAATTTGCAATTTCTTGATTCCGTCTACAGCCTAAATGTCTGTTCCATTCTGAAAAGTTGTAATATTGAAGATCCAATATGTTTCACACCTAATTTCATGATTTTAGCTACAGCCGTTTTATTGATACCAGTTTCACTCTTTTTTTCCATTTTTACCCTAAAAGTACGAATTTAGAAAAATTCGTACCTCTTATTTTCCGCGTCTACGTAGACAGACGTGTTCAAATACTGAATATCATGAATATTTGATTTTACTGAATATTTGATTGTAGCCAAAAATAATAATAATGATGAGATGAAAGTACACACCAAACTTCATGATTTCAACTTCAGTGGTTTGGTTGGTACCATTTTTATCCCTCTTTTCCAATTGTATCCCTTAAAAGTACGAATTTTAAAAAATCCCTCTATTTTTCATATCTACGCAATCAGAGGGATGTACATTAGAGCGTACCAGGTTACAAGTAAAAAAAAAAGTTCGCCGTACACCTTCGAATATGAAGTATTATTGAAAGGTAGTTTCAAAAAAATGTTTTTTTATTTTTTTATGCCGAACGTAGGGGTCGCGCTTTTACATTTTTCTATATAACTTCTGCATTTATAAACGGATTTTAAAGTGTGATACATAGATGTTTTTGTCTCATCCGGTTTTGAGTAAAATTGAAGTCCTTATAATTTTCGTAGATATGATCCTTGAGAGTGAGGGTATATATATAAGTCAGTTTTACCGACTGACGTTTACTTACTTGTTTAAAGGTGCCGTTAACAACAAACTAGAGTTCAACCCGTCTGTACCTTGACGTTATTTTTTGTAATTAACAGGTATGTACAATTTAATTAATGCCAAATAATTATAATTTATACTATAATAAAAACTAATCGAAAATAAAATATCCACATATATGTTTATTTGTAAAAAGGGAGTTAGGCTACGTAATTCGCTAAAAAATGTTTGTTGTAACAATATATTTGCTGTTTTGGGCAAATAATATGCTTCCATTCAATAGCAGAAACATGCTCCAGAAACAATTGTCTGCTGTAAAAGCAGCAAACATCCTTCTGCTATTAGAGCAGCAAGTCTGCTTTCTCTTTTTCATCAGAAAAAGTCTGCTGTTATAGCAGTCTTTTCTGCTGTTTTTACTGTCATTTTCTTTTGAGTGTACTTTCCTTCTTTCACCATGAATTCCTATCTTAAATTTCAGGTAATTATCGGGGCTCTAAATATTGCAAATGTATCTTTCACGCAGAAACAGTGGTTTGGTAACGGTTTTTCGTTGCAATGAGACCACGATACTTACTGGGAGCTTTAAAAACACACGTTGAATATGGATTTTCTTTCCTTTCCAAAATATTATATTTCGTGTTATTTTACATTTACTTTTTTTTTTTTATAAAACTAATAATTTTTCATTTATTTTTGATCTAACATAACATATATTCACATATTTAGTAATATAGTTATAGTTAACTAACTGACCGATTCTCCGGACAAAAACACGTACCGAAAAATCAAAATTTTGGTTTATATTGTTTTTTTTCGTGCTCTGTAATATATATGTACTAATTTTTATAAACAGTTTTGCCACGCCCATCCCGCCCGCTGTGTGAAGTTCCAAAAAGAGACAAAAGTTTTTATAATATATATAGGGATATATATTTACTTTATGTGGGAGGTGCCACACCCTTTTCTCGTACCGCCCACTTCTTCCACAAATTTGCACATTAATACTCAATGAACTCACACAAAATTTCAAGGTTATTGCTGACATGTAAAGGAATATATTGGGTTCTAATTTTTAGAGAATATGGCACACCCATCTTTAAAATCCCGCCCATTTGTATCTTGCCTACGTAATTGAAAACTTAATGAACTCACAGAATTTCACGAAACTTGCCAGAGAAAATACTCTATAACTGTTTTTAATTTTTTACGGGATGTGCCACGCCCTCTTCAAAAATACCGCCCATTTTCTCCCAACTACGCAGACTAACAGTGGATGGATTTACATAAAATTTCAGAACTCTCATAGAAATGAATATATTTGATAGTAGATTTTAATTTCGTATGGGAGGTACCACGCCCCATTTTCCAATTTCGCCAATTTTTTGCACAACTGTCCAAATTAATACCCAATGAACTCTCACAAAAGTTCACGACTCTGATGGTCTTAGTACTCCAAATATGTTGCTTTTTAAAATGCGAAAAAAAAATAAATTTGTGTTGGAGGTGACACACTTTTATTGTAATAACATGCGAATAGGCAAGTTTCGGCAGCCAACATTAATTGAATACGGCAGAGTAATGTGTACTAAATCAGCTAAAAGTAATGTCTTCCAAAACTTACAAAACTTGTTCAGTTCTATTCCACCAAAGTTGAAAAACTATCACAATATAGTCTTTTTTCACTACCGCGATTTTTGGGTAACTAAGCCTCGGAAACTACCAATTTTTTTATTCCATTTCATTTAACGTATCTTTCAAACGAGACCAAAGATTTACCAATTGGGTAGATAGTTTGTCTGTAACTCAATTATGAATCTTAAATTTTTTTCACTTTTTGTTTTTCTTGAGTTCTGAAGAAATCAACTTTGATTCATGAATCAACCACAATTTTTGTCCGATTTTGAATCGGTTTTTGGATTTTTGATAGGTAAAAAGTTCTCTATCAATTGGTATTTACCAAAAGCTTTTATCAAATTTTTGACTTTTGCCACTGATTCCTGGCAGAGGCCCCACAGTGCGTCGGTAGCACTATCTAAACATTAATAAAAAATCCTATATTTGTTTCTCAAGAGGCTTAATAAAATTCCGTATGGGCCCGCCAAAAAATCCCACATAAAATGTATAAGAACCACCCTACTGAGATATACAGGAATGTCAAAGTGGATTGTGGAGTCTTCTCGGAAAAAGCTGGCATAGCATGTTCATTCCGACATCCTGGCAGTTGCAGTGTCTTTCAGGCGTAAATCTTCGTGATCCAAACATGTAGTAAACCTACATTTTTATATACTACGAATCACATTCCATGTCTGAGGTCACTCTTTTATGGTGAAATCTACTTTAAGTACCCTTGCTATGGTGTTGTTAGAAACAGTACCTAGACCTATCTAAAATCCAGACAAACCTGGCCGCAATATAACAAAAAAAGAGAGGTTCTAAATCAAAAATCAAAGAGTGATAGTAGTTCTACGGGCAATTTGCAAATTGAAAACCATGCGCGACGAAATTCCTCTTACAGCGACATTTGACGCATATGTAACAATTATCTTTTGTTTACATGAAAATTTAAGTAAATTAAAAGATGTTTTTGAAGTATTCAAATTTCAGAAAAAACGAGTGCATTAAGGTGGACCTTATTTTTATTTTCGATTTTTTCCAGATTGTATGTCACTTTTGTGAGGTTAGGATTAGGGTTTGTTTTTTCCCGGGACGGTAAATCGCCAACATATTTTTTGCTGTATTATATTTATATATATATTTTTTTTATTTAAATGAAATATTCGATCTTTAATAATGTAAATTATTATACTTTGCATAAAAATATTTTGAAATTAAGTTTTAAGAATTTAAAAAATAGCACTGATCCGATTTGTAGAGAAATACTCCTCGTTCAAAAGAATCAATGGGAATACAAACTAAAATATGAGATAACTCCATCCTATGTCGTAAATCCTTTTCTCCTATACTACTTACGGGCATCACAATGGACCGAATTTAGGCATTCCCTAACATATAAAAGAATAAAATATGAAATCAACTTTTTCAAGGATGAGAAAATAATTAAACATAGGTTTTTTGAAATATAAAATCTTTTAAAAATAGACAACACATTTATCAGATAGTATATTTCTAATTTTATTGGAGAAAATGAGTGCGATAGAGTATGCTATTGCACACTCGAGAGATGTATTATTAATTGTTAAATTGTCAGTTAACTTTCATGTAGCTTCGAATTTATTTCAATACATAGTTGTTACTTTAGATTGTTTGGATATTTTGTTAGTTTATTAGCAAAATTATATATATCATTTGTACGCCTAGTTGACATATGTCTAATTAAAAGTGATCTTGAGGTCTGTGATCTGTTTTTATTTTGGTACCTTTTACAATTTTATAGTGAAAACGATATAGTTTAAATAAAGCTGCTGAATTCTCGCGGGAATCCCGTACAAAGTTCCCGGGAACAGACAATATGAAAACTCCCGGGATTTTTCCCACGGGAAATCCCAAACCCTAGTTAGGATAGAAAAAATGACAAACTGACACAATCGCGCAATAGAAAAAAATCTCTAGAACAAACAATTATTACAATAAGTGAAAATGTTGTTCCTATTATTGATATTGTTAACGTATAATATTCAAAACTCGTTTTTTCTCCTTAGTCCTTCAACACTTTTACGCCCCTTTTGGCGGTGTCATTTAAAACATGACTTTTTAGACAATTTTAAATGGTACTTGATAATCTTTGCGCTGTTGTTTGGCCATGTTGTTTTTGATGTCACGAAAGCGCTCAAGTCGTTCGACAATTTTTTTCTTGCTATGGATATAAAGTGATTAAAACCCGTTTTTTCTGCTATGTCGGGTTTTTCGAAAACCGTAATTTCAAAAAACCTGGTTTTCTTTTTATAAAAAACGGGTCGGACCGGTCCATTTGGTCCATTGCAAAAATTCATTTGACGATTTTTTTATAATATTTTATTTTATTTTTTAATAATATGTCAACCTATCATTACTACTATTATTCCCAAAATATCACTTTAGAACAGGTGTGAACACCATAAAAACAAAAATTTTGTCTTGCTGAAATCGTTTTGAAAAACAGCTATTATTTCTGGACTTATTTCATGTATAGAATAATCAAAGCTAAAATATATAAAAATAAAAAATATGTCATAAGTTTGATATTAAATTCAAGGACTCTTTGAAATATAAGGACGAGTATATACGTATATGGCTGCATCGCGAAAAAATACGGTGGTCACCCCCAGGAATTATTATTAAATGATGATCTGCAAAATATTTCGTCCTTGGGCCAAACCGTCTGTGAGCTAAACGCTCCTGAACACCTCTGAAAATAATCACATATATGTATGGCTGGTCGACATCTTCTGCGGCAAATGACCAACTGCGTCGATTTTTCTTCAGACCATAAGAAATTCATGTGAATGCTAATGCTATATTTTATAACACCGAGAGACTTTTTTGTAACATGAAAAACCGGTTGAGACCGACAAAAAAATACGGTTTTACCGGTTTTCTAAAAAACCCGACTCGGACTCAGATGAAAACACCGGTTGACCCGGTTTTCGGTCTCGGGTTTGATCACTCTACGGGAACTATCTTCGGCATCATCTGTGTCTCCAGTTCCTTCATCACTTTCTAGTTGGAATTATTTTTCTTTTCATCAAAGTTTCCTTTTCCATCTGGACAAACAGCAGTCACGATTTTTCGTATCATGTCACACGAAAAATCTGAATGAAATAAAGCTTTGATACTTCTAGGTAGAGACGAACAATAACCACGCCGACATCTCTAATTCCATACAATTCCCAGCACCCAAAGAAGTGAAAAATATGTTCATCTTGTGATTCGGAAGTAGTGAACATTGGTCTTCACCAATGAACATTGGTCTTCACCAATGAATTTAACATAGAGTTGTCATAGGAGGGATGTCCTTTATTTTGAAAGACTTAAAAGTTATTTTAAAGTGTTGCAAAGGAACCACTTTTTCACTAGTTTCCATTTCTGTTCTAAAAAATCAGCCGCTACCGGGGGTAGAACTTCTGGTTGCTACTACGGCGCTATAACTATCACAGCTATCCTCTGCTGTGAATGCTGAATAACTAAAGCAAACCATTTTGTTCGTTAGAATTGACAATAGAAAACTCAACAAAATATTTATTTAATGTGAACTAATACAATATTAAATTAAATTAGTATTAAACAAATTAACACTACTTAATTTTACTGATATTATGTAGTATTAATAATTAATATAAAATGAAACATTTGAGATATATAAACAAAGCAATAAATTTGTATTTTTTGAGCAAAAAGGTCAAATTGTAAAATTATACTGAATTAAACATTGTTTATTTATAAAAGTAATAAAAAACAGAAAAGTTTTTTCCCGAGCCACCCTTCCAGGTGCACAGCGGACATCTTACCTCTTGTAGGGTCGTATCTACTTGTTGAATGTAAATTATTTTTTACTTTGTAAAATTAAATCTAGTACGTTTTGAATTTTGTTGAATGAAAACTTGTCATTCTTTGAAAAATGTAAAAACATAGTTCAGTCTGTGAAAAACTTGTTGAAAGAAAGTCAATAAATAATTTTAAATATTATTTAACAAAATTGTGTTTCACTACACCTTTGTGACCTCATACTAAAATTTCGTTCATTGTGAAAATACATATGTTAAGGGATATTAACATATTATCGACTTCTTTAAAAGTGCACATTTGGATTTTGAGATGCGATTCAAATGTGCTTCCTACGGAAGTACTTCCAATTTTTTGCTGGGTTGTGGTTTTGCCACTTCGAAAATCGCTATGACTCGGCATGACAAGATATGAAACGGCTGTTTTAGGTACAAAATATTTTGATCTACGTTGCGATTAACAATCACAATGTTTATACTTGATGTGATTTTTTTCGTGCAATTTCAGTTTTTTTTTGTATTGGGACCCCTTGAATGGTTGTTGATGGAGGAAGTTTGGTGTAGAGAAATATTGGGTATACAAAATGGGGGGTGGCTAATACATTTTACCACCCTAGGGGTGGTTAAAGGTTAAAAGGGCTTTTTCTATTGTTATTTATTTATTTATATTTTTTTTTTGAAAAATATATATTCGTAACTAGCTGAAACCCGCCCGCTTCGCCAGGCAAAAAAACAAATGGTAAAATTAAAATCAGGTTTAATATTGATCTTATCATATTGATATTATCGTGGTCAGTAATATAAACGTTCCAATTTTCAGCCATCTATCTAAAAAACATTTTTTCCACGCACCCGCCACCCACGAAACGAAAATTCAAAATCCGGCATGATATTTATCTTTCTCGTGGTCAGTAATATATACGTTCCAATTTTCAGCCTTCTAGCTTAAAAAAACACTATTGCCACGCCCACTAAACGAAAATCCAAATTTCGGCATCAAATTGATCTTTCTCGTGGTCAGTAATATATACATTCCAATTTTTAGCCTTTTAGCTTAAAAAACACTATTCCCACGCCCACTAAACGAAAATCCAAATTTCGATATCATATTTATCATTCTAGTGGTCAGTAATATACATGTACCAATTTTCAGCCTTCTACCTCTCAAAAACGCTTTTGCCACGCCCACTCCGCCCACAAAACGAAAATCAAAATTTTGGCATCAAATTGATCTTTCTCGTGGTCAGTCATATATATTTACCAATTTTCAACCTTCTAGCTCTCAAAAACACTATTGCCACGCCCCACTGCCCACCAAACGAAAATTCAAAATCCGTGGTCAGTAATATATATATACCAATTTTTAGCATTCTAGCTCTCAAAAACACTTTTGCCACGCCCCAACGCCCACGAAACGAAAATCCAAATTTCGGCATCAAATTGATCTTTATCGTGGTCAGTAATATATATGTACCAATTTTCAGCATACTACCTCTTAAAAACACTTTTGCCACGCCCACTCCGCCCACAAAACGAAAATCCAAATTTCGGCATCAACTTGATCTTTCTCCTGGTCAGTAATATATATAATCCATTTTTCAGTCTTCTAGCTCAAAGAACACTATTGCAACGCCCACTCCGCCCACAAAACGAAAATCCAAATTTCGGCATCAACTTGATCTTTCTCCTGGTCAGTAATATATATGTACCAATTTTCAGCCATCTAGCTCTCAAAAACACTTTTGCCACGCCCACTCCGCCCACAAAATGAAAATCCAAATTTCTGCATCGTATTTATCATTCTCGTGGTCAGTAATATATACGTTCCAATTTTCAGCCTTCTAGCTCAAAAAAACACTATTGCCACGCCCACTCCGCCCACAAAATGAAAATCCAAATTTCGGCAACATATTTATCATTCTCGTGGTCAGCAATATATATGTACCAATTTTCAGCCTTCTAGCTCTCAAAAACACTATTGCCACGCCCCCTCCGCCCACAGAGCTAATTTTTAAAAATTCTATAGCCTATAGTTCCTTCCAGACCTACATCTATCTGTACTGAAAATTTCAACAACATCGGTTCAGCCATTTACACGTGATTGCGGAAGAAACAAACAGACAGACAGACAGACTTACACTAAGGTTTTATAATATTAATTTTTGACAGTTCAACGTTTTTTAGAGACAAGTACGCCATTAGTGAAATTAGAATTCAATTATTATATGTATATAATCGATATAATAATGTTTCCTTTGACATATAATGTGCAAATCCGGGACACTTTACATTATGTTAACGCCGATACTCTACATTTGTTCATCCATTCTACCAGAATGCGTAGCCGAACCTTGTTATTTTGAAAATAGTTTATTGTGCACGGTGATCAGTACAACTTAAATACTTGAGCGTTTAAAGTGATTCATTCTCTTACCATTATCCCTCCACCAAGGCAAACAAATACATTTTGATTTTCAATAAACTTATGTATGTATATCGTATATTTATTGAATATTTTTCAACTTGAATCTTAACACAATGGATTTAAATAAATTTAGCTAACATTCAATTACATTTGAATTCAATCTATATACATTTTTACCGTTCTGTTTTATTGTTTTTCAGTTTCCTTTTAATTAATTGCATTTAATTTTATCGAATCATTTGAAATAGCTTTTGGCGGGTGATGTATGTAAGTTATAGTGGACTGTAGAGCATGCATATTGTGTGTATTCATTCGTAGAGATCAAACAATAATTTAGTATACATGTATTCAACAAAAAGTTGACAACTAAGACGAAAAAAGGCAAAAGGATTTGTGGGTCGGTTCTATTTCTTCGAAGCAGCACTAAGTGTTCATGATTGTCCGTCCGCACGTCTGCCCATCTAAATGTTACAATCAAAGTACAATTGTTATCCAATCGCCGTGAAATTTGCAAGTGTATTTTTTGGATGGGAATGGTCGGCATTGAATATAAAGAAAATCAGACAAATTTAGATGTAGCCCTATACAAATATCTCTCCGATTTATTCTATTATTGCTCTAGAATCCACATTTTACATCGGATCATGATCATATTTTGTAGATCATCTAATATTTGGACTGCGAAAATCTACCGTGAAAGTGAACAAATACAAATGGACCTCCGATTCACAACATAAGCCACATCTCACATCGGATCTTGATCATATTTTGCAGATCATGAACAAATACAAAATTTTCATGTCGACTATATTGGTCACTGTTTTATTATAGGCCAAACACAAATGTTCCTCCGATTTACCTTATTTTTTCATCGGATATTGATCAAATTTCCCGGGTCATATTATATTTCACATCCCAATACTTATCGTAAAAGTGGGACATGTTTTCAAATAGTCCTCTAATTTACAAATGTCCCTCTAATTTTTATTATTAGGTCGGGTTTTTCTTTAAGCTACAATAATAATAACGTTAGTAAAAAATTAATTTTTTAATCAAAATAAAAAATTATTTTTTCACATTCACAATTGAATAAATATTTGTATCAAAACAAATTTTCAAAAAATTATTTTGTGTTGAATTACACTGGACATTTATCCAGGCTAAGTCCAATATGTATACCCTCCTCTATGGTATTATGTCTTTGTGCATTTATTTGTAACATCCAAAAGGAAACGAGATAGACACATCGTTTATTATACTGATCGGCTTAGAAGCACTTTTTGAATCGATTCTAAATTCGGATAATTTAACCAATATTTTTCAAATTTGGTACAATAGCTTGTATTTCATCTAGAAACTAGAAAAGAAAATGGTTCAAATTTATACCGCCTTGAATTGTAATATGTTAGAAAGAGAATGTGATACCCCATAGTAGGCCACTCCCGACTATTGTCTTTCTTTACTTGTTTTCATATTTAAAATCGCGGCCAAAACTATTACCTCTGCCAAATTTAATTACTAGTGGACGACAACCGCGACCTGTTGTGCTTTGGACATATGCGGCGATGTACATACATACATACATATGTATATGCAAAAATAATAATTTCTACTTTCTGAGAAAAAAAATAATGTTTATAAGTTATAATGTATAACATATATTGCTGAAACCTGTTTTATGGACACAATTAGTTATTGTTATCGATAAATCTAAACTATTTGAAGACAGTCGAAATGAGTACTTCTATGGATTTGTGAATTGTTAGTTTCGGAGGTAATTTAGCTATATCTGGTCGTCTGTATGTTCACGCATTCTTGTATTCAAAGTGCAGTGTGGCGCAGAGTGAGCTACAGTCACAATGCACAATATTCACAATTTGGTAATGAGCGATGAAGCCCATTTCCTATTAAATGGGTATGTCAACAAGCAAAACTGCAGGATTTGGTCCACAGAAAATCCAAGAACAGTTCATCACCGTTAAGTGTACTGTTTGGTGCGATGTATCCTCCGAATTGGATAATTGTATTTAAAACAAGTAAGGAAAGGCTAAAGACGGGCGGGGCCGACTATATGATACCCTACACCACTCCCTGCGTATATACGTGGTTTTGATTACTAAACCCATTATTGGCTGTAGTTTCTAACTGAAATATAACGTGATGTAGAAAATACGTATAAACTCGGGATCCATGGTCCATTTCATTAGTAAAGCGTTCCTATGTGAAATAATCTGTGATCTGGAAAATTTGATCGAGATCCGATGTAATATGAAGGATTTAAAACGATAATATTGAAAATTGGTGGGACAGTTGTATTTGGAAACATTTGCCCATATGGTCCAATTTTCGGCTAGGTATTCCGAGAGTAAATATAATATGATCTGAAAAATTTGACCAAGATCCGATGACAAATGCAGATTTTACAGCGGTAATAGGATAAATTGGACGGACATTTGTAGGTGGCCTATAACAACACTTGTGGGTTGTACAATAACATAAACCATTATCGTTCCTTTAGGCATTCCTAGTGGAAATGAGTCATGATCTGCAAAATTTTATAAAGATCCGATGTAAGATATAGGTTCTGAAGCGGTAATAGTGTAAAATGGGGGGACCATTTGTACGGGAATTGCGCCAAAATAAGGACACATATATTTGACCCCTAATTGATTAATATTCCTAATTGAAATAGAACATGATCATCAAAATTTGAAAAAATTCCGATGTAAAATGTTGGTCCTAGAGGAGTATTACTAAAAATGGGTGACATTTGTAACATTAAAAAGTGGACCATACAGATCACTTTCAAAACAGGTATTCTTAGTTGAAATAAAACATGGTCTGAAAAATTATACCGAGATCCAACGCACGGTGTGGGTTCTAAAGCTGTAATATAGTAGAATGAAAGTTATAAACCTTTTAAACCATATAGCTCATTCTGCGCCACCCTGTACAAGTTGCTATTGTTAAGATTAAATAATGTCATGTCTCATTTTGCATTTTCCACTCTATAAACATCATACTTTAACCGATTTTTATTCAATTTGGAACAATACGTTATATTTCGCGGAAAGCATCAGACGTGAAAGTGTCACAGCGGTCTGTATTATGATATAGTCCAGTCCTTTCCGAATTTACTTTAAATAGCTTCAGATTTGTATACCCTACACCACAGGGTGTAATGTCTTTGTACATTTGTTTGTAACACCCAAAAGGAAGCGAGATAGACACATCGTTTATTATACCGATCGACATAGAATCACTTTTTTAATCGATTTAGCCATGTCCGTCCATCTGTCTGCCCATCACGATACAGGTCGCAATTATTGTTCGATTTTAACGAAACTTGACACAAACTATTTTTTTTCTAGGTAAAATATAATATGCTGTGCCAAATTTGAACTAAATTGGTTACAAATTGACGTTTCTATAGCGAATTAAAGTACAATTTGTGGTAACATTTGTATCAAGCGATGTAACCAAAATTTCAATATAGCGTGTAGCGCCAAATTAAAAAGCAAGGAGTCAGGACCCGAAGAAGTTAAATCGGTGACATTTCCATGGATGCTATATTTAAATATGAACCGATGTATCTAGTTGAAGAATAACATATTGCGGTTAAAAATGGGGTTTTAGAGCAGAAAACAGTAAAACCGGCAGTGACAATTGTGTGGGGACTATATCTAAAGGGTGATTTTTTAAGAGCTTGATAACTTTTTAAAAAAAAAAAACGCATAAAATTTGCAAAATCTCATCGGTTCTTTATTTGAAACGTTAGATTGGTCCATGACATTTACTTTTTGAAGATAATTTCATTTAAATGTTGACCGCGGCTGCGTCTTAGGTGGTCCATCCGCTTAGTCCAATTTTGGCATTTCCACGTTTTTGAGTAACAGAGACCCAATTGGTGCGAACGGCGACGAATCGAAAATTGGTGGTCATCATTAACACTGGCCGATACAGCTGCGATATTTTCTTCAGTTCGCACTCTACGTAAGCGTGTTGGTGGTTTAATGTCCAACAATGTAAATTTGGTGCGAAATTTAGTCACAATAGCCCGAATAGCCGCTTCAGTGGGTCGATTAAACTGACCATAAAATGGAAGCGCGCAATGAACTTTCTTAACAGAGCACGCATTTTGATAATAAAATTCAATAATTTTCAAGCGTTGTTCGTTTGTAAGACGATTCATGATGAAATGTCAAAGCATACTGAGCATCTTTCTCTTTGACACCATGTCTGAAATCCCACGTGATCTGTCAAATACTAATGCATGAAAATCCTAACCTCAAAAAAATCACTCTTTAAATCGGAAGCGTCCGGCATTGACTCGCAAGTACGAAATTTTGAAAGGATCGGTCTATAATTGTGACCTGTACTCAGATTAAAAGAATAAATGGACAGACTGACATAGCTAAATCGATTTAGAAAGTGATTCAAAGTCGATCTGTATAATAAAGTATGGTTCGATCTGCTTTCTTTTGGGTGTTACAAACAAACGGACGAAGACATAATACCCTAGAGTAGGGCATAAACATGTTCAAGTTCAATATACCATCCTATAACACTCGAAATTTGCGACATACAAACATTTACACAGATTTCAAGTATTTGTAAATATATTTTGAGGGTATCATGTTTTTAGCTCGGACCGACTATAGACTTTTCATTTCTTTGGGGTAACAACTCAAAATCTAAAAATTATATTAAACCAACTAAAAATATCACTCTAACAGATAACAGGGTGATAACGGTTTTTAAGAAAGAGGAGACAAAACAATGGATTATTTTTACAGTGGGTAGATATGACCATTGTAGATTGAGTCGTAGTCGAGCACAGAGACAGACAAATAAAAATTGTGAAGAATACGTTTCGTAGGTTTGACAATGTCAAAACAAGGCTTAAGTACAGCATCCACCTTCATACTAATAAAACACATCTACTACAGGTGAATGAGGGTGTCTGATGAAATGTATCTATACAATATCTGCATGATCAAATTGATGCACCTACTTCGACTTGCTTACTTACGTAGTACTTAGGATTAATATTTGGTATGGGTAAGAGTACCTGGAGTGCACACTGTTGGGTTACCAAGCCTAAATATGGTATTCGAGTATTATTCGATTCGTTGTACGAATCCTTACAATCACTTACGTGTGTACGTATGTATACGTGTATATTTATATTTATATGTGTATGAGTTTGTGTTAATGAACGAGTAATTTGTGGATGAATATTTAATATCCATGGTTTATACTTTTTAATTTGTCTTAAAGTGTATACAACATTTGTCTAAGTAATAGGTACATATGCATGTATGTATATGTATTTTAGACTAGAATTACAATAATCTTAATCATGTAATGGCATATTATTGATTACCTGTGTAAGAACTTGGTATATGTAACATTTTTTTCATCTTTTCAATTTATATAGATTCAATGTGCAGCTAAGTACATACTAATATATAACTTCATATACATACATATAATATACATACAACTACGGCTAGCAATACGAAGAATCTTAATGATAATTATTTTTTATGTAAGTAATGTTTCTTCAAAGTGAAAACAGTGAAATTTTAGGAACTTAAGAACAACATCAATTGTGCAGTTTCACTTTTCCCTAGTTTCACTATTCCTCATCAATGGAAATAGAAAAGTAACCCATAAATTGTGTTAAAGAAAATATTTTTCATTGATTCCATAAATTGGTATAGGCTTACGAAGCGGGGAAAAACTAATTTAAACTAATAACAATTTGCACGTACATAGTACTTATACATATATACTTCTACTTACTTATAATGCCACACATACACTGCGAATCACTTGGAAAGGGAGTCGTTTGCTTCTTCAAACGTTGAACGGACACAATTTAAAAAAAAACAAGTAAGGAAAGGCTAAAGTCGGGCGGGGCCGACTCTATGATACACTCCACTTTCAATCCGAATACAATTCAATTCGGTGAAAAAGTGAAAACGGGAAGGTTTTTTGTATCCTGTAAATGTATGTTTTTGACAAAAAATTTTATATCGGAAAGGGCATTTGTATGAGGATATATTGAAACCTGGAACGAAATAGGTGAAATATAAAATGTATGGTTTGGCCAAAATCGGTTAAACTTATGGGAGCAACATTTGAATTTGGGCTATATTTAAATCTGAACCGATCTTACCCTCTTTCACCATAGTTTTGTTTAGTTATTGTCAGATGTTGTGCGAAATTTAATGAAAATCGAGCACAATATGTGGCTTTTTAAGCGGCAAAAGTCAAATCGGGAGCGTCATTTGTATGGGGGCTATATCTAAATCTGAACCGATCTTACCCAATTTCTACATAGTGTTTCTAGTAGGATTATAAGATGTTGTCCCAAATTTAAAGAAAATCGGGTACAATATATGGTTTTTAGAGCGCAAAATTCCAATCGGGAGCGACATTTGTATTGGGCCTATATCTAAATCTGAACCGATCTGTCCGATATTCACCATGGGAGTTTCTAGTGGGAATATAAGATGTTTTACCAAATCTGAAAACAATATGATACATTATGTGGTTTCTAGAGAGGAAAAAGTCAAATCGGGAGCGAAATTTGTATGGGAGCTATATCTAAATCTGAACCGATCTGACCGATATTCACCATGGATGTTTCTAGTGGAAATATAAGATGTTTTACCAAATCTGAAGACAATCTTATACATTATGTGGTTTCTAGAGCGGAAAAAGTCAAATCGGGAGCGAAATTTGTATGGGAGCTATATATAAATCTGAACCGATCTGTCCGATATTCACCATGGGAGTTTCTAGTGGGAATATAAGATGTTTTACCAAATCTGAAAACAATATGATACATTATGTGGTTTCTAGAGAGGAAAAAGTCAAATCGGGAGCGAAATTTGTATGGGAGCTATATATAAATCTGAACCGATCTGACCGATATTCACCATGGATGTTTCTAGTGGAAATATAAGATGTTTTACCAAATCTGAAGACAATCTTATACATTATGTGGTTTCTAGAGCGGAAAAAGTCAAATCGGGAGCGAAATTTGTATGGGAGCTATATATAAATCTGAACCGATCTGTCCGATATTCACCATGGGAGTTTCTAGTGGGAATATAAGATGTTTTACCAAATCTGAAAACAATATGATACATTATGTGGTTTCTAGAGAGGAAAAAGTCAAATCGGGAGCGAAATTTGTATGGGAGCTATATATAAATCTGAACCGATCTGACCGATATTCACCATGGGTGTTTCTAGTGGAAATATAATATGTTTTACCAAATCTGAAGACAATCTGATACATTATGTGGTCTCTATAGCGGAAAAAGTCAAATCGGGAGAGAAATTTGTATGGGAGCTATATATAAATCTGAACCGATCTAACACATTTTTACCACAGGTGTTTCTAGTTACAATATAAGATGTTTTGCCAATTTTAAAGAAAATCTATTGTAATATGTGGTATCTAGAGTGAAAAGAGTCAAATCGGGAGTGAAATTCGTATGGGGGCTATATATAAATCTGAACCGATTTTCTTCAAATTAAATAGCGTTCGTCCTTATCCCGAAAAACATCGTTGTGCAAAGTTTCATTTGGTTCTGTCTACAATTGCGACCTGTATCGTGATTACAAGAATAGATGGACGGACAGACAGACAGACAGACAGACAGACGGACGGACATTGCTAAATCGACTCAGAAAGTGATTCTAAGACGATCGGTATAATTAACAATGGGTCTATCTCGTTTCCTTTTGGGTGTTACAAACAAATGCACAAAGACATAATACTCTCGTGGAGTGTATAAATAGCTTTGCATTTTCCATACAAATTGTACCATTGACCGTACCGATTTGGCTAATTTTGGGAAGGTTGCCCGGAAAATTATAAAATATTTGAAAAGCTAAAAGTGCCTTTTTCTATAGGATTTTTTAAGGAACTCAATACTATAAGTCACAATTCAAGCGATAGATATGCAAAATTCTTCTTCGAATTATTCTTTAATGCTTATGCAAAGCTATCAGGACACAAAGATGTTCAAATAATTACAAAGGAAACACGGACAAAACTGTGAAAATTGTACAACACAAGCATAGGTTACCACATGTTCTTTCCATTAGGTCACACTTATGCAGTTCATCCAGAAAACGAGTGTTTGCTATTAATCAACGATGAAGATATCTATTGATCGAGAATGAAGTTCATGCTCATCAAATATGATTTATTTTTTCGATAATTATCTCAACCTGCTTCCCTTTGAATGCTTCGATTTGTGGACTAAGAATAAAAAGGACATGTCTGAACATCAAATCAAGAGGGCATAATCACGAGAGTTTTATGTCGAAAAGCCAAATTTGGAATCACGGGAGCCGTTATTGACTGACAAACGTTCGAGAACGCTTTACGGCAGCTCAGCTGTCATCGAAAAGAGAATAATCACGAATACTTCAAAGTAAATTTTGTAGCACAGAAACAAAGAAGAAAGATAAAATGTACAATTTGTGTATTTACTGTATAAAAAAATAAATTATTAATTTTTGGACAAAAATAAAAAGACTAAAAATGTGTGGGCAGCCAAAGACGTCTCAAAAATTGTGTGGCCTGCTAACAATCAAACTAAACTCGTCTGATTTCCTCCGTGGTACATCGAGGAAGAATGTGCCCAAATATTTGTTTTGTCATCATACACTGGAGCGATAGCACCTGCAATGTAAACCCTCAAATAGTATCAGCACTTCTCCATTAACATAAACATACATTAATTTTTGTGAAAACTCAAGCTATTTCTACTTAATTTCAAAGGAATAGTGCTTACGGCCATCACCGGAGTTGTATTATTCTATAGTCTTCCAGTCAGTAGTACAAAAAGTAATTGCCAGTCATACATCTAAAAAAATTTAGCCGATCTATGCTGTTAGCATAGCGGGGTGGAGCGGGCTTCCTGTAAAAAAGTGCTAGCAGTCAAACAGATCTCACTTTTGGGTCATTTGTGTGCCGGACTTAAACTAAGTTTGGGAAAAATATTACCATGTGCCATAGCTCATTTCGATAGTTATCGTGTACACCAGCCAGACAGACGGACATAGCTCAAACAACTTAAAATTTCGTGAAATGCATTTGGTCGAAACATACTTAAGGTCTTAAGTCACTCCTTCACTTCACTACTCTGTAGAGTGAGAGTATCAAAATAAAAAATCATAGGGAGGGCTACAACTCAAAAATTTTGTTTAACTACTCTATTGTTTTTCTTTATGCTCTGTTGATCGCGCAGAAAGTATACGTAACTGCCAAACAATTTTGAATACAATTTTTCGCTAAAATATTTCATTTTCATTAAACCTATTCGTTTCATTTCTAAACAATGGCGGTTATTTAATAAAAAAAATAAAAATTGAGACGGGTATATTTTATGTTATAATTATCTTCTTCTGAGGGCAGTGTCAAATTACAAACTATGTAATAAAAATATTCTATCATATTTCTTGTATCCCTGTATGACATTAGTGCAACATCGTTGAAGTTTGAAAAAATCATTGTTTCCCTATTCAAGTGATTCGTGGTGATTATATGTACAATAGGTGTACATAAGCGCTTATGTATATGCATGTATTCGCTCACTAACTCACTTAATCTTATTTACTATCTATCCTTAAGTGCATGAGTAGTAACACTATTATTGCGTTAGTACAATGTTGCGCTAAGATTCTCTTAGTTTATTCCCAAAAGTCTTTTGAACGCTCGTCTGTAGTCCAAATTGAAAATCGTGTAGATGATCGGATTCAATACCGAATTTATGTAGCCCAGCCATGTTATGAAGTTCTTAAACTTGATGGTGGGGCAACACGTTGAACAGAACGGCAAAATGACATACATGAGGAAGAAGGGTAGCCAGCATATGACAAAAACGCCCATGATAATGCCCAATGTTCGGGCAGCCCTTCGCTCCTTCGACAGTGAGATCTTTTGCTTTTCCTCGATGAACTGATAAACACCGCCGGATTTCTTTTGAAGTGGAACGCCTTGTAAAGACGTAGCGCCTATTGACGACTGAGGTGGGGTAATTTTCAGAGAGACATTTTCGTCTTCACCATCGCCCGCCGAGATTTCATTGACCTCGCGACTACCGCAAACCTGCATGCATCCCTTGGGATCACTGCCGCTTTCGGTGGAGATTTCGTGATTTTCATTTTCGGCGCTCTTGGCGTTAGGCGAGAGCAGCAGACTCTCGGCTGCGGTGCCTCCCTCCTTGGACTGTTGTTCGTTGAGTTCTTTCACTTGTTGGCCCTTCCGTGCTTTGGACTTGCCATGCTTAATGGAATCTTTGATTTTAGCCCTGCGTGTCTTTTTGCGTTGCGACACAACGGCAGCTCTAGCTTCTTGTTGTTTTTGGACACGTGTACTTTCGTTGTTGACATTTGTTTCACTGCTCTCCGATTCCTGATCATTTTGAATCATGGGTGTCGAGGAAAATGGAGCAGAGTTGCGACAGCAGCAAATAACACCATAGCACAAGGTCGATATTGTCCCCGGGCCAGTTCCGTTTGAAGTAACCGTTGTTGTGGCCACATCAGCGCTGGCAGAACGCATAGCAATTGTATTAATTTTAGCAGCCTGTGCCCGCTCTCGTAGTCGTCGCCTGGTGGCAATGAAGATTTCTATATAGACCGATGCCATAATTATCAGTGGGATAAAAAAGGATCCCAAAGCGGAGTATATCACATAACCGGGATCCGAATTGAGCTCGCATGGCGTGGCACTGGTAAACTCCTCGGGCCAATCATTCCAACCCACCAAAGGAGGAGAGCTAATAAGCAACGACAATATCCATACGCCAGCAATCAGCAGCAGCACTCTGCCAACGGTGCGTTTCTGTGCATAATTAATGGGGTCTGTGATGGCCCAATAGCGATCCAAAGCAATAGCGCACAGATTCAAAATCGAAGAAGTGCAGCACATGACGTCGCATGTTAGCCACATTTTGCACAAATAAATGCCGAATTCCCACCGGCCCAGTATAGAGTAGGCCACATTGAATGGCAGCACAAGCAGGGCCACTGTCAAATCGGCCACAGCCAACGATACAATGAAAAAGTTCTGAACGATGCGCAGGGGTTTGTACGTGAAAACACTCAGTATCACCAGAATATTGCCAATAATTGTCAGCACGATTATTATGGACAGCACAATTGCCGTGAGAATGGCCTCCCACTCGGGCACTACCAACTTGACGCCGAAGTAACTATTGTGCCACTCTTCAATCGGTGGCATACAACCGTATTCGACAATGGACGTTGCATCGTATGTTGCATTATTAGCTCCTATTATTCCCGTATAAGCTCCGCTAATGTTCGCTAATGTGGTGGATGTGGTCGCCACTGCGCCGAACACTGTGGCGGCGGATGTGTTGGAGGCTGCTGCCACTGCCACTGCAGCTGTGGTTGTTGAGCTCGTTAACATCATTAGATCTGCAGGTGGCATTTTGCATTTTGTATCACAGTCAGAGAGCGTATCTATTACATTCCATGTGTCGGCTAGTCAAAATTAACCTGCAATGAAATGAAGAAATATGACAGTGGGTTATTGCTGATTTCAGCTTTTATGGTTCAACGGTTGTGAATGTGCATAAACTTAGTTAGATACGATTACTTTAACCCATTACCGCTCTCTGCGCCCATATGGCAGATTTTTTGAATAACAGTTTTCTTTGGGCGCTAATGGGCTAATATAAATACTGCTATTCTACTTAAAAAGTTAAGAATGCGATCGCTTCCTATGTTAAGCTTGCATCCGGTTTAATTCAATATTTGTTGGTTGTACTCACACATTTGTATGGGATTTGTTCCCAGACTGCTCCTCTATCCTATTTACATAATCATAATCCTATGATGTTGTAAATATACTCACTTTTTTATACCCGTTTTTTGCATTCGACTTTGAAACTAGTTTAGGATATAAAAACTCTATAATGAATTCACGGATTAATACTTTTTCTCTATTTTTTCCCAGTTTTAAGTATAATTTTAGCATAAAACCATTTAGGCACAAAAGCGATTATATATTCTTGGAAGACAATCCTTTTAAAGGCTATAACAATTTCCTCACCACACTTCAAACAAGACAAATTGGATTGTTCAATAAATTTATAAAGGGCTGGACCGACTATATGATACCCTACATCACTCCCTACGTATATACCAGGTGTTTTATGGGCGGTAGGGCGATTTTACGTAGCCGATATACTCTAAATGCATCTTTAGTCAAATTCAATTTAAAGTATCGGAGGTCTATTTAAGTGGGCTCTGCAAGGACCATTGTGGGGGTGGATGAGGTTTTTAAGGAGGTAATAATGAAAATTGAAGAGACAGTTGTATAGGGCAATTTGAAAACGGGCAAATTTTTGGTAGGTATTCCGAGATTAACCCACTACCACTCTCTGTCCCATACGAGGACACCCACACACAGTTTAGATCAACAGTTTTCTTTTGGGCGTTAATGGGTTAAATATAACATGATCTGGAAAATGTTATCAAGATCCGATGACAAATGCAGATTTTACAGCGGTAATAACATACATAGAACGGACACGGTTATACGAAATACTTGGACCAATATACTTGACTATCATAGTAGGTATTCTTGTTGAAATATAACATGATCTGCAAAATTTGCAGATCAACTTCCGATGTAAAATGTTGGTTCTATATAGTTGACTTTCAAAGTAGGTATTTCCAGTTGAAATACAATATGTTGTGGGAAATTCTATACAGATCCGATGTAAAGTGTAATGTGCATTTAAGAGAAGTAACAGTGTAATTCGGAGGTACATTTGTTGTGGTCCACTTTCATGTTAGCTAGCCGATCGTTATACTTAAAAGTGGGTCTAACTCGATTATTTCTTGGTGTAACAAACATTTGGCGGAAAACGAACTTATAATACCCTATTCCACGAAGTGGTGTAGGGTATACAAATGTATAGTTTATAGTTTTATAATTCATTTAAAAACTTGTTTTGTAAAATTTCAAATGTTATAGAGATTGACAAAATTAATGCAAAATGCTTTCTCAAACTACAAAGGATCATGTTAATTATTATTTATCATGGATTTGAATTTTGATTTGCTGTTTTAAATATTGCGCTATTGATTTTAACAACATTTAAAAGATGTAGTTCCTTCATAAATTTCAATACCACTAGAAGCGACTTTTTACTATAGAGAACTGATTGAAAATAAGTACCGATCACACATTTTTCTGTTTGGGTACATATCTGTGTGTAAATTCTACTGTACTGTAAGTGACTGAAAAACGTTAAGCAAAATGGCCATATCTACCATTTATTACCTAGATAAAAAACTTAAAAGTTAAATATCTCAATTCTACTAAAATGGAGATGTGACTTTCTTTCTTAGGAAGGCAGTATACTACGTGAAAATATGGAAGATCTTAACTCTCTAGCTCCTCTTTGTGGGTCAATTTGACCCTTTCTCAAGAAAGTCAAAAAATTCATTCCAAAAACGGACATTTAAATATTAAAATGTTCTCGAAAAAATTTGCCGGAAAATTTCAGTGGGATTACAAAATACCCCAAAATTTTAAATAAAGATCTTCACGCTTAAATAACAAAAATACAAGCCGACTTATACAAAACAAGTAAGGAAAGGCTAAAGTCGGGCGGGGCCGACTCTATGATACACTCCACTTTCTATCCGAATACATTTCAATTCGGTGAACAAGTGAAAACGGGAAGGTTTTTTGTATCCTGTAAATGTATGTGTTTGACAAAAAATGTTATATCGGAAAGGACATTTGTATGAGGATATATTGAAACCTAGAACGAAATAGGTGAAATATAAAATGTATAGTTCGGCCAAAATCGGTGAAACTTTTGGGAGCAACATTTATATTTGGGCTATATTTAAATCTGAACCGATCTTACCCACTTTCAACATAGTTTTGTTAGATTATAAGATGTTGTGCGAAATTTAAAGAAAATCGAGCACAATATGTGGCTTTTAAAGCGGCAAAAGTCAAATCGGGAGCGACATTTGTATGGGGGCTATATCTAAATCTGAACCGATCTAACCCAATTTCTGCATAGGTGTTTCCAGTTAGATTATAAGATGTTGTGCCAAATTTAAAGAAAATCGAGTACAATATGTGGCATTTAAAGCGGAAAAATCAAATCGGGAGCGACATTTATATGGGGACTATATCTAAATCTGAACCGATCTTACCCAATTTCTGCATAGGTGTTTCTAGTAAGATTATAAGATGTTGTGCCAAATTTAAAGAAAATCGAGTACAATATATGGTTTCTAGAGCGGAAAGTGTCAAATCGGGAGCGTCATTTGTATGGGGGCTATATCTAAATCTGAACCGATCTAACCCAATTTCTGCATAGGTGTTTCCAGTTAGATTATAAGATGTTGTGCCAAATTTAAAGAAAATCGAGTACAATATGTGGCATTTAAAGCGGAAAAAGTCAAATTGGGAGCGTCATTTGTATGGGGGCTATATCTAAATCTGAACCGATTTGACCTATTTTCACTATAGATGTTCCTAGTTTAAATATAAGATGTTTTGCTGAATCTGAAGACAATCTGATACAATATGTGGTTTCTAGAGCGGAAAAAGTCAAATCGGTAGCGAAATTTGTATGGGAGCTATATATAAATCTGAACCGATCTGACCGATATTCACCATGTGTGTTTCTAGTAGAAATATAAGATGTTTTACCAAATCTGAAGACAATCTGATACATTATGTGGTTTCTAGAGCGGAAAAAGTCAAATCGGGAGGGAAATTTGTATGGGGGCTATATATAAATCTGAACCGACTTAACCCATTTCCAACACAGATATTTCTAGTAGAAATATAAGGTAATGCAAGGTAATTTGAAGCAAATCAAGTGAAATATGAGGTCTCTAGAGCGGAAAAAGTCAAATCGGGAGCGAAATTTGTATGGGAGCTATATATAAATCTGAACAGATCTAACATATTTTTATCACAGGTGTTTCTAGTTGCAATATAAGATGTTTTGCCAATTTTAAAGAAAATCTGTGGTAATATGTGGTATCTAGAGTGAAAAGAGTCAAATCGGGAGTGAAATTCGTATGGGGGCTATATCTAAATCTGAACCGATTTTCTTCAAATTAAATGGCGTTCGTCCTTATCCCGAAAAACTTCGTTGTGCAAAGTTTCATTTGGTTCTGTCTACAATTGCGACCTGTATCGTGATTACAAGAATAGATGGACGGACAGACAGACAGACGGACATTGCTAAATCGACTCAGAAAGTGATTCTAAGTCGATCGGTATAATTAACAACATCTCGTTTCCTTTTGGGTGTTACAAACAAATGCACAAAGACATAATACTCTCGTGGAGTGTATAAAAACAAGTAAGGAAAGGCTAAAGTCGGACGGGGCCGACTATATGATACACTCCACTTGCTATCCTATTATAATTCAATTCGGTAAAAAAGTGAAATCGGAAAGGATTTTTGTATCCTGTAAATGTATGTGTTTGACAAAAAAATTTAAATCGGAAAGGACATCTGCATGGGGGTATATTGAACATCGAACGATGTGACCCGCATTCACTATGTATGTTTATATTTAGATGAAATATAATATGTAAAGTTTGGCCAAAATCGGTTTAACATTTGGCAGCAACATTTGTATCTATATATAAAAAATTTATATCTAAATCTGAACCGATCTTACCCAAGTTCACCATGGGTGTTTTTAGTTGAATTATAAGATGTTGTGCCAAATTTAAAGAAAATCGGGTACAATAAGTGGTTTCTAAAACGGAAAAAGTCAAATCGGGAGCGACATTTGTATGGGGGCTATATCTAAATCTGAACCGATCTTACAGACTTTCAGCGTAGGTATTTCTAGTTAGATTATAAGGTGTTAAGCCAAATTTGAAAAAAATCGGGTACTATATATGCTTTATAGAGCGGAAAAGTCAAATCGGGAGCGACATTTGTATGGGGCCTATATATAAATCTGAACTGATCTGACCGATTTTCTCCATAGCTGTTTCCACTTCAATTATAGGGTACTGTGCCAAATTTGAAGCAAATCGAGTGAAATATGTGGTTTCTAGAACGGAAAAAGTCAATTTGGGAGCGACATTTGTATGGGAGCTATATCTAAATCTGAACCGATCTGACCGATTTTCACCATAGATATTTCCACTTTAATTATAGGGTACTGTGCCAAATTTGAAGCAAATCGAGTGAAATATGTGGTTACTAGAGCGGAAAAAGTCAACTCGGGAGCGACATTTGTATGGGGGCTATATCTAAATCTGAACCGATCTGACCGATTTTCACAGTCGCTGTTTTCACTTCAATTATAGGGTACTGTGGCAACTAAGTGGTGTGTGGTACTAAGTTATACCGCGATTTTTTGCCTGTTTGTTAAGAATCAGTGTCGCTTGTAACATATTGTAGTCAGTCGCGAAAAAAGCTGCAATTGTTACAAAAATTCAAAATTTACGTTTGCAATTGAATTAATTTCAACTTTACTATTTATGGAATGGATGGTTTTTGATAACACGATATACCCTCGTAAGTTTCTATCATTTATATCCCCATAAGTTTCTACAAAAATAATATTGGTATATGATTGCTGGATAAATAGGGAATATTTGATTTTTCGTAAAACTTTTAATCCTTAAATGTGCTTTTTAAAATAATTTAATATTGGTATATGATTGCTGACTAAATAGGGAATATTTGATTTTTCGTAAAACTTTTAATCCTTAAATGTGCTTTTTAAAATGATTTTTTCGAAAAAGGGTCAAATTGACCCATAAAGAGAGGAGCTAGAGGGTTATGATCTTGCACAAATATGATCCTCATAAAATTCGACATCGACAACATGGCATAAAAAACAAGATAAGTTAACTTGCATATTTACTTAGAGTTGCGCTCAAAATATTAGTAGTGATACTCTTTAAAAAGTTGTTTTCTTCTAATTCGTTCATTATTTCATTATTTCCTCATTTCATTTATTCTTTTTACAATTTCATTGCTGAAGTTTATATTTGACGTTTTAGCGACACCACCGATTTTCGATAGACCAAAATAATGCAGCGGGTCCAAAAATATTGAGAAAAAAATAATAGGCATAAAACAACTTTACAAAAAGGTGTTTATTTTCTATTGTTTAAAATAGTTATTAATTAAATTCAATTTGTATTTTTCGTAGAATGAGAAGAGACAAGCATTGCAGACCTGAGCAGCGTGCTCTTATTTTTTTTTTTTTTTTTTTTTATTTCATGTTTTTATAGATTTTTTTATATAAAATAATATTTTATTGTATGGTCTATAATACGATGTGGATGTATATATCTATTATTTAGTGGACGTCCCAGTTTCTTTTAAGTTTATCAATAACACCTACATTTGGGAACATCTTATTTATATTCTCGTAAATACTTTTCTCTCTGAGTTTTGTTATTGTTAAAATTATTGATTTTGTTTTCTGCGGTCTTTGAGGTATATAGGGAGCATCCTTCTTATATGCTTCAGCATTATATAATGGCTTGATAGCGATTGTCGTTATTGGCAAATGCTTTTTATCACTTTTGGGTGATTTCGTTAACTGACAACAACTACGTGTTTTCATATAACGAGTTATATATCTTGTCATATTTTTCCAATAATATTTTTGTTTTATTTTCTTTAAGATGTGTGTGATCCCTGGTTTACCATTATCGTGGTATTCCTTCATAATTTTATTCCTATCCTTTTCAGACCTAACTCGTATCATTATTGGGACGAGTACTATATTTAACCTTTGCAACACTCTATTACCGATTTCTTTAAACTTCTTTATTTTGACGTCGTCAAATAACCTGTCATTTAATGACAATTGCATTATTGTGATTTTCCATTTACTGGCTACTTTTTCAAGCCTTGGAAATAATTGATATAAATCAATTTTTCCATTAGTGAGAAAAACACTTATTCTTTCATTGAAAAGTACACTCTTGCCTCTTCTGACGACACATTTGTCCTTTGTAAAATGCACTCTAGCATATTTACTGTACTCGCTTGTATCAAGCGCTTCAAATATCCGTGGTGTTGCCAATGTCTGTTTAATTCTCTTTTGCTCTTTTGTGTAGGGGTCTCTATTCGAACACTGTTTTATATTGTGTACTCTATTACTCATATGATCTCTATTTGTATCATTATATTTATCTCTCTTTTGGTAATAATTGAATTTGTCAGTATTTCTTCTTCTTTTTATATCACTATAATCATGAACAGACAAAAAATGTAAATTTCTACTTGGATTACCGTATGTCTCTGTACAACTATTTAAAAATTTTGCAATTAACTCATTCATATTTTCAAATCTTCCACATTCTATAATTAACTTAACCCTTTCATTGTTTGCATTTCTAATTATCGCCCGGACAGCTGTCTGAGTTGCATATTTAGATGCTAAAGCGGGTGTGAGTCCATCAGAAATGTAAGCATTTTCAAGGGATTTTGTTAAATCCACAATTTCATCGGCGTAAACATTCGCTGGTTTATTATTCTGCCTTACATTCATTATTTTTGCAGAAACTAGTTCTACGGACTCCCCTCTAATGCTGGTTTTCAATTTATTAACTATATCTGAAAGAGTGGCCTCTGTTGAAATCAAGTTTCTCACAGCTCCCTTTAATTTTGTTTTTACTAAGTGGACTGCCACATTGTTATGAGTTTCCTTTATTGAGTCCACCAGTAAAATTGAATCAATAAAGCTTTGGAGGTTTTCACTCCTGCCATCGAAGTCTGAAATCAGATCTGAGGCTAAATTTAAAAAATCAATAACTGTGAGAGACATTTTGATTTGCCGTGAATTCAGTATTTTTTCTTAAAAAATATTTCAATATTGTGATATAGCAATACAAGTTTTAAGTATTTATCTAACTACTACCAGATACTTTTACAATCTTAGCAAATAAATGATTTAATTAACTTTTCACTTTAATAGTAGTGGAGTGAGACTTAAATTGTATAATTTATATATCCTGATTCATTGACGATGGATTTGTATCCATACATATTTTTTAAATTTCTTTATTAGAATTCCTTTATTATTTAAATTTTCCCTCGAAAATTGCATATTATTTTCTGAACTAGTTTGCAAAACTATTCTGAGTTTTCTTGTATTTTCTTTTTCATAAATCAAATAAAAATTTTTACTTTTCAATTTAAATATTTTTTTTTCAACGTATTGACACATTCTAAACATTTTTCTCTTATATTTATTATAATATTCTGTGGCAAAATTCCACTCTACATATTTACTTATTTGTCTATGCAGCTGCTGTTGTACTTCTTCTTGGTCAGCTTTCTTCTTATTGTTCGGCCTGGTCATATTAGGCATCATCGCCATCATCTGGAGCATAATGCGTGTTTGTGTGTTGAACTTTAAGTCTTTTCATGCCCATTTGTTTTAATTTAAATTTGTTTTTCATTTTAATATTGGCATGTTTATAATTTTTTTTGACAGTAATTTCTGTATTTTTAGTTTCTGATTGTTTCGTTTGCGATTTTTTTTTTTAATTTTGCAATCGTTTCTTTGTGTTCGTATCATTTTTATTCACATGAGGTTTTAACCGTTTAATCGTTTTAAAGTTCATTTTTTCACTTTGTATTTTTTTGCCGCTGTCCTGATGGCAACGTAACCATCAGGACCATGGCAGGATCGCCATATAATATAAAAATGTTGTATGTGTAAATGAAACGAATTTAGGTTTGTTTCTTTGAGCGTTGCTCGTTTATTCAAGACTCCCTTAAGACTGATTTCTTAATATCTAACTTAAAGATTCTATGGTGAAGCGAGCGAGCATTTGTGCTGGGTCAGCAGTGTACCACAAAGAATCATTTTAGAACAAAGGGCACTTATGCCCAACATAAACACAATCACAATCTGGACATTGGAGAGTGTAACAAGACTCCACAGTAATGTGGACACACACGATGCCAATGCCAAAATGTAAACACATTTGCTATTAAAGAATCGGAGTACACTACAGTATGCAAGTACTCGCTACAGAACGTCCGTCTCCTTGGAGCCATTCCGTGCACATTCGTCTGCCATTTCGTTTCCAGATACATCCGTGTGACACGGTACCCATACAAGTATGACGTCATGTATTTGGAGTCGGTCTAGAGACTCTAAGCATTCATGTACGCATCTTGATCTGATAGTCTTGGAGTTTAAGGCTTTAAGAGCTGCCATACTGTCCACATAAATTCTGAATTTTGATGGATCGATGTCCCGTTCCAGAATATTTCTCGCGGCTATGTTGATGGCATAGACTTCTGCCTGAAAGACTGTGCAAGTGATTGGCAGTCGGATGGATATTTTAAGGTTTAAAGGTTCAGAGAAGACTCCCGATCCCGTACCTGTCTCCATTTTTGAGTCATCTGCGAAGATTGAGTTTTCCTCGTCGGTCATGACCATGTTGGAAGCCCATTCTTCTCTGGGGGGTATTACCAATTTGAAGTTCTTATGTAGGTGCATACTGGGCGTAAGAAAATCTGAATTTTTATCTAGCCTCCCATATGATTCGGTGGCTCCTTAAATGGAGCTGTGCCCAAGCGTGTCGTTTTTCTGCTCTGATACGCAATGCTACCCTTGCTGCACATCTCCTTACGAAAATGTCCATGGGTTGTATATTGACTATAGTTTCTAGTCCGGCTTGAGGAGCTGATCTCGTTGTCCCAGCAATGCCCAAGCATGCCATCCTCTGTACTTTGTTGAGATTTGCTAGGAGTGATTTTCTTTTTACCGCGCTCCACCAGACCAATGCCCCGTATGTGAGTATTGGTCTTAATATCGCCGTGTACAGCCAGCGTACCATCTTTGGTTGTAGTCCCCATCTCTTCCCGAACATCTTTTTACAGGCATAAAAGGCGCAGAGTGCTTTCCTTCCTCTCTCTTTTGTATTTCTTTCCAAGAAAGTTTCGAGTCCAGGATTATGCCAAGCTATTTTGCTGCCTTTGATAGATGCAATATCTCCCCGTCCAATTTGGGGAGATCGAAGTACGAAGTATTTTCTCGTGAACAGAACCAGCTCTGTTCTCCTTGGTTTAACTCCTAACCTATTTCTTGTCGCCCATCTTAAGAGCTTCCTTAGTGATCTTTCCATGACCTCACTAATCGTTGGTAAGAATTTACCTCGGACCAGCGGTACTAAGTCGTCGGCATATGCCGTCACCTTAATTCCGTCTCTGTTATGGTCCAGGTTCCAAAGCATCGGCGAGATCACACCTCCTTGCGGAGTGCCTCTAGTAACACGTTTCCTCACAACTTTCTCGCCTATTTTCGAGTTAAAAATCCTGCTTTCCAGCATGCTGCCTGTCCATTGGGTTATGCCTTGGTTCATTTCCAGGCGTCCGAGAGCGGATGTGATCGATGTTATTTTGACGTTATTGAAGGCGCCTTCTACCTCATGTAATGCCGTTTCCACTGACCTTCCTTTAAGGTATGCGTGTTGTGCCTCGCTGAAGTCGTCTGGATTTAGTTTCTCCCTGACATGTAAGTCCATCAGTCTTTCCATGGTTTTTAGTAAAAACGATGATAGAGTAATGGGTCTATAATCTTTTGTCGTGTTGTGGTTTATTTTTCCCGCCTTGGGGTTAAAGACCTCCCTGACTTCTCTCCATGAACTTGGTATGTAGGATCATCTCAGGCTTGCGGAGAAAATTAGTCGTAGCCATGGCAATATTCGGTCCAGGGAGACCTGCAGTTGTGCTGGTATAATTTCATCTGGTCCTGCTGACTTGTATGGTCTAAAGGATCGTATGGCCCACATTATTTTTCGTCATCAATTATTGTGTTGAGGAACTCGTCCGTGCAAACGGAGGGAGGGGTTACTGTTCCTGAGAGTTAGTAAACACTTGTTTAATTTGGGTTTCCTTTTTGCCTTTCCTGTTTATGTGAGAAATTAAAATGTTAGTTCAACCTTTTTATGCTTGTTTAGTTTGACGGAAACCGGAGCACTGCACTGCAGGACCAGACTTAATGGATAAGGACGCAGTATGTCATGAAATGCGTTTCGACATCGCATATCGTGTGAAAATCAAAAGCGTACAAGATGTACATACATATGTACATTTGTGTAAAATTGTCAGTATGTATGTATGTGACTATATTTGGGAGTGTATTCACTCATATTTTCAGCGTGTTTCTGTGCAACAGTGGGAAATTGCTCACACAGCCGTAATCGCTCAAGGGAAGTACACCGGAAATGGCCATTTAATGGTATAACACGTCGAACACATTTCACACGTGAGGCGTGAATGGAATCTGCGATTGTTTACGCGGCTCCATTATTCATTTACAAATAAATGAAACCAGCGGAAAAGAAAATCCGCCATCGCCTGTAGCACGATAACAATGAGAAAGAAGCCTTTAAACATAATGGATTGTAATTTCAGACAGAGAAATACACACGAGTATGTACACACGTGCATGTGCTCATATAAACGTACATATGTATGGACTTCATGTCGTAGATGCCGTTTACGAGATTTACAAATATTTATATATGTGTGAGATTTCCATGACATCGTCCAATTACGGAATCCGCGGGGAAATTCAAACAGATTCATCTGTGTATCCTTGTATCCGTACGTAACAGCAAACAAATATGCCTTGCACACTTAATATCTATATACATATGTCATATTTTTATGTAGAAATGAAGTTAAATTGGCCCTGATGATCTTCATTTAATTCGACCGATAGTTAATATCCTGGGCTCATTGGATTTATCCGATATAATGATTATCGGATAAATCCAATCATTTCAATATTATAAAGTCGTACATGGAAAGCAAGTAAGAAAAGGTTAAAAATCGGCCGGCGACCCTCCACTTTCCATGCTATTATAATTCAATTCGGTGAGGATTTTGGCATGTGCCTTATATCTGGATGAGATCCACTTTCACAATATATATTTCCGGGTGAAATGCCAAATTAGAAAAAAATGTGTCAAAATATATAGTTTCGATAGCAGAAAACGTTAATCGGGAGCGAAATTTGTATAGGAGCTATATACAAATCTGAACCACTTTCACCATAGATGTTTCTAATTGCAATATCACATTGTGCCAAATTTGATCAAAATCGGTTGAATTATGTGGTTTATACGGCAGAAACAGTCAAATCAGGAGCGATATTTGTGTGGCAGCTATATATAAATCTGAACCGATCTCACCCACTTTCACCACAGATGTTGTTGAGACATTTGTATGGGAGCTATATTTATAGCACTTTCAGATTAAATGGAAGCTTTTCCATATTAAAGGAAACTTACTTTAGGAAATATTAAATATTTTTTGATAGATATAAACTAAGGCCCGACATATTCAATGACACCTGATAGACATATTAACTATTCAAGTGTATAACGAATTATAAAGTAATTTCATAGAAATAAAGAGTGATTTTTTTGAGGTTAGGATTTTCATGCATTAGTATTTGACAGATCACGTGGGATTTCAGACATGGTGTCAAAGAGAAAGATGCTCAGTATGCTTTGACATTTCATCATGAATCGTCTTACAAACGAACAACGCTTGGTCATTTTATGGTCAGTTTAATCGACCCACTGAAGCGGCTATTCGGGCTATTGTGACTAAATTTCGCACCAAATTTACATTGTTGGACATTAAACCACCAACACGCTTACATAGAGTGCGAACTGAAGAAAATATCGCAGCTGTATCGGCCAGTGTTAATGATGACCACCAATTTTCGATTCGTCGCCGTTCGCACCAATTGGGTCTCTGTTACTCAAAAACGTGGAAATGCCAAAATTGGACTAAGCGGATGGACCACCTAAGACGCAGCCGCGGTCAACATTTAAATGAAATTATCTTCAAAAAGTAAATGTCATGGACCAATCTAACGTTTCAAATAAAGAACCGATGAGATTTTGCAAATTTTATGCGTTTTTTTTTTAAAAAAAGTTATCAAGCTCTTAAAAAATCACCCTTTACAACCCACAGCATTTGTGCTCTTTTTATGTTTCAGACAATTTAATTTGTGTGCCATCACAAGGTGATAGATTTTAGCATTCTGTAGAACATGAAGTACAAACTTAAAAATAAACTCTAGAAGTAGTTGCATTTCTGTGAAATTTCTTTATTATACATTATACACTTGAATAGTTAATATATCTGTCAGGTTTCATCAATACGTCTCGCCTTTTTTTATAACAATCAAAAATATTTAATATTTCCTAAAGTAAGTTTCATTCAATTTAAAAAAGGTTCCATTTCATTTGAAAAAGGTTTCATTTTATTTAGAAAAAGTTTCATTTAATATGGAAAAGGTTTCATTTCATTTGAAAAAGGTTTCATTTAATTTGGAAATGGTTCATTTACTTTGAAAAAGGTAAAATCAGATGTTTCCATGAAAATACATTATTATACATTATACCCTTGAATAGTTAATATTTCTCCTATTCCTATTCAATAAGGCCGGGACTTATTTTTATAACAAATAACGAAAGTAAGTTTCATTCAATTTGAAAAAGGTTTCATTTGATATGAAAATAGTTTCATTTAATCTGAAAATGCTATATCGCATCGCAGTTTCATCTATTTAAAGGTATTTAAGTAGCATTTGAACTTTGATATTTCGATTTTATACCCTTCACTACAGGATGGGGGTATAATAAGTTTGGCATTCTCTTTGTAACACCCTACTCTGAATCGTCATAACATTCTAAGACGATCTAGCCATGCTGGCTGTTAACACTAGCATATACACGAAAGGAGCTAAATTTTCCATAAATGTGTCTTATAGTCGTAGATCGGTTGGGATTACAACTGGGTGAAAAAGGGGAAAAATTATCCACGTAAGGATTGAAAATACCCCTAATCACCACTATATTTAAGCATGTTTCTTAATATATCTACTTATATCTACATGATATTGTGTATACGCATTCCTCTTATAACAAAACCGTGCACTTTCCTATTCGTATGCGGCCAAACTGCTGCGTCTAGAATAATGAAATTCGGCATATATATTCCTCTGATAGTGTAGACAAGTAAAATAAAGGCATTTAGGGGGGAAAATGGGAAAAGGGGATAATAATTGCACCAACCAAATGGCCACACCTAGAATCATGAAATTGGGTGTATATGTTCGTCCGACTGCATAGACACAAAATTAAAAATGTTATTCCAAATTTGCGTTTTCAAGGGATACAAGGGGATAAAAATGGTACCCACTAAACAGCTACAGCTAGTATAATGAAATTCAGTGTGCACATCCCTCCAATTACGTAGACACGTAAAATAAAGAGATTTTCGAATGTCGTACTTTTATGGTGGTAAAAGGGGATAAAATGGTAACAACCACCATTCCACTGACTGCATAGACACCCAAAGTAAAACGATTTTTCAAATTCGTACTTTATTATTTTACTTTTACGACAAAAACGGGAAAGTGATAAAACTGGTAGCGGGCAAATGGCTAGAAGCAAGAGTGATAATGGACTTTCAAAATGTGTACTTTTGGAATTAAAATAGGATAGAAATACAACCAACCAAACTGGTGCTGAAAATGCATTCACTATCCCCCAAATTTAGGGTATTTAAGCTTTTTTGAAGATTGCTGCCTTATATACTTTTTGATAGCCTTGCTAATAAGCGTGGTTTAGAATAATTAAAATTTTATATTTATTTATAAAAATTATTTTTTAGGTGTTTTGAATGTAATACATTCGAATATCAGCTAATTCGATCAAGTAATTTCTTCTTAAGCAGGAAATCTTTGTTTTTGGTAATGGAAAGTAGGAGAACCACACTCAACCATACACACATTTGACCATATACGTATTTCGTTGTCCACTGTTGAGTGATCCATCTGCATGGAGTGCTTGCGTTAACATGAAGTCATAAGTTGTATATATATCTACGTTATATGAAAATCACACCTGCGTATTCAGTCAAATTTAACGAATATGGCAAATTTGGTGAAAAACTTTTACATTATGTTACATATACATCTGATTGACCTATACACAAACGAAATCAGTGTGATCAAATCTTGTTGTAGCTACGCCTAGGGAAAAATACAACGATTATATTCATCATGATTGGATGCAATATGTTGAGCCTAGAGTGTTATGTGAACAAATCAGAAATTGATGCTCCAGATTTGCTGTAAGTGTTCCTAACTGAAATACAATGTGATATAGAAAATACGTCTAAAATAGTATAGGAGGCATCTTGGGTCTACATTAAAACAGGCCCACTTCATCAGTAAGTGTTCCTATGTGAAATAATCCATGATCTGGAAAATTTGATCCAGATCCGATGTAATATGTGGCGATAGTAATGAAAATTGGTGGGACAATTGTATTTGATATGGTCCAATTTACCGGTAAGTATTCCGAGAGTAAATATAAGACGAATGGAAAATTAAAAAAAAACCCAATGACAAATGCAGTTTTTACAGCGGTAATAGGATTAATCGGACGGACATTTGTAGGTGCCTAAAACAACACATGGACGTTGTACCATAGGAGCTATACCAAATCATGGACCTATATAATTAGCTTTCAAGGTAGGTGTTTCCCAGATAGAGAAAGTTGAAATAAATGCAAGGTAGGTGTTTCTAGTCTAAATGTAGCATGGTGTAAGTAATTTGATAAAGATCGGAAGTAAAATGTGAATTTTTTGGGGGCTATATCAAAACATTGACCACATTTATAGTTCAAATATAACATGATCCTATTTTATAACCGATTTCGTGATTAGCGATCGTCTTTGGCCTAAAAAAATTACTTCTGCAAAATTTCGTGGCAATTGGACAACAATTGCGACCTGTAGAGTGTGAACAAGCTTAGATGAAAACAGACGGACAGACAGACATTGATAAATCGATTCAGCTAGTGATTCGAAGGTGGTTTCAGCTTGGATATTTCTAGCTGTTACAAATATTTAACGAAAAACTAACTTATAATACCCTATCCCACGAAGTGGTGTAGGATATAAAAAATGTAACATTTCCCGTAATTGTATATAAGGTTTGGCCCGGCCGAACTTTACGCTCTTTATACTTCTTTTTAATTTAGAATTTTATAGAATAGAATTTTATATAAGGTTTGGCCCGGCCGAACTTTACGCTCTTTATACTTCTTTTTAATTTAGAATTTTATAGAATAGAATTTTAGATTGTATTAATATTTATTTGCATGGCCTTTATTAGCAATTACGGCAGAACAGCGCTTCGGCATCGAGTCCACATATTTTTGGCATCTTTGAACAGTTATGGAGCTCAAAGCTTTTTAGACGACTTCCTCAAGTTGAGATACACTTGTTGGTTGATACTGGGCAACTGCTTTCTTCACATCCCACCACAAATTATCAATTGGGTTGAGCTCTGGGACCTGTTCTGGTCATTCAAGCACATTTATCTTATTGCCCTGAAACTATTGTTTGGCAGTTTTATTGGTGCTTGGTATCATTGTCCTGTTGATAGATCCAAAGTAGTGGAATAAGACAGTATTATTTGTACGTATGCACTATATGTACGTATAGGTATCTATCCATGACATCCTTGATCCAATATATGGGCCCTACACCGTAAAACGAAGTACGAGCTCTTCCATGTTTAATAGTTTTAGTCGTGAATTCTGTGTTAGGTGGTCGTCGATTCATCTGAACATATATGCTCTTGTGCGAACTTCATTCTTCGAAACACGTTTTTTGTTAGAAGCGGTACGTTTCTTGGACTACGACCTGCACAATTATTTTCCAATAAGCGTCTTCTTATTGTTTGCACACTTACATACACATTTAATTAATCGCTTATTGTATTGGAGTTCGAAAACAGATCCTATTTTGTATATCTCATAACACGTGAACATCCTACTAAATGTTCTAACTCCTTGTAAGTTTTGGTCTCAAAAATTATTTGTTTAATAAGAGCACGCTGCTCAGGTCTGCAATGCTTGTCTCTTCTCATTCTACGAAAAATACAAATTGAATTTAATTAATAACTATTTTAAACAATAGAAAATAAACACCTTTTTGTAAAGTTGTTTTATGCCTATTATTTTTTTTTCTGATTTGTATCTCTTGCCGTGAGCGGCAAGAGCTCTCGTAGGAAAAAAAAATCAAAATAATCGAATATTATTATCAATTATAATAAAGAATTGAGCGACTGAACGCTAACATAAAATAAAAGTGTTGTGTACCCGATCTAATTTGATTGTTGTGTACAAACAAAAAAAATCAAAAGAATAAAATACAAAAAATAAACAATCAAGGCAGTGTTGTGCGTGTTGTTGTTGTGCAAATCGAAAAACAGCCAACAACAAAACCTCAGTGTGTGTATGAGTTTAACAAACTCAAGTGAGCAACGGCGGCTAAGCCTAAACGGGAGGAATGCATACATTCATCTGACAACAGATGAGAGTGTGAAAAATAACAAAAAAGAACGTGATGACAGTTTGTATTTAACCGCGAAACCCCTTGACCGAGCGCGCTCTTATTCACCACAATTGTCTGACCAAATGTCAGAGAAAAGAAACGAAATTACGAAAAGAAATACAGGCTTAAATATCGAAATGTCTAAAAGTATGCTTTTAAATAAGTGTAGTAATGTGGATACACAGAAAGAAAAGAGTGCTGATATAAATGTGTCAAAGGGCTCGATCCCCAAAATAAATCTGACAGCCGGAAATGTCGATAATAAAATCCAAACGGGTATAGATAGATACGTACTCGTCAATAAACGTAAGTCCAGCCCTAGGTCCTCACGACAAGAACCATCCTCAAAAATGCATAAAGGATACATTCCGGTAAGTCAAAACCGTTTCTCACTTCTCAGCACTGAGGACGCCACTGACCAAGGAAATGAAATTGTTAAGGAATTCAAACCTCCTCCAATATACTTACGAGAGCAGACATCGAATGTGCTCGTTAATAAGCTTTCCCAGCAAGTAGGAAAAAATAATTTTCATGTAACTACTATACGAAGGGGAAATGTCCAAGAGACGAAAGTACAAACGTACTCTGAGTCCGTCTACAGGAAAATGGTCGAACTATTCGACAAAGAAAAGAAAAATTATTACACTTATCAACTTAAAAGCTCTAAGGGGTTAGTTGTAATAATAAAGGGAATTGATAGTTCTGTATTACCAGAAGAAATAAAAAAAGAACTCGAAGAGGAAGGATATGAAGTAAAGTCGGTTATAAATATCCTTAACAAAAATAAAATGCCACAGCCCATGTTTAAAGTGGAATTAACATTTGAGTCGTCAAGAATAAAAAAGAAGGGTGCGACTCACCCAATATATGATCTGCGGTATCTGTGCAGTCGTAGAATAAGAGTAGAGGAACCGCTAAAGCGCAGGGATCCTCCTCAATGTACCAATTGCCAGGAATTCGGACACACCAAGACCTACTGTAAGTTGCCTTCAGTGTGCGTCAGGTGTAGCGATGTGCATAAATCTTTGGAATGTCCACATTCCAAAGAAGACTCTAGTGCAAAAAAATGTAGTAACTGTGGTGAAAATCACACGGCAAATTATAGAGGCTGCCCTGTGTACATCCACATGAGAAAAGCCACCAACGTAACTAGACCAAAGCCTGTGTACTTACAGTACCAGCCTGCACCCTACCCGAACCTGAAGACCATAGCCCCTATGGTAAATGCTAGCTCTAGCAACAAGACTCTGTCCCGAGTCCAATCTAACACAAATCCTACTAATTTATCATACGCCCGTACGCTAAAAGAAGGTACTTCCGTAAGTCAAAATTTTCCCTCGGAAAATTCAAAGTCTGTGTACTCACAGTACCAGCCAGTACCCAATCTAAACCTGAAGACCAGATCTCCTATGGTAAATGCTAGCTCTAGCAACAATCTCTCGTACGCTTGTACGCCGCAAGAAGATGCTCCCTTAACTTCAAATTCCTCCCTGGAAAACTCAATTGAGAAAATGATAGAAACCATGAATAACTTTATGTTGAGTATGCAAAATATGATGCAAGAAATGATGAGAAATCAGAGCATGCTAATGCAAATTGTACTGAATCAAAAATAAATCCATTGCGAATTTGTTTTTGGAACGCAAACGGCCTAAGCCAGCACAAACATGAAGTAGTTAATTTTCTTCGACACCAAAAAATCGACATACTTCTTGTCTCAGAGACACATTTTACTATAAGGAACTGTTTTAGAATAAACGGATATTGTACTTACGACACAAAACACCCGAGCGGTAGAGCCTGTGGTGGCACAGCTGTTATTGTGCACAATAGGGTAAGGCATTGTCCAATACAAGAATATAGAACAGAGCACATACAGGCTACGTCAATCAACCTCACAAATATGAACATTGTGATATCAGCAATTTATTGCCCTCCGAGATATAATATAAACAGTGCTCAATTTGTAGACTTCTTCTCTACACTAGGGTCGAAATTTATAGCAGCTGGTGACTATAACGCCAAACATACCTATTGGGGTTCACGAATTACCCTTCCAAGAGGTAGGCAATTATTAAGTGCGATGTCACGCGCTAAACTAGACGTTATTTCTAGCGGCCAGCCGACACACTGGCCCTCAGACTTAAGCAAAATACCTGATTTAATCGACTTCGCTATAGTCAAGAATATAAGACGTGATCAAAGTTCCATATATACTTCATTCGATCTTTCTTCTGATCACTCCCCTTCAATTATGACATTGTTCAATATCAAGTCAGAAAATGAGAACGAAGTCCATAACTTTCCTAACAGACGCACGAACTGGATGAAATACAAAAAGTATGTTAGTACACATATTCCTCAGGACATTTGTTTAAAATCTGAGGATGAAATAGAACATGCCGTTAACCTCTTTACTGATATTGTGAATAATGCAGCTAAGGTGGCAACACCGAAAGACATTAATGGAGGTGGCAACCCTGCAAACTGCCCAAGGGATATTGAAGCCCTTATTAGAGAGAAAAGAAAGCTTAGAAGGGAATGGCAGAGATATCGCTCCCCAACTCTGAAGTGTCGACTCAAGCATTGCCAGAAAAGATTAACGTCTGCCCTTAAGGCAAAGGAGGAATCTGCCCTCAAAATCTACCTGCAGAATTTAGATCCAACAGAGAGAAGTGATTTTAGCCTCTGGAAGGCCACAAAAGATATGCGAAGCCCTATTGCGCATGAATCCCCGCTACGCCTTCAGAATGGCAGTTGGGCAAAAAGCACTGAAGAGAAGGTCAATGCATTTGCCAACCACTTGGAAGAGGTATTTACACCAAATAGTGGACCATCTTCTGTCAATCCGCCCGAGATAGACGAAATGGTCCCTCACCCACTGCGTCTCAGGTTTAAGATCATAGAAGAATCTATTAAAGACCTCGAAACTAAAAAATCCCCTGGTAAGGATGGAATTACAGCGAGAATGATTAAAGAGCTTCCTCATTCAGCAATGAAAACCATTCTATTTATCTTTAATAGTATTTTGCGTACGGGCTACTTTCCAACATCTTGGAAGAGGTCTGAGATAGTAATGATTCCAAAACCCGGAAAGGACTTAACTCAGGTTAAGTCATACCGTCCGATAAGTCTACTGTCGATATTGTCAAAAATGTTTGAGAAAGTTCTATTGATGAGGATTACACCATACATAGAAAATAGCGGAATTATACCCGATCACCAATTCGGGTTTCGTCAAAGCCACAGTACCATAGAGCAAGTACACCGTATTGTTACTGTTATTAGAAGGGCGTTTGAGAACAAGCAGTATTGTTCCGCCCTCTTCATAGACATTTCCCAGGCGTTTGACAAAGTTTGGCATGATGGACTTGTGCATAAAATAACTCGTTTGCTGCCAAATAACACACACAAATTGCTCAAAAACTATTTAACAGATAGAACGTTTGAAGTAAGATTGAAAGGCAAATTTTCTAGCCCTAAGAAAGTAACTGCAGGCGTCCCTCAAGGTAGTATTCTGGGACCCATCTTGTATATCTTATACACGGCAGATATGCCGACGAGTTCTCTTACACATACTTCCACGTTTGCAGATGACACTGCTTTCGTTAGTGTCCACAAAGACTCAACAATTGCGTCTTATCAATTGCAGTCACACGTCCGTGTGCTTCAAACGTGGTTAGTGAAATGGAGGGTAATGGTAAATGCAACAAAGTGCACACATGTCACGTTTAAAGAAGAGACACTTGTCCACCAATTGATATATTTAATAACAGTAAACCTCAAAAAGCAAACGTAAAGTACCTTGGAATTCATTTGGACCGCCGTCTTACATGGGCATACCATATTGATTCCAAAGTAACCCAGATAAAGCTGAAATTGCTACAGCTACAATGGCTTATTGGACCACGGTCTGCTCTAGACCTTGAATATAAAGTCCTTATTTACAAATGCATTATAAAACCCATATGGACATATGGTATCCAGCTTTGGGGTTCAGCGTGTGCATCTAATGTCAATAAGCTACAGAGAAGCCAGTCAAAAATTCTACGATTGATTACGAGCGCCCCTTGGTACATCAGAAATCCAAATACACTCGCTCGAGAGCTGCTAAATTATGAAGGACACAGCCGTCTGAGGAGAAGAAATACCCTAGATCTAGTTTAGAATTTTGAATTGTCACAATGCTAATGTAATATTTTGATAAAACTTTTATTACATACTTTTGCAAACTCTTGCTGGTTATATACTGTAAATAACCTTTAGAATAAGAATCCTAGGTTAAGATTTGAATACTTATTGTTATTTTCACAAGTTATGAAAGATACAATAAATAACAAAAAACGTAAAAAAAAAAAAAAATGAAATAAAAAAAAAAAAAAAACAATAAATGTATTTGTATTTGTAATAAATATTACGTCATTGACAATTAAAATAAAACATCACATATGTACATGTTCTTAGAATAATCAAACAATCATATGATTATTCATTTTCTGCGAAGGGCAGATAGTCGTAAGGAATACAATATTATTTTAATTATTTTATGATTAAATAAACATTGTAGTATATAAATATTAATCAAATTTTGTACGAATGATCTTTCATGTAATTTACCAAAACAAGATAAGATCATTCTTTTTGAAAAGGGAGGTGTAGCGAGTACTTGCATATTGTAGTGTACTCCGATTCTTTAATAGCAAATGTGTTTACATTTTGGCATTGGCGTCGTGTGTGTCCACATTACTGTGGAGTCTTGTTACACTCTCCAATGTCCAGATTGTGATTGTGTTTATGTTGGGCATAAGTGCCCTTTGTTCTAAAATGATTCTTTGTGGTACACTGCTGACCCAGCACAAATGCTCGCTCGCTTCACCATAGAATCTTTAAGTTAGATATTAAGAAATCAGTCTTAAGGGAGTCTTGAATAAACGAGCAACGCTCAAAGAAACAAACCTAAATTCGTTTCATTTACACATACAACATTTTTATATTATAGTTCCATGTAATACGAACATACGCACGCCTTTCATCGAAATACTCAATCAAATAGACGAAATAGCATCCGAGAAACAAAGATGCGATGGGACTCCGTTCATATCTGCAAAATAACACGTAACTTATGGCCGAAAAACATCCCTAGTAGAACAAAGTAGTTCCTTTGCACTCGGCAAAAGAAACACAAGCATCCTCATGGCAGTCCTTACAGGGCACTGCGAAATAGGCCGTATGGCAGAGCGTATGGGAATCCCATATGGACTACTGCAGAAGCTGCCTCGAAGAAGATGAGGAGCCGGTGGAACATCTGCAATGCTCATGCCATAGACTGCAGGAGCTTAGGCTACATTATATACTATCAGCGGGCAAACCTTTCAACTTAACCTAACCTAACCTAACCTAACCTAACCTAACCTAACCTAACCTAACCTAACCTAACCTAACCTAACCTAACCTAACCTAACCTAACCTAACCTAACCTAACCTAACCTAACCTAACCTAACCTAACCTAACCTAACCTAACCTAACCTAACCTAACCTAACCTAACCTAACCTAACCTAACCTAACCTAACCTAACCTAACCTAACCCAACCCAACCTAACCCAACCTAACCTAACCTAACCTAACCTAACCTAACCTAACCTAACCTAACCTAACCTAACCTAACCTAACCTAACCTAACCTAACCTAACCTAACCTAACCTAACCTAACCTAACCTAACCTAACCTAACCTAACCTAACCTAACCTAACCTAACCTAACCTAACCTAACCTAACCTAACCTAACCTAACCTAACCTAACCTAACCTAACCTAACCTAACCTAACCTAACCTAACCTAACCTAACCTAACCTAACCTAACCTAACCTAACCTAACCTAACCTAACCTAACCTAACCTAACCTAACCTAACCTAACCTAACCTAACCTAACCTAACCTAACCTAACCTAACCTAACCTAACCTAACCTAACCTAACCTAACCTAACCTAACCTAACCTAACCTAACCTAACCTAACCTAACCTAACCTAACCTAACCTAACCTAACCTAACCTAACCTAACCTAACCTAACCTAACCTAACCTAACCTAACCTAGCCTAACCTAACCTAACCTAACCTAACCTAACCTAACCTAACCTAACCTAACCTAACCTAACCTAACCTAACCTAACCTAACCTAACCTAACCTAACCTAACCTAACCTAACCTAACCTAACCTAACCTAACCTAACCTAACCTAACCTAACCTAACCTAACCTAACCTAACCTAACCTAACCTAACCTAACCTAACCTAACCTAACCTAACCTAACCTAACCTAACCTAACCTAACCTAACCTAACCTAACCTAACCTAACCTAACCTAACCTAACCTAACCTAACTCTCAAAAAAATAGTCATCACAGATCTGAGTAAAATTCAGTAAAATTAGTTAAAATTGCCTTAGAAGGAAATTAACAAAGAATGAATAAAGTTTCTTTATGATTTAAGTCATACGCCCATGTGCTGACAACCGCATGATTTCCAAATCGCATTTTTTTTGGCGATTTCGAGATTCTAAATTTTACATTTCTATTTAAAATTGCTATGTTTAACCAAACATCTTCTTCATTTATCCGCCAGTAAAGAAAGAAAACTGAAAACAATTGTTTAAAGTAAAAATGCGAAATTTAGAGACTCGAAATCGCCAAAAAAAATGCGATTTGGAAATCATGCGGTTGTCAGCACATGGGCGATAATAGTAAATAGTTGGGATTTATCTGAAGTAGGGTAGTAAATTTAGTTACAAAAAATACTTTGAACTGAGCTAATTTCAAAGTGTACTTGTGTTGAAAAAGTTTCCCAGGTGAAAATAACTAACAGTTATATAATTTTAACCTTATATAACATTTGCTAAAAATCAATGAACACTCTTTTGATTATTAATCGACCATTTCAAGTAATCATATTATATCATTATGTATTGTCAATAATTACCATCAATATGCAGTATTTTTTAAAGTGCACTTTTAGGTGTCCGATTTTAATGAAAGTTCACAATCAAGCCTCATTTCCCGATTTTCAAAACACTAGATTAGACACTAGATTGTTTCGAAAATCAGGAATTTTGTCACAAGACAATTTTAAAAGCTTTGTAACTTTTTATACACTCCACGAGAGTATTATGTCTTTGTGCATTTGTTTGTAACACCCAAAAGGAAACGAGATAGACCCATTGTTAATTATACCGATCGTCTTAGAATCACTTTCTGAGTCGATTTAGCAATGTCCGTCCGTCTGTCTGTCTGTCTGTCTGTCTGTCCGTCCATCTATTCTTGTAATCACGATACAGGTCGCAATTGTAGACAGAACCAAATGAAACTTTGCACAACGATGTTTTTCGGGATAAGGACGAACGCTATTTAATTTGAAGAAAATCGGTTCAGATTTATATATAGCCCCCATACGAATTTCACTCCCGATTTGACTCTTTTCACTCTAGATACCACATATTACAATAGATTTTCTTTAAAATTGGCAAAACATCTTATATTGTAACTAGAAACACCTGTGGTAAAAATGTGTTAGATCGGTTCAGATTTATATATAGCTCCCATACAAATTTCTCTCCCGATTTGACTTTTTCCGCTATAGAGACCACATAATGTATCAGATTGTCTTCAGATTTGGTAAAACATATTATATTTCCACTAGAAACACCCATGGTGAATATCGGTCAGATCGGTTCAGATTTATATATAGCTCCCATACAAATTTCGCTCCCGATTTGACTTTTTCCTCTCTAGAAACCACATAATGTATAAGATTGTCTTCAGATTTGGTAAAACATCTTATATTTCCACTAGAAACATCCATGGTGAATATCGGTCAGATCGGTTCAGATTTATATATAGCTCCCATACAAATTTCGCTCCCGATTTGACTTTTTCCGCTCTAGAAACCACATAATGTATAAGATTGTCTTCAGATTTGGTAAAACATCTTATATTTCCACTAGAAACATCCATGGTGAATATCGGTCAGATCGGTTCAGATTTATATATAGCTCCCATACAAATTTCGCTCCCGATTTGACTTTTTCCGCTCTAGAAACCACATAATGTATAAGATTGTCTTCAGATTTGGTAAAACATCTTATATTTCCACTAGAAACATCCATGGTGAATATCGGTCAGATCGGTTCAGATTTATATATAGCTCCCATACAAATTTCGCTCCCGATTTGACTTTTTCCTCTCTAGAAACCACATAATGTATCATATTGTTTTCAGATTTGGTAAAACATCTTATATTCCCACTAGAAACTCCCATGGTGAATATCGGACAGATCGGTTCAGATTTAGATATAGGCCCAATACAAATGTCGCTCCCGATTTGAATTTTGCGCTCTAAAAACCATATATTGTACCCGATTTTCTTTAAATTTGGGACAACATCTTATAATCCTACTAGAAACACTATGTAGAAATTGGGTAAGATCGGTTCAGATTTAGATATAGCCCCCATACAAATGACGCTCCCGATTTGACTTTTGCCGCTTAAAAAGCCACATATTGTGCTCGATTTTCATTAAATTTCGCACAACATCTGACAATAACTAAACAAAACTATGGTGAAAGAGGGTAAGATCGGTTCAGATTTAAATATAGCCCAAATTCAAATGTTGCTCCCATAAGTTTAACCGATTTTGGCCAAACCATACATTTTATATTTCACCTATTTCGTTCCAGGTTTCAATATATCCTCATACAAATGTCCTTTCCGATATAAAATTTTTTGTCAAAAACATACATTTACAGGATACAAAAAACCTTTCCGTTTTCACTTTTTCACCGAATTGAATTGTATTCGGATTGAAAGTGGAGTGTATCATAGAGTCGGCCCCGCCCGACTTTAGCCTTTCCTTACTTGTTTGTGGTACAAATATATATTTTTGCCGAATTTCAAGCAAAATGCTTCCAATTTTATAAAAAATCCAAAGGACTGATGGACTCCGAAAGGTTCTGATCGCATATTCTGATTTGTGGAATTTTCTAACCATTAAGGACCGCAACAAACCATCCCGATTTCATGAAAGCGGTCGTGAAGAGCTTTCCGATTATACCTATTGTTTTACAATCCGATAATGCATGCGAACAATACTTCATCATAAAATAATGTATCTTTTTCTACAAACACATGAAATTGGCAAATTTAACGGGTCATAAAAAAGTACATTGAATATCGCGTTGTATGGACGTGCCAAATTTAGTACAAATCAAAAGAGGTCGGGTCCGAAAAGTGTGTTTTTTGTGTCCCAAAAATTTGGAATCACCCTAAATGTCGTTTGAAATATTTTTAACAGATATTCTCTTCTTTAATTTGACACTTATACCACATCATACTGTGTAAATAAGTATTTAAATAATTTTTAAAAAAATGTATCCTTTTTGCCAGTCGGAATAATAATTTTTGGATCTTTCGTTTACAGACAAATAAATGACTTGTTCTAGAGATTCCATAAATTTCTAAAGATCCGAAATCCACAAAGCTTTCACTCTTTCTGTACAATGAAAAATAAAAAACAAGTAAAAATATATATAAAATTATATACCCTCCACCATGGATTGCATTCCACAGAGGCTGTCGATTTTCGTAGAAGTGCAGTAACATTACAACCTATTTTTGCCGTAAAAGTAAAAAAGTACGAATTTGGAAAAATCATTTTATTAGTAATGTATAATTTCATGATTCTAGCTGCTGTCATTTGGTTGGTACCATTTTTATCCTCTTTTTTCCATTCTACCCCCTAAGAGTACGTCTTTCTAAAATCTCTTTATTTTACGTGTCTACGCAATTAGAGGGATGTACACATCATTTTAGCTGTAGGCGTTTAGTTGGTACCATTGTTACCCTCTGTTCCCATTGTATCCCTTGAAAATACGAATTTGGAAAAACAATTGTCTACGTAGTCAGAGGAATGTATGCTCCGAATTTCAGGTACAATTTGTATCCCCTTTTTCAATGTTAACCCCAAAAAGTACGAATTTCGCAAAAATCCGTTTATTTTACGTGTCTATAAAATCAGAGGAATGTATACACCGAATTTCATTATTCAAGGTGCAGCCCTTTGTTCCATTAAAAGTACGAATTTTGGAAAAATACTTTTATATTACACAGTGCAACACGAAAAAAAATAACCATATACGGACACCGCTACATGATAAAAGACCAAAAAAAAAAGACCCGTGTTTTTTTGTTTCCCCCAAAGTCATGCACTTTTTTTTATGGGCCCCCAGAGATTTGAGGCCTCGGTGTAATTTTTGGAAAAAAGTGATCATATTCTCAGGCTCATATCTTGCAAACCGTTCGGAATTTTGATTTACTCTCTGAGGCAAAGTTCTAGCTCTTGTCATAAAGAACAAAAATTGTGAACATATAAAATCAAAAAAACTTCATCTTCAAGGTCAAAATCGCTTTTTTTTAACCTTTTTTCCCCTGTTCAGGTCCATAGGTAGCAAACCGCTGAAAATTCAGAGAGTAAATCAAAATTCCGAACGGTTTGCAAGATATGAGCCTGAGAATATGATCACTTTTTTCCAAAAATTACACCGAGGCCTCAAATCTCTGGGGGCCCATAAAAAAAAAGTGCATGACTTTGGGGGAAACAAAAAAACACGGGTCTTTTTTTTTTTGGTCTTTTATCATGTAGCGGTGTCCGTATATGGTTATTTTGAAATGACTTCAAAAATGTTGCACAGTGTTATGTATCTAGTTTCTGTGTTGCTGCGTTCGATGCAAGACGTGTTCCGCGCAAAAAAACTTCTGTGCATTCTTTCAAAAAACAACAACAAACATATTCACAAAAAAAAAACGTCCAAATTTTGTCAATAACAAAGGGATTAGCGAGAAGTAATAAACGGCTCAACGACTAAACAAACAAACGCAGTGCGTGCACGCACTATTTGTGCACGCATTGTTGACAACAACAAACAAACAAAAACAATCGGAATGTTAAGCGACAACAACAAAATCAGTACCAGTGCTGGTGCATCAGTAGAAAATATGAATTTAAGCGACAGCAGCAGTGATGATGAGAACAACAAAATCAGTACTAGTGCTTGTGCATCAGCAGAAAATATGAATTTAAGCGACAGCAGCAGTGATGTCGACTGTAGTTGGCAGCAAGTACCCATAAAACGAAAAAATACAGGGTCACCAACAAGTTTTCGCCAGAAGAGGCCTCATCACGACAATTCACCATCAACATCCAATCGTTACGGCGCACTTGCTATTAATGAAGTAGAAGAAAACGAGGAAGACAACCATTCACCTGCAGTTCCAAAACCTCCACCAATTTTCATCCCACATGTCGGTGATATAGCAAAAATGGTAACCAACCTAAATAAAGTTATAAATAATATAGATTATAATTTTAAGTCACTACGAGATGGACAGGTTCGTCTTATGATAAAAACAGTTGATGCGTATAGAAAAGTAGTACATCACTTAGATGCTGCTAAAATTAATTATCATACGTTTCAATTAAAACAAGAAAGGGCCTTTAGGGTAGTTCTTAAGGGTGTTCATCACACAACTCCAATATCAGATATTAAAGCTATGCTTTTGAGTTTGGGACACCAAGTGAGATGTGTAAGAAACATTATTAGCAGGGTTTCAAAGCAACCACTTCCAATGTTTTTTGTAGATGTAGACCCCAATGATAATAATAAGGATTTATTTAAAATTACGTCGTTTGACAATGCTATCGTGCAAGTTGAGGCTCCCAAAAAATTCGATGACATCGTACAGTGTTTTAGATGTCAGGATTACGGGCATACTAAATCTTACTGCAAAAAAAAATTCAGGTGCGTAAAATGCGGCCAAGGTCACCCTACATCAGAATGTACAAAAACTCCTGATATGCCTCCTAAGTGTGCTCTTTGCTCAAATGCTCACACTGCTAGCTATAAAGGTTGCAGTACATATCAAAAGCTTCTAAGTGCAAAAACTTATACAACAAACACAAACAATATTGGTCAAGTAACACATAACAATTTTTCACCACCAAATCAAGCCAACAACATACAACAAAGTCAAGATCCGAGCAATTGGACGTATTCCCAAGCAGTCAGAGGACAACAACCTGGAATGAACAACGTTTTGGATAAGATCGAAGCTATGCTTGCTAAACAAATCGAATTGACAAACACATTGATGAATATGATGTCAATGTTAATGAACAAATTATGCAAGTAAACTTAATTATAGCAATATGGAATGCCAATGGTTTTCTAAATCATCTAAATGAAATAGAAGTATTTCTCAATGATAATTTTATAGATATTCTTTTAGTGTCAGAGACGCACTTTACGAATAAATCTTTCTGTAGAATTAGGGGATTTGACATAGTTACTGCAAATCATCCTAATGGTACTGCACGCGGTGGTGCTGCCGTAATTATAAAATCTAATATTAAATATGAAGTTGCAGAGCCCGTATCGAAACCATTTTTACAAGCAGCTGGTGTAAAAATTGAGTGCGAAAACGTCGAAACATTAGTTTATTCTATATACTTCCCACCTAGATTCACATTAATATGTGATCAGTACGAACAGTTTTTCAAAAGTCTTGGTAATAAATTTATTGTTGGTGGCGACTTTAATGCTAAGCATCAGTGGTGGGGATCACGTACATCAAATCCTAAAGGAAAGGAGCTGTACAAATGTATTGTTGCTAACCGATATAATACCATTTCAACAGGCCGACCCACATATTGGCCCAGTGATCCGAGAAAAATTCCTGATCTACTAGACTTTGTAGTATATTCTGGAATTCCTCAATCGTCATTAAGTATTACTTCCAATGATGACCTTAGCTCCGACCACAGCTCTATTATAGTTAGTTATAAGACTACCCACCGCAAGCGAACTTCAAATACCAAATTAATAACATCTAAAACAAACATCCATTCTTTTCAATCTTGGATTTCGAATAATTTAAACTTGAATATACCAATCAAAAGCGGGTCTGAATTAGATGTTGCCGTGGAAAATCTTACGAAAGTGATTCATGATGCATCACATTTATCCACTCCACAAGAAACACACAATGATATCACGAGATTCCAAGTATCCACTGAAATAAGAGAGTTTATTAGAAGAAAAAGACGCTTACGCAAAATCTGGCAAAGGACTAGAAATCCACAAGACAAAACCAATTTCAATAGAGCAGCTAATAATCTGAAAGAAATGCTTAAAGATTACAAAAATGGTAAATTCAGCAGATATTTAAAACAATTATGTCCAGGAAACAACAAGGACTACAACCTATGGAGGGCAACGAAGTACCTGAAACGACCTCAAAAACGGAACGTTGCTATAAAAGATGCTGCTGGATCTTGGTGTAGATCTGACTTGAGTAAAGCACACGCTTTTAAAGCTTTCTTGGAAGAAACTTTTACTCCTTTTAATTTTTGTGAATTATCTGAGACAAAAGAAATAGTAGATTTCCTTGATATACCTTGTCAAATGAGCCGACCTATTAAGCATTTCACTGTTGGTGAAGTCGAAAATGAAGCCCGAATACTGAATTCTAAAAAGTCTCCGGGCTATGACTACATAGATGCGAAAGTGGTTAAATCACTACCCAAAAAAGCATTCATTTATCTCACTCTACTGTTTAACTCAACTTTAAGACTTTCGCATTTCCCAACTCAGTGGAAGTACGCAAAAATCATAATGGTCCTCAAACCAAATAAAAAAGAAAATGAAATCAGTTCATACAGACCTATAAGTTTACTACCCATCTTTTCTAAACTATTTGAGAGACTCTTTAAAAAAAGACTACTTCCTGTGTTGGAAACATTAAACATTATTCCTGATCACCAATTTGGGTTTAGGCTTAGTCATGGGACACCCGAGCAATGTCATAGAGTGGTTAAAAAAATAAGAGACTCATTGGAGAGCAAACTATATTGTTCGGCAGTGTTTTTAGATGTCAAACAAGCCTTTGATAGAGTATGGCACGAGGGCTTGTTATACAAGATTAAGAATATGTTACCTACTCCTTTTTATCTGCTAATTAAATCGTATTTGAATGAAAGAAAGTTTTGTGTAAACGTCAGTGATGACGATTCCGAAGCAGGTATCATAAAATCTGGTGTACCTCAAGGCAGTGTATTGGGACCTGTTTTATATACGATCTTCACCTGTGACATGCCAATAATCAATGAAGTAACAATAGCAACATATGCAGACGACACCGCAATATTAGCATCCAGCCAATCACATACTGAAGCCACCAATATAGTTCAACAACAACTTGATTTAACTGAAGTTTGGTTAAAGAGGTGGAATATCAAAGTTAATGCTGATAAATCATGCCAAGTGACCTACACATTAAGAACGAATAAATGTCCACCAGTGTTTTTAAATGGAGTCCGAATTCCCTCATCTGATTGTGTTAAATATTTGGGTTTACACATAGATCAGCGATTGACATGGAAAGAACATATAGAATCAAAAAGGGATCAATTGAAACTTAAGACGAAAAAAATGTATTGGCTCCTAGGTCCAAAATCTGAACTTGCATTAGAGAACAAGGTCCTACTTTATAAAACAATATTGAAGCCAGTGTGGACTTATGGAATTGAACTATGGGGAACAGCCAGTCACTCTAATGTAGAAATATTGCAGAGATACCAATCTCTTACTCTGAGACTAATTTCTGAAGCTCCGTGGTTTATGAATAATAAAAATATACACAAAGATCTTGGTGTTCCTACTCTTAAAAGTGAGATTTCCCGATATAGCTCAAACTACCTCAATAGACTGAGTTATCATCCGAATGTGCTGGCCATTACGCTTTTAGATGATACTGACGAATTAAGAAGACTAAAAAGACCTCACATTCTAGACCTTCCCTTTCTTAAGTAACATGTATTAAAAATGTAATAACTTATATACTTGTTAAGCTCGATGGAGATTAACAAATCTGTTATGTTTAAGTAGCTATGGTATTTGCTTAATATTTTTTATGTAAATAGATTGCAAATAAAGAATATATAAAAAAAAATATATTATGTATCTGCTCAATTAGAGGAATGTGTGTTTCTAACTGTTTTCGTCTGATAGGTACCATTTTTATCCTATTTTGCCCCATTTTACCCCCTACGAATAAGAATAACTTTATGGTGCACGTTTTTTGCCATGTTTATATTAAAAAACATGCTTAAATACTCTAAAATATTAGGAGTTATTTTTAGTTCTTGTGAGGGAACATTTTTTCCCTTTGGGCCGATTTCGCCCAGTTTCAATCCCGATCTACGACTATAAGACGCATTTATGGAAAATTTGGAGGTCCTAGCTCCTTTCGATCAGATGCTAACCCCCATCCTGGAGGTGGAGGGTATACAAAATAAAATCATGAAATAAGTTTGTGGATCTTATAAAGGGTGATTTTTTAAGAGCTTGATAACTTTTTAAAAAAAAAAAACGCATAAAATTTGCAAAATCTCATCGGTTCTTTATTTGAAACGTTAGATTGGTCCATGACATTTACTTTTTGAAGATAATTTCATTTAAATGTTGACCGCGGCTGCGTCTTAGGTGGTCCATCCGCTTAGTCCAATTTTGGCATTTCCACGTTTTTGAGTAACAGAGACCCAATTGGTGCGAACGGCGACGAATCGAAAATTGGTGGTCATCATTAACACTGGCCGATACAGCTGCGATATTTTCTTCAGTTCGCACTCTGCGTAAGCGTGTTGGTGGTTTAATGTCCAACAATGTAAATTTGGTGCGAAATTTAGTCACAATAGCCCGAATAGCCGCTTCAGTGGGTCGATTAAACTGACCATAAAATGGAAGCGCGCAATGAACTTTCTTAACAGAGCACGCATTTTGATAATAAAATTCAATAATTTGCAAGCGTTGTTCGTTTGTAAGACGATTCATGATGAAATGTCAAAGCATACTGAGCATCTTTCTCTTTGACACCATGTCTGAAATCCCACGTGATCTGTCAAATACTAATGCATGAAAATCCTAACCTCAAAAAAATCACTCTTTATTACCTAGTCATTATACCCTGTGCTGTGTAGGGTATAAAATGGGCATTACATTTGAACCGGGTGATATAGGATACATCTATAAGAGCAGAATATACTACAAATTTCATACTTCTTCAATATTTGTAAGAAAATTTGAACACAAACTTTGAATATATATAAATCTGAACCGATCTGACCCATTTTTAGCATAGTTTTTAGATGCATAGTTTAGATGGAAATCTGTTAAATATGTTGTTTCTAGAGTGGAAATAATCAATTCGGGGGCTAAAGCATTCAAAAGCATTGGGAAGAAAATATTTTGAAATATGTAGTTTGTAGAGTGGAAGTAGTAAATCTAAATCTGATCCGATTTGCTTCAAAATAGCAAATAAATAGCGTTCGTCCTTATCCGGTGAAAATTCGTTTTGCAAAGTTCCATTTAGTTCTAACAATAATTGCGACCTGTATTTTGATGACATGGATAGATGGACAGACGGACGAACGGACAGACATTACTAAATCGACTCAAAAGGTGATTATAAGTCGATCGGTATAATAAACGATGGGTCTATCTCGTTTCCTTTTGGGTGTTACAAACAAATGCTTATTTGATAATTTATTAACAAATCCTGGAAATAGAGATTTGTTAATAAATTATTTTTTATTAAAATCTCTCTAAAAAGGTGTAAATTGTCAATCTATAACAATATTAAACCAAATCATACATAACAATACATAACAAATCGAATTCTGATTTATTTCGCGCTAGATCGGTGCATAAATGTATATATTTGTGTACAACGTAAGAAGCTCTGTAATTACTAAAAAAGAAGAAAACTGAACTGCATTGTGCTAAAATATCAGCTAATAAAGACGGTGATAAAACTTTTTTAAAGGATTTGTAACAAATATTGTGTCATAAGAGAGCAAATGGTAAGAAACGAGAATGTAACTTTGCAGTCCGTATGATAATCATAACTAAGCTACACTGTGGACTTTTTAATTTAATTATATTTTCGTTCACTAATACATAATTTTTTCAACTTTTTATTTTTCGAACATGGTAGGCCTTTCTGCAGAAATGGCCATCCCTATCCCTATTAATATTATAAAACCTTAGTGTAAGTCTGTCTGTCTGTTTGTTTGTTCCGCAATCACGTGTAAACGGCTAAACCGATGTTGTTGAAATTTTCAGTACAGATAGATGTAGGTCTGGAAGGAACTATAGGCTATAGAATTTTTAAAAATTTGCTCTGTGGGCGGAGGGGGCGTGGCAATAGTGTTTTTGAGAGCTGGAAGGCTGAAAATGGGTACATATATATTACTGACCACGAGAATGATAAATATGATGCCGAAATTTGAATTTTCGTTTTGAGGGCGGCGTGGGCGTGGCAATAGTGTTCTTTGAGCTAGAAGACTGAAAAATGGAATGTATATATTACTGACCACGAGAAAGATCAATTTGATGCCGACATTTCGATTTTCTTTTTGTGGGCGGAGTGGGAGTGGCAAAACTGTTTTTGAGGGGTGGTAGGCTGAAATTTGGTACATATATATTACTGACCACGAGAAAGATAAATATGATGCTGGATTTTGAATTTTCGTTTGGTGGGCAGTGGGGCGTGGCAATAGTGTTTTTGAGAGGTAGTAGGCAGAAAATTCGTACATATGTATATATTACTGACCACGAGAAAGATCAATTTGATGCCGAAATTTGGATTTGGGCGTGGCAAAATCGTTTTTGAGAGCTAGAAGACTGAAAATTGGTACATATATATTACTGACCACGAGAATGATAAATATATGATACCGAAATTTGGATTTTCGTTTAGTGGGCGTGGCAATAGTGTTTTTTAAGCTAGAAGGCTGAAAATTGGAACGTATATATTACTGACCACGAGAATGATAAATATGACGCAGAATTTTGGATTTTCGTTTTGTTGGCGGAGTGGGCGTGGCAATAGTGTTCTTTGAGCTAGAAGATTGAAAATTGGTACATATATATTACTGACCACGAAATTTGGATTTTCGTTTTGTGGGCGGAGTGGACGTGGCAATAGTGGTTTTGAGCTAGAAGGCTGAAAATTGGTACATATATATTACTGACCACGAGAAAGATCAATTTGATGCCGAAATTTGGATTTTCGTTTTGTGGGCGTGGCAATGGTGTTTTTTAAGCTAGAAGTCTGAAAATTGAAACGTATATATTACTGACCACGATAAAGATAAGTATGATGCCGGATTTTGAATTTTCGTTTCGTGGGTGGTGGGGGCGTGGCAAAAGTGTTTTTTAGCTAGAGGGCTGAAAATTGGAACGTATATATTACTGACCACGATAATAGAAATATGAAACCTGATTTTAATTTTACCATTTGTTTTTTTGCCTGGCGAAGCGGGCGGGGTTCAGCTAGTATGCCAATAAATGTTCCTCTGAAATGACAAACTTTCGAATTGTTTTAACCCAATCGAATTGCAAGTAACAAAGAACATGGGTGCAATTCAGAAATCATCAATAATTAATATGGAAGTGGATTCTCACCTTGTAGACAGCATCTTTATAACATCATTTCACAGTGGGAGTGTGCCAACATGCCACATTAAAGAAGATAAACAAGAATATCTGTTGTTGATCTTTGTGAGTAACTTGCCTTTTAGAAGGCAAGTTTACATACCTCTTTAATAGAGGCAACTGAGAAGTACAATGTATAAACGAACAATAAATAAGGAACCTACTGAATTCGCGCCAACAAGGATAAAACAATGTAGCTATGTCAACAGCGAAAATTTTTCAATTATCTTTTTTACACATTCGCCCACATTACTAGCACAATCAATACATATTTAAAAAACTGCGTTTAATTTCGCTCATGACTACTTTTATATATCTTCTACCAAGGAATGCACTACAGGCATGCACTCCATTATGCCAAATTTCCAGATTTTAGTCGTAGCTGTGATCGCGTTTCCATGGTATACCTTTTCACATTTTACCCCTTAAATATACGAAAAGTTCCTTATTGTCTTACCTGTACGCTTTAAGAGGAATGTATACCCCAAATTTCATTATTCTAGATCCAGCCGTTTGGCTTGAGCAGTTCAGTCAGCCACTCTGTTGTGAAACAATTTTATATATGTATATTAGGCTGGGTCGCGGTCCATACAAATGAAAAAACAATTTCCAGCCACTCCACGAAAATATTCTTGTCGTGGAGTTACTTTTTGATCCTTTATAGTAATTTTTTGTGTTTTTTCATGGTGACAACTGAATTTTTTTCGTACACTCAGAAGAATAGCATTACTACATTTGAGTAAAATCTATACTCCAATTTAGTTCAACAATTTTACTCCAGTTCAGTAAAAATTTCCTTAAAATTAGGAAAATTTACTAAGTATGAGTAAATTTTTCTTATTTCAAAGTCATAGCAAATAGTTCGTTTACTTAAAAACATTTCATTGAATCTAATAAAAAACTCTTACAAATTAGTAAATTTATAGTAAATTTATAAGAAACAAAAAATATTAAGAATTTTTTTGCATGGAAAACTAAACTAAACTAACTAAAAAGTGTGTGAAATTTATGCGAGTTCTTCATACATTTGAGTATTAAAGAACTTATAATAAACCAATTTAAATTGTTTATAATATTATGATGTGTATAGTTGACATGTTTGATTTTAATGTTTTGTATTATTGTCCGGCTTAAGGTCTCAAGTAAATAAAAACAAGATGTTTGCTTATTATTTTATTTTTCAATTTTGTTCCCGATGATGAACGACTTCGTCGATCATCCTCAGGGCCGTTACACTAAACAAATATACATAAGAATAACAATCAATATACAGGCAATTTTTAAACAATTAATATAATTACATTTTAAAAAACAAAACGATCCTTCCACTTTCACAAGTTTTTGTCAACTACTGTCCGTCTTTCCTATTCTTGTGTATGATATTTCTGTATATGTCTTAATATTCTACGTCGTCAAAGTTGGGTGTGTGTCCAGTCAGTGCACAGTGGGCTGCAAGTGCAGTTTTTTGCTCTAATGGTTTGTCAAGTGCTTTTAGGTCAGATTTATGAGAAGAAAGTCTAGTTTTTAATTTTGTCTTTGTAGTACCAACATATACTTTATTGCATAAGTTGGACTTGTCACCATTACACTTAATTTTATATACTACATCCGTTCTGTCTTCTTTTTTATTTTTGATTTTGTCTTGCTGAATAAATTGTTGACCGTGTTGTGAGATTTTTGGGCTAATTCATATTTTTCTTTGTCGTATAAGTCTGAGTTTTTGAATCTTTCCGAGAATCCGGGTATATATGTTATAGTCTTGTACAGCTTCGTTGGTTTTTCTATGTGGCTTATTGTTTTTATGGGAAAGTCATTTCTTCTTAAAATATTTTTAATGTTCTCTATATTATTTTTATGGAAGTCCTCATCACTTATGTCTAGTACTCTTCTGATAAAATTGGTCGCGGTGTTGAAAATTGTCCTTCTTGGGTGTTTCGAATAAAAGTTAATTAATCGGCCTGAAGATGTGGGGTTTTGATACAAGTCTAGTTTTGTGATATTGCCTTGTCTGTGTACTATAGAATCCAGATATGGTAATTTGTTGTCCTTTTCTTCTTCCATCCTGAATTGAATCTGTCTGTTGTATCCATTTAGTATTTTGATCGTCTCAATTATTGGTGATGCAGGGGAGCCCATTGGCATTCCTTTTCTTTGCTCATAGAATTTGTCGTCGTACTTAAAATATCTTGTGTCTTTGATACAGAAAGTCAATATCTCTATAAATAAATCCTTTGGTATCGTGGTGAATTCTTCTATTATGTCCCATTTGTCTTCAATTGTCCTTATGGCGAGGTTGCCTGGTATACTTGGGAAAAGGGACACAACCTCAAATGACGACCACAGAACAAAAACGCTGAATAAAATCGTACAGAGCAAAAACGACGCAAAAAATTTAACAGAGCAAAAACGCAGCAGAGCAGCGTACATATGACACTCACACATGTATACATGCATGCTCTGTTGAAGATTTCAAGAGAATTGCCAATTGCGTGTGGGCTCTCTCTCTCTCCCGAGTCGTGATCGGTTGGCTCTGTTGTTATTTTCTTTTTTGTTTTTAGTTGTCCAGCATGTCGAAGTGAAAGAAATAATAATAATGCTTTATTTTCCAAAATACAGGTTTAATATCAATATGTTCTAATTTCTAAAAAACGAAAATATTTAGTAATTTTTGTTTGTAACAAATAAAAATGATGTAAACTTCAAGTCACTTAAGCTTTTGTATGTATAAAAAGTATTACATACTATAAAGTAAAAAAATATTCTTTTTCCATGCTTTATATAAGGTTACTTTCTATATATGTTTGTGTGCCACAAAATTTGAAATCAATTTTTGAAAGCTTTTTTCTCAACCAATTTTGCTCAAATTTTGCACACTTAATCATTTTCGATGACAATACAAGGAAATGGAAAAATTTGACCAATTGGACAAAGGGGCGTGGCACCTCCCATACGAAGTTAAAACCTATTATTGAATATTGTCAGTTCTATGACACCTAGAGTGCTGAAATTTTGTGTAAGTGCATCTAGAATCAATTCGCATAGTTGTGCCAAAAAGGGGCGGTATTGGAAAAGTGGGCGTGGCACCTCCCATACGAAGTTAAAACCTATTATTGAATATTGTCAGTTCTATGACACCTAGAGTGCTGAAATTTTGTGTAAGTGCATCTAGCATCAATTCGCATAGTTGTGCCAAAAATGGGCGGTATTGGAAAAGTGGGCGTGGCATCTCCCATACGAAGTTAAAACCTATTATTGAATATTGTCAGTTCTATGACACCTAGAGTGCTGAAATTTTGTGTAAGTGCATCTAGCATCAATTCGCATAGTTGTGCCAAAAAGGGGCGGTATTGGAAAAGTGGGCGTGGCACCTCCCATACGAAGTTAAAACCTATTATTGAATATTGTCAGTTCTATGACACCTAGAGTGCTGAAATTTTGTGTAAGTGCATCTAGCATCAATTCGCATAGTTGTGCCAAAAATGGGCGGTATTGGAAAAGTGGGCGTGGCATCTCCCATACGAAGTTAAAACCTATTATTGAATATTGTCAGTTCTATGACACCTAGAGTGCTGAAATTTTGTGTAAGTGCATCTAGCATCAATTCGCATAGTTGTGCCAAAAAGGGGCGGTATTGGAAAAGTGGGCGTGGCACCTCCCATACGAAGTTAAAACCTATTATTGAATATTGTCAGTTCTATGACACCTAGAGTGCTGAAATTTTGTGTAAGTGCATCTAGCATCAATTCGCATAGTTGTGCCAAAAATGGGCGGTATTGGAAAAGTGGGCGTGGCACCTCCCATACGAAGTTAAAACCTATTATTGAATATAGTCAGTTCTATGACACCTAGAGTGCTGTAATTTTGTGTAAGTGCATCTAGCATCAATGTGCATAGTTGTGCCAAAAATGGGCGGTATTGGAAAAGTGGGCGTGGCACCTCCCATACGAAGTTAAAACCTATTATTGAATATTGTCAGTTCTATGACACCTAGAGTGCTGAAATTTTGTGTAAGTGCATCTAGCATCAATTCGCATAGTTGTGCCAAAAATGGGCGGTATTGGAAAAGTGGGCGTGGCACCTCCCATACGAAGTTAAAACCTATTATTGAATATAGTCAGTTCTATGACACCTAGAGTGCTGTAATTTTGTGTAAGTGCATCTAGCATTAATGTGCGTATTTGTGACAAAAATGGGCGGTAATGGAAATGTGGGCGTGGCACCTCCCATACGAAGTTAAAACCCATTTTCGAATATATGCCGTTCTATGGCAGATAAAAAACTGAAATTTTGCAGTAATTTTTCCTTCTACAAAAGATAACTAAAAAAGAATTTCTAGGCCCAATAGAATTCTGCTTGCATAAAGCATGGATTTGAAAAAATTTTTTTTTTGATTTACTAGTTTTTCTTATAATAATAGAATTAATGAAAATTTCAAGGCTCATACGTTTTTGATATAACAAGTACAAGTAGAAAATATTAGCTTTAATTTAATTACTTAAATACTGGTGATATGAAGCTTTCATAAGCTTTCATTTTTCCATTTAGGGCGTTTCTTATTTTAATAAAAAAATTATAATAGTAAATATGAAAAAAAAAAATTAAAAACATAATTAAAAACATTTAGTGCGATTTAGTGTAATTTAGGTAATCCAAACAAAAAATTATTTCAATAGATTAATTTTGTTTTTTTTTTTTAATCTCTATAAAAAGTCAAGTTTTCGATAAAACTTAAAAAATTTGCAGCTTCACTTTTTATTCATTTTCGCGGTTAGGCGGTTTCGGGATCACTCCCATCACAAACAAAACCATAATCAATGTCTTCTTTGTTTTCATAATTTAAGATTTCAAAAAATTTTCGAGCCCACACGCAATTGGCAATTCTCTTGAAATCTTCAACAGAGCATGCATGTATACATGTGTGAGTGTCACATGTACGCTGCTCTGCTGCATTTTTGCTCTGTTAAATTTTTTGCGTCGTTTTTGCTCTGTACCATTTTATTCAGTGTTTTTGTTCTGTGGTCGTCAAATGATATTATTATTTCGTCGTCATCAATATGTATGTTGTTAATTTTTTTTTTGAAATTCACTCGCGTCTTTGATATTGTTTATAGAGTCCTTCGTTAAGTTCTTGAGTACGTCAACAATATATCTGCATAATCCATAAGAAGGTGATTGTTAATTGAGGAGCAGATTGGTCTCAGAGGAGTACCTTCCTTGTGAATTTTGGGGAGTCCGTATATTCTTGGGGCAGTAGCAATTGTATTCGTCAATTTGTTCTTTTCCATGAGGCTTATCAAGTTTTTATTAAATAGTTTATCTACCAATCTGTTGTTTTTTGTTTGTAGACTCGAAGTCGGATCTCTTTTTAAGCGTCTGTATGTTCATATGTCCCTCAAAATTACTTTCATCTTTGATTGATATTCGTCCTTGTACATTGCCACTGTTTTACCCCCTTTGTCCGCGTTCAATATAAGGATGTCATCATTTTCATTCAAAAACTTTCTCGATTGTCTCACTGTGTCAAGTATAAGTTTGTCTCTCCTGTTAAGTTTGTGTTTGAGTAAGTGATCGTCTATGAGTGATATGAATTTTGTTCTTGCTATCTCTTGGTTCTCTCTGCTTTCTACCGTGTGGATGCAGTCCTCCCCCTCTGCTATGATTTTGTAGAGTGGGAATCTTGTTGTTGTGTTTGGTAGTGAATATTTTGAACCAAGCGACAGAAGCCACTGTGTGTTTGTTGGTATGTCTTTCGTTGTTGTGTTTACGAACCATTCGTTGATGTAGTTTATGTTCAGTTTTTTTTGTGCTTTTGTTTTAGTGTTTGTAGCTTTTTGAATAGTGTTATTTTATTGTTGTTAATGTAGGTGTTGTATAGAATTTTCTCGCTCTCAACGAGTTGTTGTGTGTCTTCTTCGTTTAGGTGTTGTGCCAGCTGTTTTTGTGTGTTTAGTAGAGAGTCTCTGCTTGCGACTATTTGTTTGTGTTTCTGTTGTATTAGGAGTCGTAATATTTTTATATGGAAGTTATAAATGTGTTTTTGTAATATACTTTTGGTATTTGGCGGGATTTTGTTGTTTGTTTTGAATATGTTGTATATGTGTATTAGACCGGTCCTTAAATTCTTTTTGAATTCGTATGACGGCAAGAGCTAAAACTACTCTATTTGACCCTAAAAATACACAAAAAAATTCGAGCTTGATTGGACAATTTTTAGGCGTGCCCCCGCCAACAATTGTTTGTCATTAAAGTTAGTTACTATCATATAGGGGAAATTATCACCTTTGGTGCTCTTTTTTTGACATAACTCGAGAACCACTAGTCCGATTTTGTTTAAATAAATTGAAAAATAATTAAGAATTACAATTCCTTTAAAATGTGTATATATAGCGTTTTTCTATATAATCAACAGTTTAGCCGGTAAAAATAAATGTATGAAGAAAATAAATATTTTTTGCCTAAAATATTAATATTTTTTATTTTTTAAATTCATAGAAAATCCAAAACGAACAAATACATTTTAAAATTAAAAATCTAAAGCGATGACAACCAAAAGACTTCTATCGGATGATGACATTATGTTAATTGGCGTAATGGACCACCAAATTACTGGAGCTAAATTACCAGGAAGAAAACAAGTGCTACAAGTTTTATTTTATAATTTAAGAATAGTTGGCTTAAATTTAAGAGAAAGTTCTAGATTAGTTGTTGCTGAGGTCAGCACGTTTTGGCAAAAAGCACGAATTCCAACACACCATGAAAAACACTGCATTGAGGAGCTGGAAAAATTATACAACAAGTGGAGAGATATTACAAAGCATCATGGTCGAAAAACAGAATGTCAAAACAGGAAAGAAACTGAATTTCAAGATAAATTAGATGACTTATTCGATATCGCACATGCAAACGCGTTAGAATTAATTAAAATACAAGAAGACAAAGAGTTCTTAAAAAAGCAACGAGAAAAAGGAAGACCAGGTTGTATGCTAGGAACGGATAAAATTGTAATGCAGAAAGAAAAGCGAAAGGCAGTCCAGAAAGAACAAGAAAACCAGCGTCGAATAAAAGAAGATGAACGAAAAGAGTTATATGAACAACAGATTCAAAGAGGTATACAATTAAATATTCTATCTTTTAAGCAAATCAGAATTATTGTTGTAAAACAGGTATGATTGACATTGACGACGAAAACGATATTGAAGTTGTAGCATCAACATCAACATCTGTATCAAATCCAAATCCAGGTATATCAGGTATCTCCAGAGGTAAAACAATTTTTTTACACCAAGACTGCTTTCAACTTTGGATAAGTGGAAAATCACTGATGGTGCTGCAGTTCATATCCTAAGCGCAACTGCTGACGCGTTGGGCTATGATATCGAAGATCTTATACTAAATAGATCATCAATTCGTCGAATGCGTCAGAAGCATCGTGCAACAACAGCACAAAACATTGCAGCAAACTTTGATGTAAGTACTGTAATGTGGGTTTTCCCTATGCTTCTTTTTTTATGTTTTGAGTATAAATTAAGAAACTTGAGTTTTTATTTCCAGATTCCACGTAGTTTTGTTTTGCACTGGGATGGTACAATGTTACCAGAAATTAGTGGCAGGGAAAAAGTTGACCGCTTGCCAATCATAGTCTCATCTCAAGGTATCGATAAACTACTTGGCATTCCAAAGTTAAAATCTTCGAGTGGAAAGAAATATCAGATGCCGTGTTTAATTCAATAAATGAATATGAAATGCTTGATCTAGTTCAAATAATCTGCTTCGACACAACTGCTCATAATACAGGAGTTCAAAGCGGTGCTGCTGCACTGCTTAAAGGAAAACTAGGTCGCGATTTATTATATTTTCCCTGCAGACACCATATTTACGAGTTGTTGATCCGTAAAGTGTTTGAAATTAGAGTGGCTACTACAGCCGGTCCAGAAGTGCTAATTTTTAATCGCTTTAGCAAATACTGGATTAATATTGACAAATTAAATTACAAGAGTTGTTTAGAAGAAGAACGTGGAACAATTTTAAATTACTGTCTAGATAACTTAAAACAAGCTCATAGCAGACGCGACTACAAAGAATCCTTTCGTATACCTGGTGCAACTTCTCATGCTCGATGGATGTCAAAATGTATTTATGCATTTAAAATGTATTTGTTTCGTAATGAATTCAATATGACCAACCAAGAGTTAAACGGTATACGTAGTGTCTGTCTGTTCGTAGTTCGTATTTATGTAAAAGCCTGGTTTGGATGCACTAAAGCAATTGAAGCACCAAATCAAGACTTAAATTTAATTAAAAATATTATGGCTTATCCTGAAAGGGATATAGCTCTTGCTTTGCTACAAAAAATCAGCAATCATTTGTGGTATTTGTCGGAAGAAGCAGTCGGTCTTTCATTCTTCGATCCTAATGTAAGTGTTGCAATTAAAAAAAAATGGTTCAGGCAATTAATGTTGAAGCAAATACAGAAAAATGCAAGCGAATAATAACTAATCCAACAAATATCGGCACATTTGCGCAAAAAGATTTAAGCGATTTTGTAAATTCCAATACACACGCATTCTTTGATCGTTTAGAAATTTCAAAAGAATTTTTGCAAGTCGATCCATCGGATTGGAATGAAAGATTTGACTACGCTCACGGATCACAAATTTGTAAAAACCTATCTGTAGTGAATGATGCAGCTGAAAGAGGCGCCAAATTCATTACAGATTATAATAATAAATTAACCCACAACGAAGAGGAGAAACAATTCCTTTTTCAGGTGGTTAAAGAATATAACATGAATTATCCCACTTTTAAAAAGACTTCACTATTAAATTAAAATAATATTAATGTTACTATGAGTATGTAATTAATAAAAATATTTAAGTTTATTCTTAATTTTCAAATAAATGTAAATAAAATAAAAAATATATATATGTTTTTGCCTTATTTCTCATAATAAAAACAAAAAGGTTCTTGGGGCACGGCAAAAAATTATCCAATCGTTGTCAAATTTTTTTATGCTTTTTGGGACTAAAACGAATATTTCTAGCGCTTGCCGTAACATATATTCGAGAAAATAAATTTGTCCATATAAATAAGGACCGGTCTATTGTGTATGGTTGCGTTGTTTATAAAATCTGGCACTATACCTGCATGTTTGCATTTCAAGAGGAAAGTAACTGCTGATTGTAGTTGTGATATTCTCTTGTTCTGTTTTGTATATTGCTTGACGATGTGGTTGACATTCTTGTTGTATTTTTGTTTGAGTTTTTTGTACAGTGTCATATTGATTCTGTTTCGGCGTGCCTTCCGTTTCAAATGTTATGATGTGTATAGTTGACCTGTTTGATTTTAATGTTTTGAATTATTGTCCGGCTTAAGGTCTCAAGTAAATAAAAACAAGATGTTTATCTACCAACAGATTGATAGATAAACTATTCAATAAAAACTTGATAAGCCTCATGGAAAAGAACAAATTGACGAATAAAATTGCTACTGCCCCAAGGACTCCCCAAAATTCACAAGGAAGGTACTCCTCTGAGTCCAATCTGCTCCTCAATTAACAATCACCTTCTTATGGACTATGCAGATATATTGTTGACGTACTCAAGAACTTAACGAAGGACTCTATATACAATATCAAAGACGCGAGTGAATTTAAAAAGAAAATTAACAACACACATATTGATGACGACGAAATAATAATATCATTTGACGTTGTGTCCCTTTTCCCAAGTATACCAGTCAACCTTGCCATAAGGACAATTCAATTCACGATGAAAGAAGAAAAGGACAACAAATTGCCATATCTGGATTCTATAGTGCACAGACAAGGCAATATCATAAAACTAGACTGGTATCAAAAAACCACATCTTCAGGCCGATTAATTAACTTTTATTCGAAACACCCAAGAAGGACAATTTTCAACACCGCGGCCAATTTTATCAGAAGAGTAGTAGACATAAGTGATTTTAAGAAGAAATGACTTTCCCATAAAAACAATAAGACAATTTATTAGAAATGTACGAAATCCCAAAAGCCACATAGAAAAACCAACGAAGCTGTACAAGACTATAACATATATACCCGGATTCTCGGAAAGATTCAAAAAGTCAGACTTATACGACAAAGAAAAATATGAATTAGCCCAAAAATCTCACAACACGGTCAACAATTTATTCAGCAAGACAAAATCAAAAATAAAAAAGAAGACAGAACGGACGTAGTATATAAAATTAAGTGTAATGGTGACAAGTCCAACTTATGCAATAAAGTATATGTTGGTACTACAAAGACAAAATTAAAAACTAGACTCTCTTCTCATAAATCTGACCTAAAAGCACTTGACAAACCATTAGAGCAAAAACTGCACTTGCAGCCCACTGTGCACTGACTGGACACACACCCAACTTTGACGACGTAGACATATTAACAGAAGAGAGTAACTACCATAGGAGATATACATTAGAAATGCTCTACATTATGGGCGTTCCTACTGAAAAGAGACTAAATTACAAGACAGACACAGACAATACATAAATATCATACACAAGAATAGGAAAGGCGGACAGTAGTTGACAAAAACTTGTGAAAGTGGAAGGATCGTTTTGTTTTTTAAAATGTAATTATATTAATTGTTTGTATATTGATTGCTATTCTTATGTATATTTGTTTAGTGTAACGCCACTGAGGATGATCGACGAAGTCGTTCGAAATATCGGGAACAAAATTGAAAAATAAAATAATAAACAAACAACATCTTGTTTTTATTTACTTGAGACCTTAAGCCGGACAATAATACAAAACATTGTTTTAATATTCATGAATATTAATCCAAGAAGTAATTCTCATTCGTTTGCAGAGACTTATTTCTTAAACAATTCAAGTATTTTTCTAAACAACCAATGCGAAGACGCCTATCTTGCCTTCGCAGCTATCATGGTATAATACCTCAAGTCTTTATGGCAGAGGTATCATGAAACTTGTGAGAAATATCTCATGTTGCCATTTTTGTACTAGTTTTGCATACTCTGAAGCAAAATCATTTATTTGCATTTTTTAGTTGAATAGAACTTATTTTAAGTTCACTTTTTTCCTTGTATCAAGTAGAATTTTCCTCAGTTTAAGTAAAAATTTACTTGTCTTGAGGAAAACATCAGCAAAATTGTCATCAGTTTTACGAAAATTTCGGCAAAATTTTACTTAGATTTAGTAAAAATTTACTTGGTTTGAGTAAAAATTTACTTAGTTTTAGGAAAATTATACTTAAATTTAGTAAAAATTTACTTGGATTTAGGAAAAATTTACTTAGATTTAGGAAAATTTCAGCAAAATTTTACTTAGATTTAGTAAAAATGTACTTGGTTTGAGGAAAAACTTACTGGATTTTTCCTCAGTTAGAGTAAATATTTACTTGGTTTGAGAAACAATTGAACTAGAATATAGTTCTAAATTCTAGTGTACTAATTTCAAGTATTGCTTTAG
>OX377621.1:129399533-129555446 GCA_947397865.1 Polietes domitor
TGTGGTTCACAGAGCATGGAATTGATGTGAATATGTTACAAATGAAAATTACACACAACATTATTTAGTCGGTACGCTAGTAGGTCTGTGTCTATATAAGCACAGTGGTTTGGCCTAAAAACCGGGGGCAATAACTCTACACGACAAAAAGATAAACATTGCTTTTTTCTGGATTCCCGATCGGGAAAATGTTTTTCATTTAAGACACTCGGCAGGAAGCTTGATCTCTTCTTCCGTAGCGAAATTAAAAAAGTGTGTTCAAACGATCGCAGAGTTTTTCAAGAGCATTCGTATGTCAAAGCCTGGCTTGAAAGTGCTAATTGCTGTCGCGCTTTACAGTGCACATTGGGTCATGACACACTATTGACACGCTAATATCATAACTAGACAACGTATTTTTATGCAACATCATATTTTGAATGCTGGCTATAACTGATTTTCATAAGTATCATTTTTATGAAATCGGTAGAACCAATTTTATGGTAGCGTATCGAGGCCAGAATTGTAAGAGGGTCTATCATCACTACAGAAGAAACAAAAAACTGGATAATATGAAATTCAATGTGGTTACAATAACGATTTTTCTGAATAATTTCAAAACACAATAATGCAATTACATTAAAAGGTAGATCGCGTTCCATTAATAAGCCGAAAAAATAGTTGCTTTTCGAACTGTTTGAATTTCGCTCATAAAGTCGTCATTTTTGGCAAAGGAACGCTAAAATTTTGTGCGAATGTGTATTTTGGTTTAATGCACTATTATGAATCAAAAATTCAAAGATGGGTTTTTGTGTTGTTCGTCCCTTTTGTATTTCTGGTGGAGATATATTGCATAGCGATGTGCATATTTTTTACAAATATGGATTGAAAATCAACACAACTCACAGATATAAATCGAAATCAGCGAAAGTTCAAACAAATGAAATAAAATCAAAATGTAAAAATCTTTTGAATTAAGTTATTCTTGTAAATCTGAAGTTGATCAAAATCGCTGACATCTTTTGATTTCTGAAAAGCCTATTAAAAGGTAAATTTGTTGTTCCCAAATAAGGAACATTTTACTTTTCTTTTGAAACACCCTGAAGTATTCATCAGAATCTTCGTATCATTATAAGAAGATGTCATCTATCTGATGAAATCACATTGTCGCCGACTACAATATAAATACAGTGAAACCTCTCTCGCTTTTTACAGAATCAAGTTTTATTTTAAAATGTTCATTATAATGAAACGCCATTAAGCGGGCACTTTCTTATGCGGACACGGACATAAATTATATTTTTTATGCGGACAAATTTTGGGTGTCCTTGACTGGCCGCTGTTGAGAGGTTTCACTGTATATATATATCAAAACAAATTTTGACTTTTTTTGACTTTGATAGCCGTAAATTTGGTTTACACTGGATAATTAGCCAGGCTAAGTCCAAAATTTTTAACATAAAATTATTTTTTCAAAATTTGTTTTTATACACCCATTGATAATGGTGTTTACGACAATTTAAAAAATAATTTATTTATCTTTTATTTATGTTTTTGTTATCGCAGCTTAAAGAAAAGTCTTAAAGAAAAACAGTCCTAACAATTTGTTGTAATAACAAGCAAGGAAAGACTAAAGATGGGCGAGGCCGGCTATATAATACCCACCACCATTCCCTGCGTAAATACCTCGCTTTGATTGCTAAAGCCAGGTGTTTCATGGGAACAATTTTATATAGTTTATATAAATTATACAGTATACTATAAATTAATCTTTTGTCAAATTTAACGAATATGGTAATTGATCCATTTTTTGCAGATTTTCCGAGTAAAGTAAATATAATATGATCTGAAACATGTAAAAAGTCGTTATGTACCCTCCACGGAGTGCCTGCCACAGTATTACTGACAGATTAATGGCTATATAAGGCCGACAACATAGAAGTGCGGAACAATATTAGGAAAATTGTGATATTTTTATGCACTTTACTATATTTGTTTACTATTTGAAATTATAGGACATACTTATGCGCACTGTTTTAATTAAATTGCATTATCATAATAAAATATAGTCCATTGCTATATATAAATATAATACTTCAATTTTAATCAAAAAGTGAACATGAGACAGCAGTCTTCGAAAATGTGCCCCAAATATTAGGTGTATTGTCAGTTGCAGACAAAGTGACTGAAAAGTACAAATTTCTAAGATTCGTTATATTTCGGGTCCACATTGGAATGCACACATCTAATTTCATGATTCTAGGTACATCCGTATGCTTGGTACTAGTTTTATTCTTTTTTCATTTTGACCCTAAAAGTACGAATTTGAGAAATACTATTTTGCCTGTCTAACGACAGGCGAGTGTAAACACTGAATTTCATGATTCTAACTACAGCCGTTTGCTTGGTACCAATTTCATCCCGTTTTGATCCTATCGAAATATATCTTTATTTTTCGCAGAGCAATGTACACATTGAATTTCATTATACTAAATGCAGCCGTTCGGTGGGTACCTTTTTATCACCTTTTGTCCCATTTTCTGCCTAAAACTACAAATTTCGAAAAGTTCCTTTGGTTCGCGTCTATACAGTCAGATGAATGCTTACACAAAATTTCATGATTTACTTCAGTGGTTTGGTTGATACCATTTTTATACCTCTATTCCAATTTTATCCCTTAAAATCTCAAGCGATCTGCAACCATAAGATATATTTACGGAAAATTTGAACCTCCTATCTCATTTGGTTCGGCAGTTAGGGTGCTTTCAACTGGCAGACGGACATGTCTAGATCGTCTTAGAATTTTACCACGACCCGGAATATACATACTTTATGGGGTCTCCGACGAATATTTCAAAGTGTTACAAACGGAATGACAAAGTGAATAGACCCCCATCCTGGAGGTGGAGGGTATACAAATTGATCAAGACCAATGACAAATATAGATTATATAGCGGTAAAAGGATGAATCGGACGGACATTTGCAGGGGCTTATCACAACACTTATGCCAAAACATGGGCCGATATAGTTCTCATTCACGGTAGGTATTCCTAGTAGAAATATACCATGATCTGCAAAATTAGATCAAGATCCGGTATAAGAAGTAACCTACATCTAGAGATGTCATAAAGTGTAATGGTTGGCCTAATTGGGTTATACCAAAGTATGGACACATGTATTTGACTCTCTTAGTATGTATTCTTAGTTGAAATATAATTTAAACTGCAGAGGGGTAATAATAAAAAATGGGGTCATTTGTAAGGGCGCTACATTAAAAAGTGGTCCCTTAAAGATCACTTTCAAAGTAGGTGTTCTTTGTTGAAATATAACATGATCTGCAAAATGTTATCAAGATCCAATAGTGTAAACTGGGGGCCCCTTTTTATGGGGGCTATACCAAAACATTGACCTATAGAGCTGGCTTTCAAAATAGGTGGGAAATTTGATCAAATTTCCGATTTAAAATGTGCATTTTAGAGCAGTAATATTGTATATTTGTAGTGGGGGCTATATCAAAACATGGATCCACATTCCCTTTAGCTGTTTCTATTTCAAATATAACGAGATCCTAAAAATTTTGTCATGATCCCATATAAATTGTGTATAATAGAGCAGTAATAGTGTAAATTATAGGAATATTTGTATGGAGGCGCTATATCTAAATCTGAACCGACTTCCTTCCCCCAAATTCAATACCGATTGTCCTTGCCAAAAAATACCTTCTGCCAAATGTCTTGACAATTGGACAACAAATGCGACATTTAGAGTGCGAACAAGTTTAGATAGACAGCAGACGAACAGACAGACATCGTTGAATCGATTCTGCTAGTGATTTTAAGCCGATACGTATACTTAAAGGTGGGTCTAGCTCGATTATTTCTTTACGTTACAAACATTTGTCGGAAAACTAAAACTTTGAGCAAATTTTTAAAATATTTAGACAAAAAAATTGTATGAAAAATGATGAGTTATATGGGCGGTATGTGATGCCTGTGACCGAATTTGACTACCCAGTCTAAGTTTGGAATAATACATACAACTCTTTTTCCCCTTTTTTACCTCTCGAAAGTACTAATTTCGAAAATTCCCTTATTTTATGATTCTTTGTTAGAAAAATAATATATCCTATTGGTAAATTTCTCCTATTTTCAATCCAACCGAAGAACAAAAAAGCATAAAAATAGTACGAATCAAACGACAACTCCTAGAAACACTAAGTTTGGAGTTTACATCCCTCTATTGGCGTAGATACGTAAAATAAAATGATACTTCGAAAATCCTACTTTAAAGGGATAAAATGGGAATAGAGGGAGAAAAATGGTATAAATCAGATAGCGGAAGTTGAATACATTCCTGTGACTGTTTAGACACGAAACAAAATAGAATTTTTCGAAATTTTGCAACCAAACGGCTGCAGCTAGTATTATATATTAACAACTAGTATTATATATTATATTAATTTTTTGAATGCAATGTTTTTGTCACAGCGACTTTATTATATTTAATGAACTATTTCGGATGATTCCAGCCATGAACATTCATACATTTTTGTTTCGTTTGGAACCACTGTATTACCTACGAATGCGTCTTGCCAACATATGTTCGCAGATACATGTGATACGGTACTCCACTCCATTCGGAGGTAGAAATGTTTGCAATTATTTTACCTTGATATTGACAAATGCGAGCAAACGAATGCTAGGTGGGTACTACGTTTGTTGTAGTTGTATTGTGTTGGCTGTTTTTTGGGAAATTATGCCACCGCAGCACCCTAATGACTGATTGACTGGCAACGTTACAGACATTTCCCGTTTTGCCAGAACGGAAGTTGTGCGCTGCTGGGTGGTGGAAGTGTTTGCAAAATACTGTGACAAATTGTCATTATTTTCTGTGCGTTTTTTCTTTCTCGTCTTTCGCTGTGCAAATGGAAGGGAGTTGCTTGGGTTCTTTTTTTTGCCACGATTGTGAAAGTGGAAATTTGTTGGTTTGGATGGATGGGCCGCTCAACAATGCTGACAATATGTTATCGGCAGGCACACCATCATTGTCATCTGAGGCTGAAGTCTATTTTGTTTATTTGATAACTCCATTCAGATAATTTACAAACTTCATTAAAAACAGTTTTTGCACAACTTTTGTTATTTGTTACCCTACATTATGGGGTTTCTGGCGCAATGTGTCACATTTGTTTTGACGCAATTAAGAGCGATGAACTCCATTAGGGTTGGCGCTGATGGCATTGTACGCTAGAAATTGCTCTTTACTCTACTCCACGCTCCGTTGAACTGTAAGTCATGCCATAATTTGAAGATGACAATATTTGAAGATTGAGGGTGTTCCTGTTCATGATAAATAGCGCCGCAAATAATTGAAAATACTGCAGCCAATTTCATGGAGCATTTCAGCAGTTAACTAAGAAAATATGATTTTCATATTTTAGCTATTCGCACAGAACAAACTGTTACAGTTGCGAATATACGAGGGTTGTGCTTTTATAATGTGCTTCCCAAACAATAGGACCGGAGAAAAGAATGTAGAAACTAATTATCGATTCCTTTTTCGGAAAAGCATTAACGAAAAAGCTTAAAATTGTCAATGAGAAAAAGCCGACAAACTGAATCAAAATTGCAAACTTTGATATATTCGTCGTGGTCCAACTTTACGTACCCTCCATCATGAAATACTCATTAGAAAAGTATTTTTGAGATTTTAGAAATTGGAAAAAAGCTCCAACCCAAAAAAAAGGCTAAAGTGAGGCGGGGCCGACTATATGTCATTCTTCACTCTTGATCCTATATATATATCAAGCTATATTAATACATCGATAACAATATTAGTATTTGAATTAAGAAATGCCAATCTTATTTTAGTCATATCCTTGTTCCAAAATAAGATTGTCGCCAGTGGAGAAGAAAAATCTGACACGAAACAAATAAGAATAATTCCACGCCATTACAGTACAATTCGGCGAGCCAGTTTCCTACATATAAATATAATGGACCGAAATAAAAATACGTTTATTTGTACACCATTTTCAGTTGAAATTAGGTTTGCATTTCCAGTGCTTTTTATTTCCCGGGAAACGGGAATTATTTTTTCAATTTCCCGGGATCCCGGGACAGCACGGGATATCATCCACATACTGTTTACCATGAGTTAAGCTTATTTTTTCCAATGAAACATTAACATTTTATTAGAGTAAAATAAGTATATATGTCACAACGAACCTGTTACAGAATTCATATAATAAAGCGCAATGTAAGATCAATTCAAACATCTTTTCAAGTTTTAGTTTTTTCGTTTGCATTTTTTTGGTCTGTAATCAATTATTACTTGGCTGCAGACAACTACGATCATCATTTTCAAGTGGCTTCGCAGCGACTTTTCAACATCAAACCCGGCCTCTATAAGGATATGATTCTCACAAACTAACGAGAAGCACAACTCATTTGCCGAATTTGCGTTTAAAAAATCGCACCAAGTAATGACAAGTAATAAATGTCAAACCCGGCCTCTATAAGGAGATGATTCTCACAAACGAACGAGAAGCGCAACTCATTTGCCGAATTTGCGTTTAAAAATCGCACCAAGTAATGACAAGTAATAAATGTCAACATGTCATTTGTAAATAAATTTGCATATATGTAGATGCAAAATGGTCTTGAGCCAGGACAATATCCCAGTTCAAATCAAATCTTTTCAAGTTTCAAAATTAATTAAAGACCAGATGTTTCTTATTTTATTGGAAAATGTGGACGCGACGGAGAACGATCGTTCACATTAATAGTGAGTAGAGCATTAAATGAAATGTTTGTTCTGTCGTATCGAAAACTTTCGGATACACGCCCAAAATCAATTTTTTTTTTGGATTTTAATTTTTTTCATATGGAGCTTGACAGAAAAAATCCGAAAAAGTGGATTTTGAGACTACATCCGAGCACAGCATAAAAATATTTTGTCATCCAACTGCAATATTTTGACATACATGATTAAAAGCTATGTGACCTAAATTTTTATAAAACATTTTTAATTTTATTGTGGAAATGATGGAAAAAATATGTAAAATTTTCTACTGAATTCCCGCGGGATTCCCGTACGAATTTCCCGGTATACGTGAAATGAAAAATGTGCGAATTCCCGGGAATTTTCCCGCGGGAAATCCCGGGATGCAAACCCTAGTTGAAATTGAGAAAATACAACACATGAAAAGAATCGAAAATTTAAATTCAGAAATGCAAATTGAAAATGAGAAATGTATATTGAAATTCAGAAAATACAATTTGAAATTTAGAAAATACAAATTGAAATTCAGAATCGAATTGAAATTGAGAAACAGAAAACTGAAATTCAGATATAAAAATTTAAAGTGAGGAAATGCATATTAATATTGAGAAAAGACAAATTGGTATTTATGAATTAAAATATTATATGACAAAAGCAACATTGAAATTGAGAAGAAGTTATTGCAAGTTTATAAATCAGAATATAATAGTATAGGGAGAAATATATAAACTATTCTCCAACAGGCAGATCCTCCAATTCTGTAGATCTTTGGTAGAAAGTCGAGGAATGTTTAACTGCTCTGGCACAGTCAACGGCAGTTATTATTGTTTTAGCTTCGTCTATTATAATTTAGAAGTAGACGAGACATTGTTCGCAAACTCCAGGTGGGGATACATGAGATGGATTTATCATATGTCTTTATATACATATATATTCTATGGGACTTAACATGGGACTGTGTGGGCCCAGACGGAGAAGTGTGGCTGTTATATTTTCAAAAACAATTTCAATTTGGCTCCGACAGGGACTACAACTAGGTTCTCTAAGTGCTTTCCGAGTTCCTCCCACCTCACTTACCATCATATGCTTTAAATGGCGCACATATCTTATTCCTAAGTATAACTCCTGTTAAGGCATTTATTGTCGTCTGGACAATCTACGTGTTCTCAAATTCACATGACACACAATGACTTTGTGCATTTTCCCAAAAGGAAACGAGATAGACCCATCGCTTAGAATCGATCGACCGATCGACTTAGAATCACTTCTTGAGTCGATTTAGCAATGTCCGCCCATCTGTCCGTCTGTCCATATATTCTTGTAAACAAAGTACAGATTACAATTGTCGTCAGAACTAAATGAAACTTTGCACAACATAGTTTCATGGGATAAGGACGACAGCTATTTAATTTGAAGAAATCGGTTCAGATTTGGATATAGCTCGCATACAAATTTTACTCTATCCGCTCTACATCCACATATTTCAAAAGATTTTCTTCCAATTTGGCCAAATACTATTTATTTTAACTAGAAACAGCTCTGGTAAAAATAGGCCAGATCGGTTCAGATATATATAGCTAAAATAAAAATTTCGCCACTGAATCGATTATTTCGGGTCTAGAATTGGCATATTTGAACAGATTTTCTTCAAATTTGGCAAACCAGCTCATATTTAAACTAAAGACGTCTATGGAGAAAGTGGGTCACATCGGTTAAGATTTATATATATCTCCCATACAAATGTCTCCTCCGATTTGACTCTTTCCGCTCTAGAAACAACATATTTTAAAATATGTTCTTCAAAATTGGCAATACAACTTATATTTCAACTAGAAACAGCTCTGGTGGAAATGGGTCACATCGGTTCAGATTTATATATAGCTCTCATATAAATGACTCCCCCGATTTAATTATTTCAGCTCTATAAAGCACATATTTAACAGATTTCCATCAAATTTGCGTTTTATATTAGACTAGAAACCTTTGCTAAAAATTGGTCAGATCGGTTCAGATTTATAAAGAGCTCCCATTAAGATTTTTGTCTCCAAATTTTCTACCCTATATACATATTATTTCCCAATGTCAATTTGTATATTCTCAATTTCAATTGTTTGTTTCTCAATATCAAATTGGATATTCTCAATTTGAATTTTCATTTCTGATTTTCAATTTGCAAAAACCATTTTACCAATTTTAATGTAATATACTTTGTTTTAAAGGTAATTTCAATTACTTGTAAGGTACGTTAACCCTCTGCTTTATTTTACAGATTTCTTAAAATCGTATTCATTTTGTTTTGATTTTTTGCCAAATCAACGAAATTTTCAGTGAAAAATTTTATAGTACATTTAAATCTGTAAAGTATTTTCGGAGTTACAGGCGATTGAAGGAACAAACCTTTTTGAATAAATCGTAATTTCACCAATATTGTATTAGTCAGTCACAACTCGTGAAAAAAAAAGATTTTAAAATGTTTCCAAAAATACATATAAAATATTTTTATGAGACGAATATACACCAATTTTCAAAACAATTCAAGTTATCGAAGTCAAAAATCGTACCGCTTGACGTGGAATGTCTCATATGGAAAATTCTAACTCTATTTACTGCAAAATTACTAATTGAACAATGCTATTCCAGTTGAAATTGTAGATTCTAGTGTGCCAAAAACTCAAATCGGGAGAGACAAACGAACTTTAACTGGAATCGATTTTCATGGCTCATGAATCTAAATTTAAATAATTGAAAAATACTATGAAAAACTGAATAAATGGCAACGACAGTTAAGCATAAAAAACAATTAAACGTATATAATTTTTACCGTGCTCTTTGGGTATTTATTTAAAAAATGAAAAGGGTACACAAACTCTTGTTTTTTGTGGAAGCAAAGGCTTGGAAGAACAATTTGTTTGTAATATATCTATTGCCCATTGATAATTATGCAATCACAAAGCTCAATTTTTTGCACCGCTTCGATTATTTTATATTACAAATTTCGGATCAAATAGTAAAAGGTTTCCAGAAAAATTAAGGGTTTTGACTTCATCACTTCTAATCATTCTAGAAGCATCGTATCTGAATCGATATATCTAAAAATTTTATGTTACTGATAGATTCACCCAGAAACACTACTTCTGACAGTGAACAATATTGATCTAAAATTTGAAATCAAAGTCTCTTCCGATTTGACTTCCTACTATTCGGAAACAAAACATTTCGAATAATCTTGAATACATTTGGCACATGCCATGATTTCCGTCTTCTGCTGGAGTAGGTTATCATATAAAAGACCACGCCCGAAGAAGATATCAGTTTTTCTCTAATTTTGCAAAAGTGGCCAATTATTTGAGAGTAAAAAGTACGACGCAAGATCTTGCTATGATCATGTTCAATCCACATGGACTTGACATTTTTACACATTGCCATATTCAATTTCTCAAAGTTATAGTCCATTTTGGGGTGGACTATAATCTGAGTGTAAGCTGTTTTCAAAACAGCCATCAAATGTCTTTACTCAAACAAGGTCTTGTTTTGGCGGTATGTGTTGTTAATGATTTGGGGGTTCGTATTTCGAAAATAAAACTTCAAGCTGATTTCAACACTGCAATAAAGTAAGAGAAGACGGTCTGGCACGACATATGTACAGGCATTACTAAATGAAATTCGAGAGTCATGTTGTGCTGACTATTATTATAATACAGCCACTTAGGAACATGTTCCTACTACCCCATATGCTACTTGATGTAGGGTACGTGTTTTGCGTGCAAATCTATTTTCAGCTTTTATCGATTGCAAATATTCATTATTTGATTAACCCTTGTGATTTTCCGCACATCTCTTCGTGACAGCTGATTTTATGCTATTCCGACAATTCGATACTCTACCCCTATTCTGCACTTTCGGCAAAGTTGCAGTCAGTCCTGGCCTGCCTGCCTGCCCCTTAGTCAGGGAACCACCGACAGTTATCACTTAATCACTGCAAACAAATAATGAAAATGCGAAAATGAAATTGTTACAATTGAGGAAAATTGGAAAATGTTTGCATCAAATTGTTCGTACAACTGGTAGGGGTTTCCCAAATAAACCAAACCGAAGCAAATGACGAACAAACCCAACAACACTCGGTCGTCCTTTGTTTGCAACCATTTCTAAAGATCAGCATGATTAGCCATATCATTATGAACGGAGCAATGAAGCAATGAATGGATGAGGGAGAGAGCGAAAGTGCCTGAGTAAATGTGAATGAATAATTGGAAAGAGTTTAGGAAACGCGTGCTGCTTCGCAGAGGATCTGGTGAAAACACATTTTCCATATGGAAAATTCACTCACTTCAGCTGTTTTCTCGGCGACCAGTCTTACATCTGTTAAAGTCACATTTACCATTTGCCGGTGTCGATGAGGAAAAATTATTCAAAACGGAAAACACACCGACATGTTTTTCCAGTGAATTTTGAATCGGTGTGTTTGCTTGAAATGTGATCTCTGAATAGAGTGGGTCACGAGACCATATGATATACATTTCATACGTACATGCGATTACAATGTATATTTCATTTTTCCAAAAACTAAAAATCCCTTTACAAAAACAAATCTGTACTCCCAAATTTTTTGATTATGTTGTGCAATGTAAAACGGCGACAACAAAGGGCTAGTGCAGAGAAACTAGTAAGTGGGTGTGGCACGTTCTACACATACAATGATGCCATCATTGTGTGTGACTCGATACAATACCCTTGAATTATATTTAAAACGCACCAGAAATTGCCATAGCACAACGAAGGGAAAGTGTAGCAACGACAGCAACACTTGTGATCCTTAAAGGAAACACAAATTAATTCCACACTATTATTGTTGAATCAGCTGGCTTTTCAAATCGATCGATTGCAAAGGCAATTTATCATGGGATATTTTTTCAAGGACTACACTATCGTTGGGTTTACATCTGCTGGGTCCCCTTAATTGGGAAAAAATTATTTATCTTATATCTGCGAATAATTAAAAAAATGGAATATTTTGAGAGAAAGGGTAAACAAAGCTTAGGAGATTGTGCTGTATCATTGCTGAATCAAATTCCCCTAAAATCAACATCACAACTTTCTTTGAAATTATAACAAGCTTTGAAGTTGATTCCAGAGATACAAGCCGACCGATTTTCTGCACGAGCCGCGCCGCCGCCGTTTTTATAACTGACACCTACTACTGTGGATATATGGATCTTTGAATTTGGTCTCTCACTATATGATGACGTCTATAGAAAGTTGAATGATTGTATTTTGATTTGAAAGTCACATTTATATGTGGTCATGTGTTCCTATGAAAACAATAAACAACAGCTACTCTATTGTGCTTCTTTAGTTTGTCAAAGTAGGAAAAGCTTTACCATTCTTTGGGAGTATTATGATATTCAAGATGTCTGAACAAATATGCCTCACATGAAAAGCTGCAATTGCAAAAATATCACTGTCCAACAAATTGAGGTTTTTTGAATGGAACATAATAGCGATCGTATAATTCTGAAAGGGCATGTTGAGTAGATCATTTTTTTAGAATAAATTTATAGTCCAGCTGGTCTGAGTTTCGTTTTACAGCGGGTCAGCGTTTTCATTATTTGATCTAAACTAAGTGAAAAAGGTGTTGTATGTTAATGTCTGAGAGAATTCTTATTGTCAGAACTATATTGTGGAATGTTATGAGGATCATTTTTGTGAAAGATCTTAACCCTCTATCTCCTCCATTTATGGGTCAATTTAACCCTTTTTTCGAGAAAATGAAAGAAAAGTCTTTCAAAAAGACATTCGTAATTTAAAATGTTCTACGAAAAAATTGTGTGAAAATTTCAGTGGGGAGACACCAAAGATAAAAATAATCTCTTCACGCTCAAATAGCAAAATCACACGCCAACTTATACAACAAAATTATTAGGGTTTAAAAAAATTCGACAAAAAATTTGGGTACTTCGGTAGAGCACGATAAACAAAAAATGCATATTGTATATTTTTTGTAAAATTTTCATTTTCGCAGGAGATATGTCTAAAAGACTGAAATTATTGTTTTGAGATTTTATCATATATGTAGTCAGTCGCGAAAAAAGCTGCAACTGTTGTAAAAGTCCAAAATTCGCGGTTGAAATTTCAAATATTTTAACTTTCTCTATTTGGGTTTCTGATACTTTTCTATCACAAATACTCCCTATTTAGTAAGCAATCATATGCCAAAAAAATATTTTTGTGATCTCTATATGATAGTTGCGCGGATTTTTTTTTCCTTTTCACAATTTTTGACTTTACTGTCAATATTTATCATACTCATCATTTATCCAACAAAAATGCTGTTGGACAGTGTATTTATTATATTCATCCACATTATAAATTTTGGGAATCGATTCCCACTCCCAATTACAGTACAAGCTCGATTTGTTGCAACTCCCCGATTAGCACTACCACCATTTATTTTACATTAAGGACTTTATAAGCGCAACTTTTATTAAAAAATGGTCTCGATAAGTGCAACTTTTGTTTGTGATACAGAGTTCTGACTGGAAAACGATTATTTCTGAAAACTGCTGAATTGTTATATTATTTTTATATTATTGTTAAAACAAAGAGCTCGTGATGTTTCAATTTCCTTCGTACAAGATTTTATAGGCATCCCTAGTCTAAAGGCCTTTCCAAAAAGCCGTTGCTACTTATTGACAACGCGACTCGCCACTCAAAATAAAATGAATTATGTAGCTATGATGACCAATTGTATAGCCATTCTCCAACCTCTCGACTAAAATGCAATAAAACTGCCAATGCTCTATCGATGTCGATGTACGAAGAACGGATTTAAAACAAAAGCTACCTTTTTAGCTAACACGTGGGACTATGTATCGGGCATTGCTATTAAAAACTGTTTGAACGTTCTTACAATGATAAATGGACAAGTGAGGATTATGTACAGAACATTCAGCACAGCACATTCATCGAATTAAAATTTACTGAGTACATTTTCCACAGGAGAAATCGACGAATGGATCAACGAAAGCTTTCAAGATGTTATTTAGGAAACTGAAGCTTTATCTTTTGATCTTTTCTTAACATCACACCGTGAAAAGTATGAAGTTAACGTTCTAGCACCTCTTGGTAATTCGGATCACTGCATTGTTTCAGCATCCTTTTCGTATTCCGCTCTCCGTGTCGCTTCGACCCCAGCCCCAAAGCGTACAATATATATATAAGAAAAGGCATTTCAATTGGAAACTTTGTTTTCTAAATGGCGATATAGATGCTGCGGCTGAAATGATTGAAAATATTATCTTGATTGGAATGAAGTAATTTATTCCAATTAAAGTCATTTCGGATAAACCATCTAATAAAAGTTGGTTTAACCAGACATGCAAGGCTGCTGTCAGATCCAAAGAGGAAGCATTCAGGAAACGGCGTTTAAATAAAAATGCCACAACTGATCTGCTACGCAAGCAGACAAGAACCATGTGTGCCAGGGTACTTAGACGTGAAAAGTTTCTGTACGAACAACGTCTTCGTGCCAAAGTTCTTGCTTCTCCTAGGGGAAGTAAGAGCTTTTGGTCATTTGTGAGAAGAGTAAAGGATAACTCCTCATCTATCCCAACTCTTGTTAAAGATGACCAGATATTCACTAACCCGGTTGACAAAGCTAACCTTTTGGCTGAAATGTTTGCAAGGAATTCATTATTGCCGGAAAGCAATCAACCACTCCCCGTGATCGAAAATGTATCTAGTTCCATGCCTCAGATATTTTTTCGAACACGTGGAGTTAAAAGGGTTCTCGCAAATCTCGACGTAAATAAATCTCCAGCCCCGGATGGCATTTCAGCACTTGTCCTATGTAAGTGCTCTTCGACGCTTGCCCGTCCCCTTCGTAATCTTTTGAACCTTGCATACCGTGCAGGGGTTTTCCCAGCGCGTTGGAAGATTGCGAACATCCAGCCCATCCCTAAAAAACGTGAGGCTAATAATCCTGCTAACTATCGACCGATCGCGATTTGCTCAGCGCTTTCGAAGGTTATGGAGAGTATGGAGAGTATGGTTAACCACCATACTGTGAGGTATTTAGAAACTAATGACTTACTTAATGATCAACAGTATGGCTTCCGTAGGAATCGATGTACGGGAGACCTGATGACACTGCTATCCGAAAAGTGGAATCGATCTATTCACAAGCTTGGTGAGAGTAAGGTCATTGCTCTAGATATCTCCAAGGCTTTTGATAGAGTTTGGCACGGCGCACTCATATCAAAGCTTATCGCTTTTGGTGTTGGTAGTGACTTCTCTCGATTTATATCGGGCTTTCTCAGAGATCGCACTATACGTGTTGTTGTAGATGGGTTCTCATCCGACGAACATAGGTTAACCGCAGGAGTACCACAGGGCTCTGTCCTTTCCCCCTCCCTTTTTCTTATTTTCATCGACGACCTCTTGGATCGGACTGTAAATCCAATATACTCATTCGCGGATGACAGCAACCTCTGTCATTCTTACTCATTCGATCATAGACCAAGTCGTCAAGAAATTGAGGATAAAATGCGATTGATGGATGAGTCACTTAGCCAGGATTTGATGGCCATTTCTGAATGGGGTCAAGAGAATAGAGTAGATTTTAATGCACGTAAGAACCAGTGCTCCTTGTTGTCTCACAAGCAATTCACTGATCCAACGGTGTCGTCGATTTTAATGAACGGTGTAGATATTGCGCAATCAGATGCTCTCGTTGTTCTTGGCATAAAAATACAATGTGATGTTCGTTGGACAAAACATGTATTTGATGTGTCGAGAGATGCCTTCAAATGTTTAGGCTTTTTAAAAAGATGTAAGAAATATTTCACACCCTCTGATCTTCTCAATATCTACACTAACTACATCAGACCAAAGATGGAATACAACTCCCATATATGGTCGGGTGCTCCAGCTTCATCACTGGAACTACTTGACCGTGTCCAGAGGAGGGCGATGGTGTTGATAGGTGACGGTAGGATATCCAATTCTATTGTCTCCCTTGAACACCGTCGTAATTTTGGTTGTGTGTCATTGTTCTATCGATACTTTCATGGTGTTTGTTCATCGGAAATTCGTGATCTTATACAGCCCGTGAGAACGTTTGGTAGAGATACGCGACTCTCCAGGAACGCTCACCCATTTGTTGTCGATTGGACAACCGGCCGCACTACACATTACAGAATAAATTCGTTTTTCGCCCGTACTATCCGTATGTGGAATCGAATTCCGGCAAATATCTTTCCCTCCAATTACGACATTCGGAGATTCACGTTACAGAGTTTACAATATATTTTATTTATATATTTGGCATTAATGACAATGTGCTTATTTCAACATCATAGTGCTCAATTTTAAACATGCAAAAGTGGCTATGAACCATAAAAACTCGAGTAATCGGAATTTTCGAAAACTTGTTAATAGTAGCAATTAGTAATTCTCTTTAGATTAAACTATTGAAGAATGATTAATAATTACTCTTAAAATTAAGGAGAAAATCAGTTTTTCGCTCTCCTGAAAAGTTGCCACTTATGAATGAATATAAGACCTCGATACACTTTCACTCTCAGAAAGCATTTCTATGGAATTTATAAGACACTTTATTTTTGCTCAGGTATGGATTATTTGTGTGGGAGGTATTTGAAGGTTCGTGACACATGGGCCCAGCTTCCAAATTTATAAACATTTGTAAAAGAAGGATTTAATTTTATCTAGAATAGGGAGAAATGTGTGGTAGTGAGTGCATGGGGCGTGGAAAAGTATTAATATCTTGTGGGTTTAAAGTAATTTTAAAAACATTTTCAAATATCAAATTGCAATTGATTTCGACTATGCGTATGGAAGTCATATTTGTATTATTTTAACCAAAGTCTATGCCAGTTTGTGTGGAAGGTATCGCCCATATTCCAGATGTGTAGAGCAAATGTTGCCAAAAATCAAATTTCAGAGTATTCCGACCATCCGTACAGAAGCTTTAATTTTATAAGTGTAGAAGGTACCAGATGTGGTGACAATTTCGTTCATATTCGAGCTTAATCTAAGTTTGTGAAAAATAGGCTTATGTGCAAAGATTGAAGAAATTCCTTAACTGCCTTCGAAAGTTATAGTGTGCACTAGGCTGAAATAATAGACCCTTGAAAGCACCCAAATACAAATTTTCATTCTTGTCTTAGGGCAACTTATTGGACGTTTATAGTATTTTTTCCTTTTTTTCATGATGACAACTGAAAACTTTTGCATATTTGGTGGTAGTATTTTGTAAAAAATAAACATCTGCAGTCAATATCTTTCCAATGATGCCTAAATGATGAATATGTTAAAAGAGTTTGAATGTCGGCTCTGTGAGACCATCTCCTGTATTAAATTATTTCAGAAAAATCGAGTCAGTGACGTCATTTTTCGTCCGATATTCATCACTTAGACATTTTGAAAACATTTTAATCGTATAAGAATGATTAAAAATTACTCTCAAAATTAAGGAGAAAATCAGTTTTTTTCACTCTCCTGAAATGTTGTGTGCTTCTACATAGCCACTTTTGAATATTAGCCCTCGATATGTATTTCAACATTTCATCATAAATTTAACTTTTTGACGCCAGAAATAAACAAGCCAAATTTTAAAGAATTTGTCATTGTCTGTTCGAGTTTGCTAGAGTCGATTGAAAATTTTCAAAAATATGTACTCACCTTAAATTACACATAAACCATTATTTTTGCTCATTTTGCTTTTTAAACCATCCATATATTATCCATCTATTAAATCTAAATCTATTCAAATTTCAATTAATTGCACTATACAAATAATACAATAATTTTTATTTGAGACAATTTTGAGGATAAAATTAATAATTTTTTATTGAGTTAAAAACATGATGTTAAGACTCAACAACACAGTTGAATTACTAAACATGAAAGAGGACAAATAAAATTGAATTTTTGTCTATATAACATGTACTAATTATGCTTTCTTGAATTCGAAAATTATCCGATTAAACGGTTCATCAAATAAGTATTCAGTCCAAGGTCAGAAACGTTGGAAATCCGAGTTTTTGAATACCCTAGTTAAGAAGTTCTCGAAATCAAATCAAATAGCTGATTTTACAAATAAACATCGCATGTTGCAATTTGTTTATGCATCTATTGAAAACGTTTAATCTATTTGAGAACAGCAATAGCAATACCATAGTAAAACCCATAATTTTTAGAGGTTTCTTCAGCTGACGGCAATTTCTCTCTAGCAAAATACTGAATTATCGTTGAAAAGGAGAAAGTCTTTCTCGTATGATAATTTATATTTAAAGGCCTGCATAGAATTACAAAGTATAGAAGAAATTCGTTTTCGTTTAAATAAGAATTTTCCAAAGCAGTATGTCTAATTATGAATGACGAACCAGCTAAACCATAATTTTAGAATTTTCCTCACAACCTAATATTTAATGCACAGAATAACGTTATGAAATGCCTCCGGCTGTTCACCTGAACGTTGAAATGGTGCGCCAAGAAAAGAAGTCCGAAGGAGAATGTTTTAGAAAATATTCAAAAGAAGAGTTTAAAATAGCATTAGCAGGTAGCCGTTGTAATTAAGGCGCTGTCAATTCTTTAGAGATTTCCGTTCGTGCCGTGTACTTCCGGTCGCTTCGTAAACCTTTAAGACTGCAGTAGCCAGCATAAAGAGGTTAAAGACTACACAACAAAGACTAAGAAGTTTAATGATTGATGGTGCTATGGCCATGGCTGTGGCTGCATTTTGTTTGCTGTCGGATCACGTCTGTGTTATTATTAAAAAATAATACAGACTTTATTCAATAAAATTCATAATCAACATAATCCCCCCATCCAGAATCTTATATAACTTGCTATTGCAATTTGCATCGATAAGAATAAACTTGTGAGCATGTGTGTATGTATATATGTATGTCAGTCAATTGCGTATGTTTCTATGTTTGTGTTTTTTGCTTTTTATATGATTACGATATCAGAAATTCTATGCTCGAAAAATTTCCTTATGCAATAATAAATAGAACTTTTTTATCAAACTGCAACCACAACAACAACAACAACAAATGGACTATAGTAAATTATAGTCAAGTAGACGTACGTATATACACGAATATGCGCTCTTTGTGTGAATAAAATAAAAATTAATATTATTTTTTAGTATATTTTTTCTTGTACGTTTTTTTTTCTGTTTGCATCAGATTTCACAGTTAAATGCTGTGTCCAAACGTTGAGTCGTAAACTTAATAAAAAAACAGTCCACAACAAATACTACTTGGACGTATTGTGAATATACAATAATATGAACAAACGTACTTGTACAGTGAAACCTCATGGCAGTGAACTAATGATGTACATATTTGTCGGTCCATGTAAAGCTTGTGATATGAAAGTACTGATATCATTTGTTGTCGGATTCCCATAAACTTTATCGAATTCCATCGGCGAAAATTCAATAACGTCTGATCTAGTAAACATTTTTAAGTTTATAGATGTTAACATCGATATTCGGGAACTCGTGTAAGGTAGCTCAATGTACTACTTTTATTATTTTTCGATTAAAAAATATCATTTTTATTTTTTTATATCGAGGACTTTATTCAAAATTGGCTATGAACCATTTTCTAGAAAATGAGTTTTTGAGGCCACATTATTCTCTGATTCGGCTGTCATCTGTCATATAAATTTGGAGAAGAAATTTTCTTCTAAAGCCATTTTTCAAATATTTCTAATTTGGCTACACAATATACACACAATAAAAATAAAATAAATAAAATAGTTCAAAATAATTCAAAATCATAAAACCGAAGGTTATAATTCTCTGCAACGATTTTGTTATTTATGGTATATCGTACTATCAAATTCAATCATTTCGCCGGTAATACAATTTTGCTTCTCTAGTTATATTGGCTGTAAAATCAAAAATTGTGAAAAGTATTTTTAGAAAAGCCCGTGTAACTTTTTATTTTATAGAGAATGCCAAAATATTTTTTGTCATAGGATGGGGAATATCTGTGTCAGAAAAGTTTCAGAATCCTGGATAGAGATAGTTAAAATATAAGCAATTACAACCGCGAATTTGAAATAAAAACAACAATTGCGGCTGACTACATATATGATACATACACAAACAAAAATTCACTCGGATCGCGAAAATTTAAATTTTGCTAAAATATCCAATTTGTATTTTTGTTTACCGTGCCCTAAAAAAAGCGGATGAAGCTGGAATATTTCAATTCGGTGTTTACATCCCAGAAAATGTGTTTTCAACACAACGTTATCAACATTTCATTAAAAAATAACGAGTTTACAATAAATCTAATTTATATATTTGGGCATTAATGGCTATGTGCTTATTTCAACATTCATAGTGCTCAATTTTTATACACTCAACTTTGTGCATTTGTCTGTAACACCCAAAAGGAAGGGAGATTTTTTGCAATGAAAGTAATTGAAGACTGACTACAGAAATGATCCTGTGAAGTATAGTCTTAAGGAAGGGAGATAGAAAAAAATCCTTCCCGTTTTCACTTTTTACCGAATTGAATTGTATTCGGATAGAACAATGAACCATAAAACCGCGAATAATAGGAAATTTGGAAACGTTTTTAATTATAGCAATTAGTATTTTTTTTGGATTAAACTGTAGAAGAATAATTAATAATTACTCTTACACTTAAGGAGAAAATCATCCTGTTTTTCATCGAAAGTCTTTAAAGAATAAAATATATATTTAGAAATGGATAGAGGGACAGGATTGCTAGATGTGGGGATTTCTCCACAACCATGGGGATTTTATGATGATCAAGTGGAAAAAAAATATGAAATGGGGACAGAGGATTTCTGTGGGTATTCATGGTCAAAATTTACTAAAATTAACGTACTTACTCAAAACTAGTTTTATAGCCCGGTAACCGATACTGTTGGAATTTTTTGAATTAAAGATTAATTATAATCTTTTATTCAAATTAGGTATTTTTGTTTTAATGTTTTGGGCGTGGATCGGGGGAAGTAGGCTCTGTATAGGGGGGTTGTTGGTATTATATTAAAGTAAATATTTTAGACATTTGACAAATATCAACAAATAGTTTTTACTCCGTCTAGTTTCGCAGAAATCTCATTTTTAGTTCAGGGGTAGAAAACTAAGGAGCAAAAATATTCAAGAAATGTTGACAAATCAACAAAAAAATGGTTTTTGTTTTGGTCTAATTCTTTAAAATAAAACAAGTTTTTTCTTTTTGTGGATTTTTCAAGACTATTTTGGGGACAAAGATGATCTCAATATCATTCATAATTTGGATTTTGGTCGGATTCTTTGAAATTAAACAACTTTTTATATTTGGGGATAATTGAGAGTTTTTCATAACAAATTTGGGGACAAATCCATCTGGCAAGCCTGTTGAACGGTTCACCATTTTTGTAGGATAAATTTTGCCCAGCCGATATTACAACGTGGTAGATAAAAGGCATTTGATGCAAAAAGTCATATTTTTAAGCTACAAAACACTAGTTATTTGTCATTAACTTTTGAAAAGTAGATAAAAATATGATTGTTTTACTGCCTGGCCCACGATGTCGAACGTTAACGTTCGCTTGCCTCTCATGCGACAAACAGCTGATTTGGGACCCACTAACAGGCACCAGAACGACAAAGCGAACGAAAATATATGCGAAAGAAAACGTTAGCATTTCAGTGTAAAATCGGGGCCCACTAACTTTTTCTTTTGTCATCTGAGCGAATGAAAATGTCAAAATCACTCACTTGTGTTTTGTCTGTCGCTAGCATAAATAAATAAAATACAAAACAAATTTGTTTTATATTTGTATTGCTTCCTCTCTATTTCATACTTCTTCCTCGGCGTTCGAGATAATCTCGCCACGAACTTCCTAGGCACCAATTGAGTTGTCGAGGCACATATTGTGCAGAACGCATTTATACTTTCCGTTGCTCCGTGCACCGAAGTGTTTTTGTTGTAGGGTCTTTCAATAGCGTTCCTTTTATTACTAAATGGGATCTTCAGGAATGGCTTTAATTTGTGGCTCCTACCTCCTGAAAACCAAGCGTTTCGTTTTTCCCAGTCTTCTTGAAAACGTCGGTGCCCCGCAACTCGTCAATCAACATGAGGAAAATGTCACCCGAAAATTTCCTATAAATTTGTAATAGAACTTACATATGTACATATGCATATATATGTGAAATTAGTATATTCTGGTCATCTCAAAAACATTAGAGATGACCAGTAGCTGCCTACGGGGGTCTAGAAATTAGCATTCCTCCAAAAAATGTGCGCGTTGGAAAAATTTATATTTTTCGACAACACAAAAACAACCCCAAATATTGATTTTTTACATGATTTTTTTCGAATTTTGTTTTCAGTTATTTCGGCTGAGAAAAAGTTGTGTCAACTTTTTTATTATGTGTTAGAATTTTGATATTTAACGCTTTTTTCTCGGCATATTTGGGATTATTTGTGGATTTTTTGATCTGGCAATATTTTCATTCACTCACAACACGTAAGGCTATGCGAACGAAAAGTCAGAAGATAGTGGGTCGCTTTTTGATGCGAAAGTGAGCGACTGGCTTTCGTTCGCATATATTTTCTTTCGACATCGTGGGTCTGGCAGTTAATGTTCGTATACAGGAATATCAATTGAATTCACCTCAATGGTGCTCCAATTAACGCATCTTTGTTTTTCATTCTAAGGTTTTACCTGTTTAACATTTAACCAGGTGGCTATTTTTGACATAATTCCATAGAAAAAACAAAAACAAATTCAAACATTCAAATTTAAAAATTTGTGTTGGAACGTAATAATGAACGACATTTGAAACGATATTGATTTTATTGTCGTCTCAAGTGTCGTTCATTATAACATTGAATATTTTTTTGTATGGAAATGTGTCAAAAATAGACAATGACAAGTGTTGTCAAAGCGATTCAAAAGTTACATAATTACCACCCGGATAAATCAATTTTCATAACATTTGGTATTGCCATCATATTTGGATGTATCATAAATGAAAGCAATTTTAATTTCATTTCCATTATTCAAACAACGATGAAATTAAACCACGTATTTCCTACATTTTAAAACGGCCTAGTTAATCATCCAGAATCTTGTAGGGATGTTAGTCAGGCAAGCATGATTTTAGACTTTCCTTACTTGTTTATTTTTTTACTCGTTAACGGTTCGATGGATATTAAAAGGTTCGATGGAGTGTTAATTTGTGTACCTCTACCATAAAAAGAAAAGTAGCCACTGACAATTTCAAATAAAAAGATAAAATACTTTTCACGTTACACGCAAACTTTATGATTGTGTTAAAAGGGGAATGCATGATCTCAGCTAGCTATGGAATTATTTAGCTACGATATTGGAAGATCGTAGTGAGAGGATTAGAGTGGAATGGTCACCTGATTAGTGACTCTAAAATGTTCGGCGTTTCTAATTGTGCGTTGCAGTGTTTGACCACTTTTCAGAGGTTCCGCTGTTCCCACATACATACGTCCGTATATTGAAATAAGCGTACTATCGCACACATACACATTTTGGTCTTTTTATATTTATTGTATTTATTCGTTTATTATTCTCGTCCACTCACATAAATAATACTCAAGTGGCATCAAGTAAGGGAAAATATATTTACTCGCATGTGGGCACATATGTAGTTATATATGTATGGAACGAGATGCAAACAACGTTCAGAAGCTTTAACTGAGCGGATCATATAATACCCTACATAGCTTGAGAAATTGTAAATAATTTTGTATCGAGTTTTCTTAATGATTCACATATCCATTTCTGGGTTTCGCATATGTGTAATAAACCTGCTCTTCCCGGGATATAAATTCAACAAAAATTTTGTCGTAGGGTCATGTATACAATTTTCTGATGTATTTTGGCTTTCTAAACTCGAAACCGATATTAAAAAAGTGTTTATGTGTTTTTAATTTTTTCCTAAAATTCTATGGGACCAATATATCTAAAATGAATAAATATTAAATTACCTAAGCCGAAAATTTTAATTTTAGTAAGCAATTTTCAATAATTTGTTTGTGTGTAATTATTATGAATCAGCGTGCCTCAATGCACACAAAAAATAAATTTTTCGGCTTGGACACAAATATTAACTTTCTTTGTTGCATAGTGTTAGTAGAGGAGCTTATGCCTCAATTTCAATAAGTACAAAAGGCACCACGTTTCAAGTTACTCATCTTCTGCACCTTCTTATGGAATAGGAACTATGCTATCCTTACATTTAGGTATAGGGTGCATTCAGCACACATATATGTGGAAGCATTATGAAGAACATTTTAACCTCTAACAGGACGAGATGACCTTGTGTAGGGCATTCAAAACTGAACAGAGTCAGCAAAACCCAGCATCAACATGATAAAAATCTTTAACAAACGTAAACTTCAACTTCAAAATCGTATGACTGCATCAGCTCTACTCGGACACAGATTATATACATTAAGCAGCCTTGCTCCACATATAAACCGTTTTTTCTTGATTCTACTCCCTAAAAGCTCATGTTGGTATATTTGAGATAGTGAACAGAACCGCTTTAAGAATCCCTTAAACCCAAAGTTTTAAATTAAGTTCAATTTTAAGAGGTTGCTTGTATAAGGCGCCCTAATAAACATATATACGTATATGTATTGTGTGTATTTATGTATGTGCGTTAGTCCATATGTAGCACATGAAACCAAAATGAAGAGAAGAATAAAAGCAAATCAAAAGGCAGACCAGAATAATGTAAGAACTCTCCACTGATATACCCGGAATATGAACATTCAAATGGGTCGCTATGATAATTCTTTGTTTTACTTAAAGGATGTACACAAATTCATACATGATATAATATTATTAGAAAATACACACATATTTGCAATCCTAAAGAAAAACAACGTGGAAGAAACATTGCAAATATTAAACTCATTCAATAGACAAATGTAGAAAGAATAGGACGACAAACTACCATATTTAGACGCGGTAGTAATTAGACAAGGAAATCGACTTATTAATCGATTTCACATATAAACACCCCAGACGAATTATTATCAACACCGCGACCAATTTTATAAACAGGGTCTTATATATAAGCGATGAAGAATTCCGTAATGCTAATTTTAATGAAAAATTACTTTCCAAGAAAAGGACCTAATAAGACGTAGGAATAAAAAGATAACAATAGGCATGTACTCCTGGTTTCTCATAAAGACTTAAACATTCAAATTTGTATGACAAAGATAAATATAACTTAGAATTTAAGACTGACAATACTGTTAACCACTTATTTAGTAGGACGAAGACAAAATTAGATAACGGGGAAAATCTAATGTGGCCTACAAAATCAAACGTAATGGAGACAAAGCCAACATATGCCAGAAGGTATATGTTGGAACTACTAAGACAAAATTAAAGACTAGAATATCATCTCACAAATCTGGCCATAAAGCTATTAACAGAACATTAGAGCAGAAGACAGCTCTTGCAGCGCACTGTACCATCACAGGCCATACACCAAATTTTGACAATGTAGGGATACTGACAGAGGAGAGAAATTATAATAGAAGATACACTCTTGAGATGTTACATATTAGGCCTGTTCGCTTACTAGCTTAATTTTTGTATGAAATTTACTCGCTTAACCAGAAAGTAGCTTACTACTCTCTTAGAGTTGTAGCCAGATTTTTCTTGTTGATTCATTTAAGAAAAACCAAAACGTTGCTACCATATCAAGTATCTTAATTGTAAGCTAGTAAGCCCAATCGAACAGGCCTATTATTGACGTTCCTACCAACAAAAGACTTAACTTACACAGTAGACAACTACAGACGATAAAAACTGTCATCAGTAGACGAAAGCTCGGACTGCAGATATAATATATAAATATAAATGTAATTATCCATAAATTTGTTTAACTTTTTGAGAAAATTTGTAGTGTTCAATAATGTTTTGTGTCTATACACAAATAAGAAATACACTTATTTGTGTATAGACACCCCTGAAGATGATTGAATATTTCAATCGAAATATTGGGAATGAATAAATAAATTATCAAAAACAAAAACACCTGTTTTTCAAATAAAGCCAACAGCCGAATAAAACAAAAATAAAATTAAAAAACATAGGCACACCATACACACACAACAAAATACAATATTCTCAAAATCTCAACTGAAGGTGCGGTGTGATTGCTTCTCAACCACTTGTGACCCCCTACATCCCTCTTCAGACAAAGGATCCATACATCATAGTTGTCATATATTTAGACTTATCAATTCTACACAGATGAATGCTTGCTGAAGAGTGGTTTAGTTAGGCGTCATCATGTCCTACCACATCTCAATTATAACTCTAGTTTATAACTACTTTGTCGAAAGGCTGTGTAAAACATTTTCTTTTTGGTGTTCTGAACTCGAAAATTATATTATTTTTATAGACATTTTTTTATTAAGAAATCAAGTTTACATCGAAGGTAGCTTAAATACTTCTACAACAATTTTGGTACTATAAGTCCGATCATGCCCGCTGTTACGTTAGATTAAAGTACGAGGGATATCAATATTGGTTTCAGGTAGGAACAATCCACATAGGTAACAAAGGACAAAAATTCCAAACATTTTTCTTTGTTTAAATTTTCTTTAAATTAATGTTGATGTCAAATGAAAGATAACTATTGTGGTTCCAACTTCAAAATTCTAGTTTGCATATATTCAAACAAAAAACCTTTATTTACAATTGCGAAAAAGTAGTAGGCTATGCTTTCTGCGTCAACTTTTTTGATGCACATTTAAGCATTATCTGAAAATTTGGGTTGTAATCTTCCTTTGTGTATACTGCTTGAAATTCGCGTACGTATTTACTTGTGCTTTAGGTGTTCAAAAAAATAACCTTTTAAAAATAAAAAAACATGCAATATTGATTGGAGCAAAACTATAAGAGCAGGAGGGAGAAGAGGTTGTGACTACACACCATTTAGTAGTCCAAGGAATCATAAGTAAGTACTATTAATCTTAAGTTGCAGTTATTTGCAATATTTTCATTAGAGCCATTTTATTAAGTGACCCATATTATTACAAACGGAGAACTTTTTCGAACGTGGAACCTACAGCACAACAAGAAGAGAAGTGAAATAATCGCAATACTGATCGAAAATATTGAAGAACGTTCTAACAACGTCTTCCAGCGAAGTTGGAGTGATGTATTTTTCTAAATATGGGGAATTTCCTAAAAAAGTGGGCGCGACCCGCACATTTTCTTAAACCATGTCACATATTAAAATGCCAAATTTCAAAATTGTATGATGGTAAATAAAAAAGTTATAGGTTAAAAAACAGGCTCCTCAGAGTTTACTGCGTTGTCGACCTTCGGCAGGGCTTAAAATCTTTTTCATCTGAGATATGTATTTCCAAATAGGGCTAAGCTGAATAAGAGTTTTTTAAATAAATTTAGGATTATGTCCGTTTTTCATTTCCATGGATGGTTAACATATCCATGGATAAATTTAGAAATTATGACTCTCTTTATAGACGTAAGAAATAACTAAAACATATTAACCCATTTATTTATTTCTTATTACATTTAAACAGAAATTAAGACATACGATATTTTACTGTTTCTATTGTAGGCGTTGTCGAGTGACACAAATACTTGCTTGTGTATTTATTCTTCTCATAAAACTATTTTATACATGTTCTTAGAAAAAAATATTTTAGTAAAGAAATTAGTAAATGCTAACTTAAAAAAAAAGTCCTCTTTGTTTGTCAAAAATAGGATTTTTTACATTTCGATTATTATATCTCAGCAGTGCAAATCGATTCTGATGTATGACATGGATGCATTCAGAATTGTGCGTTCTTTCGAAATAGACTCCAATCTTTCCAGTCTAGCAATTGGCCTGACCTGTGGAATATTTTGTTCCATCATCCATCCGCATACATAATGTTCTTGCTACATGTATTTTCCCACGATCTCATTTAAACCAATTGGTAATACGGTAAAATCTACAATTTCTTTTGTTGAAGTAAAGTAATCATTTTGAAAAACAAATATTTGATATCGTGTAGAGGTCAAAAGCTAAAACACAAACAAAATTAAGAAAAAATGTAAGATATGTTTCTTAAGATATTCAAGAATTAATGATATTTAAAATTTTTTGGATTCCTTGAGCTACAAGGTCATAAGATTCACAAAGTGGGGATGAAAACCTTTCAGATGCCACAAATATCATTAAAATCTGTAAACGCGTTCAAAAGTTAGTACATTGTTATTTCTTCACATAAACGCCATGGGACCACTTTAAAACTCAATTCATGTACTTCTTTGGGCTAGGTTAAACGCTAATAAGATCTAGGAGAACGTATACCATCATTTTGATGGTATTACACTATATCATAGAAGGGATTTCCTTTATTTTGAAAAGTTTTACAAATTAAATTTTTCTATAGAAAATTTGGCCTTGGTACCTATGCAACAGTAGCCGTAATGTAATGCTAATTAGTATAATGATGAAAAATCCTACATTTAGTCGTTTATACTAAAAAGTTCGCGCCATGACTCAAAAAATCGTTTATAATGTAATTTAGTTTCGTTTACAAATTAAAGCTACTCCCACACCAACACGATTGTCGCGTTCCTGTCATTACGACTCTCGTATCGTATCTTACCTTCATTCAACAATTCTGTTTAAATAAAATTGCAAAATATATCCAGGATGGAAAATATGATTTTCTAATGAAGTCCTTTCAAGAACATAAAATTCTGATGTGTTTTCAAGGCTGCCGGTTAATAGTCACAGAAGAACAAATTTCCATTTAGAGATGTCAATCGACCCATTCTAAGGCGTATTTGTCCGTCTCTCTGCATGCCTGTGTGCACATTTAAAAGCCGTAGTTAACAAAACGCAAATAATGAATATTTATTACTGAGAATGAAATATTATCAAATTACATAATTGCTATGGTTGTTGTTTGTCCAATGTCGTTGCTGTTGGTTTGTTTATATTTTTGCGATGTTGCTGCCACAAGATGTGTATGTGCAGCTCCTGGTCTATACAACTGGGACAAGGAAAAAAGAGCAAAAAAGTGAACCGCAGAACGTATGAACACATTCAAAGCCACAAACGCTAAAAAAGGACCCCGCAATCTACGACAACAACAAAAGCAATTAATTCTTCATTTTTGTAGTGCGGCAAGAGCATCAGATTAAAGGAGTGACACTTTATGCGGGTTTTTGTTGCATAACAAAACTGCATCAAATGGAATGGAAGCAGAATGTTGCGCAGTGATTGATTGCGGATGGAGTTGGGACACAGGTCTAAGGATTGATTGTTCGCATGAAGGACATTGAATAATAACAGAATTGAATGTCATTATTTAGAAAACGCGCATTAACGTATTTAAAATACGTTAATGAAATCTATTGTTTTCGTATGTGGTCAATCAGCGCAGATGTTAGTTTCGAACCACATGACAATATAATTATGGTCCACTCCCTCACATAGTAAAGCAAACATGGGTCGTCAAAGACTCTAGGTTCATTATATATTGCACTTACCCAGTGCCTAATGATCCGATCGATCGAGACCAAAATTTCAACGTGCTTAGAATTTTACTTCAAATTTGCATAAATTTATTGTTTTAATAATGTATTTCAAATATTTTTTATTAATTATGCAAAAAAACAAGTAAGGAAAGACTAAAGTCGGGCGGAACCGACTATATGATACACTCCACTTTCTATCCCATTACAATTCAATTCTGTAAAAAAGAGAAATCGGGAAGGATTTTTGTATCCTGTAAATGTATGTGTTTGATAAAAAAGTTTAAATCGGAAAGGACATGGGGGTATATTGAAACATCGAACGATGTGAACCGCATTCACTATATATGTTTATAGATGAAATATAATAAGTAAAGTTTGGCCAAGATCGGTTAAACATTTGGGAGCAACATTTGTATATATATAAAAAAATTATATCTAAATCTGAACCGACCCATGGTGAACGTGGGTATTTTTAGTTGAATTATAAGATGTTGTTGCCAATTTTAAAGAAAATCGGGTACAATATGTGTTTTCTAGAGCGGCAAAAGGCAAATCGGGAGCAACATTTGTATGGGGGCTATATCTGAATCTGAACCGATTTTACCCACTTTCTGCATAGTTGTTTCTGGTCCGATTATAAGATGTTGTACCAAATTTAAAGAAAATCGGGTACTATATATGGTTTCTAGAGCGGAAAATGTCAAATCGGGAGCGACATTTGTATGAGGGCTATATCTAAATCTGAACCGATCTTACCCACTTTCTGCATAGTTGTTTCCAGTCGGATTATAAGATGTTGTGCCAATTTGAAAGAAAATCGGGTACAACATGTGTTTTCTAGAGCGGCAAAAGGCAAATCGGGAGCAACATTTGTGTGGGGGCTATATCTAAATCTGAACCGATTTTACCCACTTTCTGCATAGTTGTTTCTAGGCGGATTATAAGTTGTTGTTAAAGAAAATCGGGTACAATATATGGTTTCTAGAGCGGAAAATGTTAAATCGGGAGCGACATTTGTATGGGTGCTATATCTAAATCTGAACCGATCTTACCCACTTTCTGCATAGGTGTTTCTAGTTTCTAGTGCCAAATTTAAAGAAAATCGGGTACAATATATGGTTTCTAGAGCGGAAAATGTCAAATCGGGAGCGACGTTTGTATGGGGGCTATATCTAAATCTGAACCGATTTACCCCAAATTAAATAGCGTTCGTCCTTGATCCATAAAGCTTACTTGTGCCAATTTTTGTGAAGATCGGACTATAATTTGATTACAACAATAGATGGACAGACGGACATTGCTAAATCGACTCAGAAAGTGATTCTAAGCCGATCTGTATAATAAACGATGGGTCTAACTCGTTTCCTTTTGGGTGTTACAAACAAATACACAAAGACATAATACTCTCGTGGAGTGTATAAACATGCAAAACTTTTGTGCCCGAGACCTAAAAAATTTTACATTGAGGCATACTGATTCATAAAATCAATTTTAATGAATATATATTACTAATAATTCCAATTTTCGCCGAAGTCATATTTAATATTTGCACTCTCTTTGTGGAAATAGTCCCACAACATTCACTTGAATGATCAATTAAAGACGTAATGGCTTAAAGTGTTCACATTCACATAAAAAAGTGGATAACTAAGCTGCGATAACAAAAATCTAAAGAAAATGTTAAAATTTCACTGAAAATAAAGAAAATATTTTTTAAAATTGCCGCCAAAAGCAATATCCCTGTGTGTGTGAAAACAAATTTTGAAAAAATAATGTTGTGTTAAAATTTTGGACTTAGTCTGGATAATTATCTAGTGTAAGTCAAAATTATGGTTATCGAGGCTAACTAAGTCCAATAAAGTCAACACAAAATATTTTTTTTTGAAAATTTCTTTTGATACATATATTTATTTTGTAGTTGGCGACAATATGAAAAAATATTTTTTCATTTCGAAGAACGATTCGAACCCAAGACCTTCAGGGTGCAAAGCGGACACTTTACCTATGTTACCCCATATTAAAATTCGTTCCCATTCACTTGTGAAGATTCTACTCGTTAAATGATGTGGGATAATAACATATTATCGACATTTTTGGAAGAAGTTTAAAAGACCTTCCTCAAATACACATTTGGATTTTGGGATGCGATTCAAATGTGCTTCCTACGGAAGTACTTCTAACTGTTTTACTGGGCTTGGACGTAAAGCAATATCATAGAAGTCCAAATTCACACTGTGAAATGTTGTAGAGTTGCCTTATATGAGTACTGTCTATTTAGCAGTGACAACGAAATCAAGTTAAGGTAGATTTTGACATCAGTAAAAATGCTTTGCTTTATATATTTACATTGGAGGGTTCATTTCAGATCTGCCATAAAGCTAGCATATCGTTGCCACATCCCATGCTATTGAATGAAAGATCCGTTAATATTAAACCAAACTGGAATGTCTGTACCTTCTGCCATTGGCTGTGACAAACAGATTTCAGAGTTTTTATTACAGACACGTGCCCTCATCATATGGAAAAATGTGCGTTGGGAAAATCTTTATTTGCATGAAATGAAATTATCCGATTGATTTTCCACATATGAAAACATATTTTAATTCCTAATGTTAATAATGCATTAAATACATGCACATTAGCAAAGGTATATTCATAATCGTATTTCTCATATTGTACTGAATTCGGGCGTAACAGCCACCCTCTCTGAAACTAGAAATGTATATGTATAGTCCAAAAGGCGATGTTTGGATCTTGTACATGTATCGGAAGGTGAAATTTTCTGATGTGACTCTCACGAAATATTCGTGGAGGACACTCATTTCACAATTTACACAACGCGTTAGGTCGCCTCATTTCCGAACTATTTCTTTCATATATTACAACGAACTGTGTCAGATTCATAGACCCAATATTATAAGTTATCCTTATTTCATTGTTAGGAGTTTATTACTTAAATTTGTCCGCACTAATACAACTAAAGAGTGATTTTTTTGAGGTTAGGATTTTCATGCATTAGTATTTAACAGATCACGTGGGATTTCAGACATGGTGTCAAAGAGAAAGATGCTCAGTATGCTTTGACATTTCATCATGAATCGTCTTACAAACGAACAACGCTTGCAAATTATTGAATTTTATTATCAAAATGCGTGCTCTGTTAAGAAAGTTCATTGCGCGCTTCCATTTTATGGTCAGTTTAATCGACCCACTGAAGCGGCTATTCGGGCTATTGTGACTAAATTTCGCACCAAATTTACATTGTTGGACATTAAACCTCCAACACGCTTACGTAGAGTGCGAACTGAAGAAAATATCGCAGCTGTATCGGCCAGTGTTAATGATGACCACCAATTTTCGATTCGTCGCCGTTCGCACCAATTGGGTCTCTGTTACTCAAAAACGTGGAAATGCCAAAATTGGACTAAGCGGATGGACCACCTAAGACGCAGCCGCGGTCAACATTTAAATGAAATTATCTTCAAAAAGTAAATGTCATGGACCAATCTAACGTTTCAAATAAAGAACCGATGAGATTTTGCAAATTTTATGCGTTTTTTTAAAAAAAAAGTTATCAAGCTCTTAAAAAATCACCCTTTACATATATCGGCTGGGCCAGCTTGCCGGCATCTATGTGTTATCTTCATTATATCTTGGAGTGTCTATGCAAATTTGTATCGTTATTAATTTACTCAGACAGTCAGTCAGTAAGTAACGTGTTATATATATTGTCTGTGTTGTCACTGCCGCTAGACCAAAACAATCCAGCCAAACCGGCAATTTGTGAGGGAATTTAGGCCAATATTGAAACATCATGGTTTGTTATCTTGTTATCATCATCATGGGTATCAAAATGTAGTCCTTTGGCTAGACAAATCATAAATCTCTCTCAATTATCTGACAATTCGGCCATTAAGGATGTCTCCATTTGGTCACATACCAACACACACACGCACACGTACGGGTAGTTGTCTGCACGAGTTAATATTTTTTTGTGTTACCAACAACAGCAGCAACAAGAACTCGTTAGGACCATAAAAAAGCCAATGATATAATTTTCATATGACATTATTATTATTTCACATACACGCACCAAGAGCACACACTCTCCCGTTTTCTATCGAACAATTCGGCGTCTGGATCCCGCTCTCGGTGTTATGACATCAAAAATATTCGCCCATAAATCATACTTATAAATAATAATAATAATTTTTGCCTTTGATATCGTTTTTATTTATTTTTCTTTTTCGGGCTTAGAACATTTACCCATGGTGCGATAACGAGGGAAAAATGGACTGTTTTGCTCCCTTTTATTTGGGTCGGAAAATGAGGTTTGCTGCTTCCGCTGGCCCTGCTGCTGCTGCGCGTGTTGTGTACAGAGCTCTGAACGTCTGCCGGCCGGCCTAGCCTGACTAGCCTGTCCGTAATGCTTATTATCCCTTCCAGCTTTATCATCATGTATTTGTATAGTATATATGGAGTATTTCGGTTTGGTATTTTCTGTATTTGCACACGTGGCTAAAATTGTCCAACTTATCATCGCCATCATCATCATCATGGTCGCCGTCGTCGTCGAAACCACCGACCACCTCTTCACCCACCACCACCCTCCACCATAGTCATCATCACCACTGGCAGTCACCTCTATGGCCCGGGAAGAATAGAAATATTTTATATTGTAGTTTTGTTGTTGTTGTTAATATAGGACGACAAAATTCATAGATTACCAATTGTGTAACAAAGGTTTCTTTTCATATCGAGCCAAAGCGAATGATACTTTTTAAGGTTTCATGGGTGAGCGAGTGAGTGGAGACAATCGCACACCGGGTGAGGAAAAAACTGATAAAATTGATTTGTATGATTTCGATTTGGTTGTTTGTACACCTCGAGTATTATTAAATAGATTTATAATTGAAAATTTGATGGAAAAGGGGTTGGCCTTTCTCTATTTATATACCACAATACCATAGATACATAAATCCACACGTGTACATACACACATACAGTCATACATATATACCAAACGTATTGATGATTTATTGACAGAACGAGCTCTTCACCCATGTACCTACATACATGCCTACTGGTCGATGATGAGGAAAGAGGCCACAGATCGATCATTGGCCCTGAGCAAACATGTCAACAGCGGTGGTGACAACGAGATTTCGGAATTTTGAATACAGACACGTGCCTTCATCATATGGATAAATATGATTTGGTCTAATCATGTGTAGATATATATTTGTAAAAAGTCTTTAGTCGCCTGAAGTTTGATTAAAATTGATTATGCGATCGATTTTCCCAACATAAGCTCATATTTAAATCGCTAATGTCAATAAACATTAAATATAGACATTAAGGTGGGGTGAATTACCCATGTGAAATCAATTGCACATAAATGTGTAAACTTAATATGTTTTCACTTATGATTGAAACGATTACACTGTGTAACAAAAATTTATTCGAAGGGCCCTGTATAACATTTTCTGATTCTAAAATCGAATGCGATATTAGGTCTGTTTTCCTTTAAGCCGGGATAAAAGGTTAATTTTTCATTCAAATATAAAAAAACATTTGTATCAAAACAAATTTTCAAAAAATATTTTGTGCTGACTTTTTGCAACTTAGCTTCGATAACCATGACTGTCGCTGGATAATTATCCAGGCTAAATACAATTTTTTTTACATAAAATTATTTTTATTAAAATGTGTTTCATTATTTTCACATTGATATTGATATCATAAAAGTGAAGACAAGTAAATAGGCGTTAACTTTGGCCAAGCCGAATCTTATATACCCTCCACCATGAATTGCATTCCACAGTATTACCGGCAAATTAGATATAGTCAACTTTACATAGAAGTACACTAACATATTAGGAAAATTGTGATGCTTCATTATTGTAATATAAACAGTCCTCTACTATAATAAATCAATAATGATAAACTCCCTCAAGGCAGCATTTCCCAATTTGCAATTTTTGATTCCAGCTACAGCCTAAATGTCTGTATCAATTTGATAGGAAAAGTTCTAATATTGAAGATCCAATATGTTATAGAGTGGAATATACAAACCTAGTTTCATGATTTTACCTACAGCCGTTTGATTGGTACAAGATTCCCTCCTTTTTCCATTTTGACCCCATTGATTTAGAAAAATTCGTACATCTTATTTTCCGCGTCTACGTAGACAGGCGAGTGCAAGTACTGAATATCATTATTCTAGCGAATTCCATTATTATAGCTGCATGTACCAACCAAAAGGTACCATTATTTCGCATCACCACATTCAGATGAATGAATTTCATGATTTCAACTTCGACGGTTTTCTTGGTACTTTTTTTATCCCTCATCGAATTGTATCCCTTAAAAACACGAATTTTGAAAGATCCTCCTACTTAACGTATCTACGCAATTAGAGAGATGTACATTCCTAATTTCTTCATTCTAGCTATTGTCGTATCATTGGTACCATTTTTTCCATTTTTGAACCATTTCGCCCGCTAAAACTTTTTTTTTAATTTTTTGTGGTTCTAAGTTAAAGAGGAATGTACGCAACAAATATCAAGTGCATAGAAAGCAGAAATTTAATAGCATTGCTTAAATAATCTAAATATTAGGGGGTATTTTCAGTCTTTGTTAGGGAAAAAATTTTCCCTCTGGGACGATTTCGCCTACTTCCAATCTAATTAAAATTTAATTGAACATCCTAGCTCATTTTGTTCGACGGATAGCGTGCTTTCAAACAGACGGACATGGCTAGATCGTCTTAGAATTTTACCACGACCCAGAATATATATACTTTACTTTTGTTATTTTTAATATTTAATATAAAAAAACTTTGTTTTTACCACATTTATTCGAATATTGATCCAAATTAATCAGAACCAAAATATAGCCTTTTCAGGCTATCATTGTTTAATCTAAAGTTAAACAAGTAAGGAAACGTTAAAGTCGGGCGGGGCCGACTATATAATACCCTATACCACTCCCTGCGTATATACCACGTTTTTATTACTAAACCCAGGTGTTTCATAGAAGCAATTTTATGTAGTTCATATAAATTATACAGTGTACTATAATTTCATCAATTCCATTTGACTACATTTAACGAATATGGTAAATAATGTGATAATTAATCCAATTTTCCGGCAGATATTCCGACTAAAGAAAATATAACATGATCTGGAAACATGAAAAATGTAGATTATGCAGAGGTAATAGGATGAATCGGACGGACATTTGAGGGGGCTACATCAACACTTGGGGCATGTGTCAAGACATGGGTCTATACAATTATTATTCACGGTAGGTATTCCTAGTGGAAATATATCATGACCTGAAAATTTTGATCAAGATCTGATGTAAGACGTAGTTTCTAAAGCTGTAATAGAGTTGAATGGGGACCCTATTGACTTTCATAGTATGTTTTCTAAGTTGAAATATAATATAATCTGCAAAATTAGAAAAACTATCAATGTAAAATGTGGGTCCTAGACGGGTAATAAAAAAATGGGGCCAATTGTAAAAAAAGTGGGCCCATATAGATTATTTTCAAAGTAGGTATTCATAGTTGAAATATAACATGATCTGCAAAACTTTATCAAGATCCCATGTAAGATGTGGGTTCTAGAGCGACAATAGTGTAAACTGGGGCCCATTTGTATGGGGACTATACCAAAATATGGGCCCATATATTTGACTTTCATAGTATATATTCTTAGTTGAAATATAATATAATCTTCAAAATTTGATAAACTTCCGATGTAAAATGTGGGTCCTAGAGGGGTAATAATAAAAATGGGTCCCATTTGTAAGGTCGCCACATTAAAAAGTGGGCCCTTATAGATGACTTTATTGAAATATAACATGATCTGCAAAATTTTATCACGATCCCATGTAAGATGTGAGATCTAGAGCGATAATAATGTAAACTGGGGGCCAATTTGTATGGGGGCTATACCATAACATTGACATATATAGCTGGCTTTCAAAATAGTTGTTTCTGGTCTTAATGTAACATTGTGTGGGAAATTTGATCAAAATCCGACTTAAAATGTGCAGTTTAGAGCAGTAATATTATAAATCGGAGGTACATTTGTATGGGGACTATATCAAAACTTAAGCCCATGTGTTCCACTTTCTTGTTTGCTGTTTCTAGTTCAAATATAGCACGATGCTGAAAATTTGGTCATGATCCCTTGTAAAATGTGTATTCTAGAGCAGAAATAGTGTGAATTATAGGGATATTTGTATGGAGGCTATATCTAAATTTGAATCGATTTCTTCCAAATTCAATACCGATGGCCCTTGGCCTAAAAATATAACATTTGTCAAATTTCATGACAATCGGTCTACAATTGCGACCTGTAGAGTGCGAACAAGCTTAGATGGACAGCAGACGGACAGATAGACATCGTTAAATCGCTAGTGATTCAGCTAGTGATTCTAAGCCGATCCGCATACTTAAAGGTCTAGCTCGATTATTTCTTGCTGTTACAAACATTTGGCGGAAAACTAACTTATAATACCCTAGTCCACGAAGTGGTGTAGGGTATAAAAATAAGATTTTAAATAAATGACAATATTATTAACCTAATAACTCAATTTAATACTCCTCCACATTTGTGCTCAATGGAATCAAATCAAGCAGGCCCAACAAATGAAGATTGAGCTGTATAAAATTCTACACTTTTCTGCTTAGATGTTGTTGGAATCACGAATTTCGCAAACCCTCTTTACCCTAATATTCATGCTTATGTACATTTGTTATTAAGTATTCAAGCACACATATGCATGTGTATAAACAACGTAATCGGATTTAAAAATACAAAATCCACATATTACCTCGTTTGCGTAAAAACCCTAATCGAAAAAGCTGAATATATTACATTCAAAAAAAAGTAAATATTAAAAATATTCATTAACAACGGATTCTCGCTCGTGGCAACAGCCATATTGAATTTATTTCGGGAATACTATTTATTGTTTGCGTAAAGAAAAACTAGCTTAACATCATACATTGGGCAAAAATGTCGAACTATGCAAACTGGTGCAACTCAACTGGTGCAATTTAAATCAAGGGCTGTATAGTCGAGGCAAAATTGTTCGACTCCGTCTCCAGCATTTCATAATGTTTCGACTCCGGCTATTGACTGAAACAATTCAATAAAAATACCCTACACCACAATGTGAAATGTGATATTGTAAATTAGTTAAATTTTTGAAACACTAAGAAAAATTGATATTGGCGAGCGCTAAGGAAAATGTAGAAAATCTGTTCATCTGTTTTCTTATATCCCTCATACGGACATTTGATTGTACTCCTTGGCGTTCTAGCTGCCTCAAATTATAATTATTCTGGTCAAATTTAGTCAGTCCGTCCGTCCATCTATTCTTGTAATCAACGTACAGGTCGCAATTATTGTCCGATCCTAACAAAAATTGGCACAATTGAGATTTGATGCCCAAGGACAAACCCTGTTTAATTTAAAGGAAATCGGTTCAGATTTAGATATAGCCCATACAGATGTCGCTCCCGATTTTACTTTTTCCGCTCGAGAAACCACATTGTTTACTCTATTTGCTTCAAATTTTGAACTGTGTGTGTCTGTGTTGAATTTGGTTCAGATTTAGATATAGCTCCCATACAAATTTCGTTCTTCATTTAACTTTTTGCGCTCTAAAGACCACATATTTTAACCAATTGTTTTTAATTAGGCGCAAAACTTTGTATTTTAACTTTGGTAAAAGTTAGACAGATCAGTTCAGATTTAACTTTTTGTTTTCTAGAGACCACATAATTTAACTGATTTCCTTCAAATTTGGTACAAAGCCTTATATTTTAACTCGAAACATCTGTGGTAAAAGTGAGTCACCTCGGTTCAGAATGTGGGTCACGTGATTCCATGTTTTGATGTAGCACCGACAAAATTGTACTTATCTGTTTGACTTTTTTCGCTCCAGAGGCCACAAACCTTACCCGATTTTTGCCAAACTAGACACAACATATTATATTTAACCTATAAACATGCATACCAACCATACAAATGTCCTTCCCGGTTTTAATCTATTTTTGCTCAACACAGTATCAATTAGAAACACCTATAGAAAAAGTGGGTTTCATCGGTCCATGTGACTTATACCCATGCAAAAAATCCTTCCACTTTGATCACCGTATAGAATTGTGGTGGGGCAGAAAGTGGAGGGTATCATATAGTCGACGGCGCCCGACTTTAGCCTTTCCTTACTTGTTTTTAAATGAAGAAAATATTTTTAATTTATAAAAACATTTGTTAAATAAAATCTATTTGATATATTTTAAAATAAATATTACAAATTTAAATAACAACAATTACGTTTTTAAATATGTCCGAACAATAGATCTCGACTGCATATTTAATTTACTAAACTAAATTAGTCAGCAGAGTAAATTAGTCAGAGAAACAATTTTAATTTCTTATTGCGACATTTTCCAACTCCCAGTCCAGCAAAATGTTTCTTAAACTTAGTTATTTAATTTAAAAATATAGTTATTTAGTTCTTTAAAAATCTATTTCGGAGTTAATTTTCGGAAGTAAAATTTCACGGTTAGTAAGAACTATTATGAAAACGTTGCATTTTCGTCGTCAAAAAAAAGGCGCTCTTACGAACAAAACGCAGATGGGTTCTAAAATTTTCAGAAAGCAATAGAAAATGGCATGAAAATGTTGCACTTTTTGCCAGAAAAGAAAACACCACAAGATATAGTATTTGTTGTGCATGTATACACAATTTTGTCCACTATTGTCTTCGAGATGTTGGGCTCCTGCAGTAAAGACTAAACAAATATTTACCATTTATAAAACAAAGTTCAATGCACTTCACTCTTGACGTTTCTGATAATCTTACCATACGTCCTCCCTCTCCACCAGTGTATTGTACCTGTTGGTTAGGTGGTTTTCCAACCCCTAAATGCTATGAAACTGAGCACTGAACTAACCGTTACGAATACATGATTTCAAGCAATTTCCACAATTCAACCCTAAATATTTTGAGCAAATATTTATACCTAACATTTTGTAACCCTAAGGTGACACTAAAATCTAGGAAGTACCACCACAAGAAGAATTTCTGCAATTTTCACTTTAACAAATATTCTGGTTGACAAAGGCAGTATTTTAATTGTGGATATAAGGACTTTTATGAGAACGAATGAACAGAGCTGATAGCAATACCAAATGAGCTGATTTCAAGTGGGAAAAAATAGACAATTATGAAACGTCCATGGTCTAAATATGAACAACGTACCAAAACCCTTTTCAACCAAAATAGATGGAATGTATCAAGGGCGATCGCAGCTACATTAAATTTTCTTTTCAAGGTCAACTATCAAACAAATCCAAAATATACATCCCGACATATAATACTATGTAACAAAAAAATTAAAATTGTATGTCCGAAAACAAAAACAAAATACTTTTAAATTTTATTTTAAAAACTAACTTGGAACAGAGTAGTGACACTTTAATTATTTTTTTTAATTTCGTGATCGAAGGGAGCATTATACTAAGTAAAAAAGTGTAGTAAGTTAATGTCTGAGAGAATTCCTACTGTCAGAACTATATTATTTAATTTTATGATGAAGATTTTTGTGGATGATCTTAACCCTCTAGGTCCCCTCTGTGTGGGCCATTTCTACGAGAGAAAATCAAAAAAATATTTTCATAAAGGACATTTAAAGATTAAAGATTTCTACAAAAATCAGTTGGGGCTTTGGTGGCCCTCAAAGCTCTTCACGTTTAAATAACAAAATCAAAAGGCAACTTATACAGAAAAATTAAAATTAGTCCACGTTTTTTGGAAGATCTATCATTTTCGACAAAAATGTGAGTATTTTGGTAGAACACTGTAAACAAAAAATACAAATTGGATAATTTCGCTAAATTTTCAATTTCGCGGGAGATATGCGGTTGCAATTGCATTTATTTCAACTTTCGTTTTCTGAGTTTCTGCAAATATTCCCTTTTTAGTCAGCAATCATATGCCAAGTAATTATCTACTCAAGTGTAGTATATCTTTCCTCCATTTTTTTTTCAATATGTGGAAAAATAAAGTCGACACATTTAATATATTATATTGATTAATTATAAAACGACAAAATCGTTAATTACATTTATGCAAATATTTAATTACAGACATTTATTATAAAGGGTGATTTTTTAAGAGCTTAATAACTTTTTTTTTAAAAAAACGCATAAAATTTGCAAAATCTCATCGGTTCTTTATTTGAAACGTTAGATTGGTCCATGACATTTACTTTTTGAAGATAATTTCATTTAAATGTTGACCGCGGCTGCGTCTTAGGTGGTCCATCTGCTTAGTCCAATTTTGGCATTTCCACGTTTTTGAGTAACAGAGACCCAATTGGTGCGAACGGCGACGAATCGATAATTGATGGTCATCATTAACACTAGCCGATACAGCTGCGATATTTTCTTCAGTTCGCACTCTACGTAAGCGTGTTGGTGGTTTAATGTCCAACAATGTAAATTTGGTGCGAAATTTAGTCACAATAGCCCGAATAGCCGCTTCAGTGGGTCGATTAAACTGACCATAAAATGGAAGCGCGCAATGAACTTTCTTAACAGAGCACGCATTTTGATAATAAAATTCAATAATTTGCAAGCGTTGTTCGTTTGTAAGACGATTCATGATGAAATGTCAAAGCATACTGAGCATCTTTCTCTTTGACACCATGTCTGAAATCCCACGTGATCTGTCAAATACTAATGTATGAAAATCCTAACCTCAAAAAAATCACTCTTTATGTTATAACACATTTCATAGCTTGAAGAAATTTTTATTTTATACAATGAAAATTGTCTTTGATCTTATGAAACTAAGTAAGTTTCACTAATTTAACAATTTCTTTCTGTGAAGTCTGAAATGTTTATTTTAAAATTGTATAAAACATTTTGTTTTATTTTAATTTTTTCTACATATTATAAAAACAAAATTATTAAATGGGGGTTTCCAGGCCAGCAAAAAGTAAATTCTTTCTTAATTTTTTGAGTCTTTATGCACTCCACGAGAGTATTATGTCTTTGTGCATTTGTTTGTAACACCCAAAAGGAAACGAGATAGACCCATTGTTAATTATACCGATCGTCTTAGAATCACTTTCTGAGTCGATTTAGCAATGTCCGTCAGTCCATCTATTCTTGTAATCACGATACAGGTCGCAATTGTAGACAGAACCAAATGAAACTTTGACAACGATGTTTTTCGGGATAAGGACGAACGCTATTTAATTTGAAGAAAATCGGTTCAGATTTAGATATAGCCCCCATACGAATTTTACTCCCGATTTGACTCTTTTCACATTGTCTTCAGATTTGGTAAAACATCTTATATTTCGACTAGAAACACCCATGGTGAATATCGGTCAGATCGGTTCAGATTTATATATAGCTCCCATACAAATTTCTCTCCCGATTTGACTTTTTCCGCTCTACATACCACATAATGTCTCAGATTGTCTTCAGATTTGGTAAAACATCTTATATTTCCACTAGAAACACCCATGGTGAATATCGGTCAGATCGGTTCAGATTTATATATAGCTCCCATACAAATTTCGCTCCCGATTTGACTTTTTCCGCTCTAGAAACCACATATTGTATCAGATTGTCTTCAGATTTGGCAAAACATCTTATATTTAAACTAAGAACATCTTTGGTGAAAATAGGTCAAATCGGTTGAGATTTAGATATAGCACCCATACAAATGTCTTTCCCGATTTGAAATTTTCCTCTGTAGAAACCACATATTGCACTCGATTTTCTTTAAATTTGGCACAACATCTTATAATCTTACTAGAAACACCTGTGGCTAAAGCGGGCTAGATCGGTTCAGATTTAGATATAGCCCCCATACAAATGTCGCTCCCGATTTGCTTTTGCCGCTTTAAAAGCCACATATTGTGCTCGATTTTCTTTAAATTTCGAACAACATCTTATAATCTAACTAAACAAAACTATGGTGAAAGTAGGTAAGATCGGTTCAGATTTAAATATAGCCCAAATTAAAATGTTGCTCCCATAAGTTTAACCGATTTTGGCCAAACAATACATTTTATCTTTCACCTGTTTCGTTCCAGGTTTCAATATATCCTCATACAAATGTGCGTTCCCATATAAAATTTTTTGTCAAACACATACATTTACAGGATTCAGAAAACCTTCCCGTTTTCACTTTTTCACCGAATTGAATTGTATTCGGATTGAAGGTGGAGTGTATCATAGAGTCGGCCCGGTCCGACTTTAGCCTTTCTTTACTGGTTTTTAAACTACTGCACCTATATGAATGAGAAATTCGCATCGGGCGTTTACACCCGGCATGATTGGGCGTTTACACCCTGCTGGAAAAACATCCATACACTTACGTACGGATGTTCGCAGGTACAGATTTTAATATTTGATTAAAGAAAATTGTACATGTAGTCCCAAACTTATAGTATAAATATAAATATATCTTCTACGAAGACTGCATTTTTAATAACAAATAAAAAGGGAATTATTCATAAAATGTTTCAAGTGTGGTTTCGGGTTTATGACAACAAAATACACCAGAGAAGGCCATTCGATAAAATGGATGTAAAGTATGAAAAATAATGGTGGAGGGTATATAGCATACAACGAGATGATATTAAACATCAAAAATGTATTCCTAAGCAACAGTACATTTCGGCTTCTAGAGCCACAGCCGTGTTCAGCGATCGCAAATAACCTTTGTTTGGTCATCATTAATAAAAATGTACATTTAACTCGGTTTGATCCGAAGTGATAATAGCCTCTAATTACGGAAGCCAATTTTCCCGAAGCACACGGACCCCCGCCTCCCCCCTCCCACTGCAAAGTCACCCACATTGGACGTAGTAGCTCATTAATATTTGTTAGGTTTCGTGCGAAAGAAAGTGCTACGTAATGATAGCCTGCAAGCAGCAAAAAACAACAAACAAACTCTCGAGTCAAGTAACAAATCAAAACATCAATTGCCAAAGAGGTTATCAGTTTCAAGCCACCAATTAACACAGTGTTAATTTCTTCTAACAACTTTATCTGAACAACGACTTTGACTGTTTCGCTTTCGGTTAGAGCGCTGTTTGTGCTTTGGTTTTGCCTGTTGTTGTTGTTGGTTTCCATTCGTCCGCCCGTCCGTCTGACCATTCGTCTAATGGCTTAAGGGGTCATGTTAACGGTTTAAAGTGATAATCATGAAAACTGTCATCTTCTGACAACGACACAATGATCACTTCTCATGCGAGTACATGCGGCGGACAGACGACAGCATTAGAAACGAGCAACAAAAGTAAAACGAAGAAAAAACGAAACAAATTATTAATCATTTGGTTCAGAAACAATAATTATGATCATAAATCATCGACCCGATGATGTTTCCAAACGACCAGGCCAGGCCCATTGGACTGACGGACAGTCGGTTGGTCGGTCAGACAGACGGACGGGTAACAACAGCCACAGCTACGATCAAGGAATCGTGCGGCAAAATAAAACTGCGCGAAGAGGGAGGAAAATACAACATCAAATAAATCACATTAATCTTCAATTTCGTTTCGTTACGAATCGTTTCTTTTTCTTTTCGAGAAATCTCAAAATACGATGGAAAGAAAAAAACTGAGAGATAGATCTACAAAAATACAGCAACAACAACATCAGCGGCCGGCCCCAGCATCAACGTGAGTGTGGCACTGGTTGGGGTCTCTTTATGGTTCGGTTCGGTTTTAGTGGTTAGTTTGACTTGACACTTGATTGTCCATATTTGCCAAAGAACAAAGCAAACAATTGTTCAAGCGTTGCCATATAAACGTACAATTATACATGCAACACAGACAAATCTACATACACACGTACGTCGGCATCAAGTAGAAGTTCATGAGTACGAGGTTGGTACGTTAAGTCGGGCAAAATCCCAAAGTCGTGATATAGCTTAGGAAACGAAGCGATCATGAGAATGTTACAGCCAAAACAGCTGAAGCTCACAACATACAATAAAAAATCATAAAATTCGGAAGGTACAATCCACTGACTGTGTATTGCATAGGTGGTGTTTTATGCAATACACAGTCAGGATACACCACCTAAATATTCATCGGACACTCCATAAAGTACACAGTAAAGTAAAATAAATATTTTTAAGTAAATCGTTTTGTTCAATATCTTCAGATCATCTTAGTACTTAACTGAACTTAGTATTTTATTTATTAAAATATATAAAAAAGTTTTAGTTAAGTTTCCCTATAGCCATACCAACGATAGAATATAAGGGTCAAAAATTGGGCTCCGTATGTACCTTCGGTGATCAGTAATACATGTCTAACAGTTTCAACCTCTAGCTCTACACTCCCAACATCTCTCCTCCCGCAAACTAGGAATCCAGAAGTTCCCGTGTACAGTAAGTACCGTAAAAATCCTCAATCATCCCCAAAATAGAAAAAAGTTGCTTTATTTCAAAGAATTCAACCAACACAATTTATGAATGATTTGTTGATTCTTCAACAACCAGGGAATAGTTTAATCATATTTGTACCCAAAATAGTCATGAAAAATCCCGATTATAAAAAGTTGATTTATTTTAACGAATTTGATCAAAACAAAAACAAATTATGAATGATTTGTTTGAGTCGTCAACAACCATGGAATATTTTGATCATCCTATGTCGTGAGCAAGTCCCTTATTTAAAATGGCAGTAATTTCGTTCTAGACAACGAAACAGTGGTCTACTATTGCATGTTTTAAATTTGATACTACACTTTAGTCTACAAATTTTACTCATTTTGTAGTTAAAATGAGTATCTAAAAATACTCGTGATATGTCGGATGATATCTTGTTGGATGAAAGCGAATTCTAATAAGAGTTTGGAGCGTTATTAATTTAATTCAAAGTTTTTTGATAGTATTAAGTATAGTATTAGTTTTTTCGATTGTAGTTTTTGGTCTGTAATCAATATTTGATTTGAACTGGGATATTGTCCTGGCTCAAGACCATGTTGCTTCTATATTTAATAGAATGCAAATTTATTTATAAATGGCATGGTGGCATTTATTACTTGGCTGCAGACTACCACGATCATGATTTCGACTATGTCAAAAGTCTTTTCAAGTGGCTTCGCAGCGACTTTTCAACGTCAAACCCGTCCTCTATAAGGAGATGATTCTCACAAACGAACGAGAAGCACAACTCACTTGCCGAATTTGCGTTTAAAAAAGTTTTGTGTATTCGTAAAATTCTGAGTTCAGGGTGACCTTTATTTAAAATTGTTCGGTGTAAAAATATTCGAAATTAAAATAAAACTTTCATAAAACTTTCATCATTCGAATCGAAAAAATTTACCGGATTTTTTAAATTTGCTATCTACAGATTAGTAGGAGTGGTTTGAAATTTACGGAACACGCTAATGTACACTGTACATGAATATGTGTGTATGTATGATTACGTATTATGTATTGAGTGACATAGGGCTCTATGTCGATGTTTTAAAGAGTTAAATTTCAATTTGACGTTGTTGTGTTCGTTATTGGTTGCTGTGTTGTGTTTCTTCTTCTTCTTCTTCGTCTTCTTTATTTTTTGTTTTTATGGGCCATTCAAACGAACCACCAGACAGCCGAGCCAAGCCAACCTTTCAGACATCGAGCCAGTCAGGCAGTCAGGCTGTGTGCCAGCCAAGCACCCAGCCAGCATTAAATCGATTATCAACAGATGGTCACTCAGACGGGCGAGCAAAACAAAACCGTCTTTTTCATATATTATTACACCCATTATAATAATTGTGAGTATGTCTAAGATTGACAGTCTAAAAGTCGCTGTGGTTGTGTTTGATTCAATTTATTTAAAATTAAACCTCTAAGAGCCTATGGTTAGCGTCACTAATATGTAGACGGACGGAATGGCACAAAATAGACTTCGAGCCGAGATTTAAATTAATGTCTTGGTTAGGCTCATTTCAATGGATTTGGATATAAACTACACCAGTTGAATAGCATATACTAAATTGTTGGAATATTTCGACCCTTGTACAGAATATTTATTGATGATTTTGTTATATTTTTCTATTGTTTTAAAATATTGGATAGTGTCCTGTGCTACCAGCTAGCAGTTTCGGAGGTAGTGCTACAGGATTCAACTACAATGTTGTTTCATACAGATCACCGTAAAAAATATCAGCGATTGTAGAAAATACAAATATTGATCACCGCCACGACCAGGAATCGAACCGACGATACACATGCTTCAAGGGCTGTCAAAGAATTAAGTTAAGCCAAACCTTTTATACAAGAATATAATTGATATTAGTTATTTTTGTTGAATGATATTTTCAGAATACATATATTTGCTATTGGCAACCAGGAAATTTTGGATTGCTCCAGAGATGAAGCTTCTAGCAATACACAAACAACAATTACATACTTCATAATTTTAAACAATTTAACATTCATAAATGGTACATTTATAAAGAATCTACAATGGTATTACATGTGGTTAGCTCATTTCAGCCTGGATAGACCTCTATTTCGGTGTTCAGCCCACATTACACCTTCCTTGAGGTTTCCTTTTCGATGTCGCCGACGTCTTTCCGGATGGTGTGACCCTGAGCTGTCGGGGATTACTTGTAGGCCCGATAACATAATAACAGATAACAGTTATATTTGGTATATAAATATGCATTGAAATTTAAGGTATTTATTTTTAATAATGCAAATTGAAATTAATGGATTCGGTAAGAGGTTTAGAGATGAAAGAGATTTGTCAAAATGCAGTTCAAATGCTTATTTTTCCTTTCCTTCTAATAGATTTCACAGATATGAAAAATAACCCGATCCTGGTGTTATTGGCCACTTCATACTTAACAAGGGCCCCAATGAAATAATATTACAGAATGGAAATGAAATAATAAATCATTCGACATTACAGGAAAAAATGAAATTGGGGCGTTGTATCACTTTTGGGGATTCATTGCGTTTAATCATCAAATGGGAGCAAAGCTCAAAATTAAAAATTGTGTGATTGTGAGGATACAGTTGGGGCTCTTGGGGGCATTAGAACTACTTCGGTAAGTAGACTTGTTATGTTGAAATACTTATTTATCCTGGAATATACAATGAACATGCTAAATTGCAGTTAATTTTCAGTAAATATTTGACCAAAAACCAAGATGATACGAAAAAGTAAAGTGATAATATTGTGAGATGGATACATCTCCAAAAACTATGGAACAAATTGTTGAAGTGATTGTTTTATTGATTCTTTAAGTAGTCATAATTGTGATGCACTTTTGTATGAGCTCGAACCAATTTCCGTACCACTTTTTTCACACCGATTAGGTACTGCTTCATAGTGTGAATTGCTTTTGTTTCGGTCTCATAGGCATACATCCAAGATTCGTCACTTATGCTATGCTAGTATGGTACGGTCACCACTCTAAAAGATTATCCAAAAACTATTTGAGAACACTATGAAACTTTCACAGGGAGGAAATCATGATAGTGATAGTGTGCAGCCATGTAATAAATGTCACCATGCCAGTTGTAAATAATCAAATATTGATTACAGACCAAAATAAAACAATCGAAAAAACTAATATATTTTAAAAATATCAAAATATAAAAACCTCTAAAAAGTACTGTTTTTTTTCAAATTGGAAAGGCTGAACTATACGCGGCAATTGTGCTTATTGACATAGCCACCGAGATGAAAATGAGCTTCATGAAGGCTGAACAGAAGGCCGATTTCTTCACGAAAATGTCCACGTAAATTTCTTACGTTCGAACAAAATTTCCCAATTTTGTTCTTGCAATGTCAAACGCATATGAAATATTCTATATTCTTCTGCAGCTATTACTTATCGAGGGCTTATATTCATAAGTGGCTATGAACAAAAACACAACTTTTCAGGAGAGCGAAAAAAATGATTTTCTCCTTAATTTTAAGAGTAATTATGAATCATTCTTCTACAGTTTAATCTAAAGAGAATTACTAATTGCTACGATTAAAAAGTTTTCGAAATTTCCTATTATTCGCGGTTTTATGGTTCATAGCCACTTTTGCACGTTTAAAATTGAGCGCTATGAATTTTGAAATAAGCACATAGCCATTAATGCTCAAATATATAAATAAGATTTATTGTAAACTCTGTAACGTTTCTCATGAAATGTTGGCAATGTTGTGTAGAAAACGCATTTTCTGTGATGTACACAGCGAATTTAAAGATTCCAGCTTCATCCGTCAGATTAGTACCATTTTTTATCCCTTTTTCCAATTTTTTTACAAAAAGTGGATATTGCGGTAGGGCACGGTAAACAAAGAATACAAATTGGATATTTTTGGAAAATTTTCATTTTCGCGGCAAATATGGCTAAAAACTTTTCTGACACAAATATTCTCCATGAAGTAGCAATCACATGCCAAAAAATATTTTGGTTTTCTCAATATGATAACAAGTTACGCGGGTTTTTCTAAAGATACTTTTCACAATTTTTGAATTTACAGCCACTATTTATCCTATTCTAGCCAGATAACTTGGGAACCAAAATGCTATTAACCGCGAAATGGTGGAATTTGGTAATGCGATATGCCCTAAATCTAGAAAAATGCTTTAAACAAAATCGTTGTAGCGAATTGCAACCTTCGGTTATATGCTGCTCCATTTTTGAACTATATTATTTATATTATTTTTATGTTCATAGCCACTTTTGCAGTCACAAATTAACGTGTGAGTTGATAGCCAAATCAAAAAAATTTGAAAAAAATAGCTTTAGAAAAAAATTTATCTCCAAAGGTATATGACAGATGACATCCAAATCTGAGAATAGTTTGACATCATTTTCGGGAAAATGGTTCATAGCCACTTATGAATATAAGCCCTCGTTATATAATAATACTTTTATTATATTTTTTATAAATAGAAAAATATTTGGTACCTTTGATACGAAACAGCTAGAAACGTGAAATTCGGTAAGTACATTCCTATAATTGCGTAGACTCGTAAAATAGAGGGATTTTTCGATAATTGTACTTTTTAGGGATATAATTGGAAAAGAGGGATACAAAAATGGTACCAACCCAACCGCTAATGTTGCTAATAACAAAACTCGGTGTATGACGCTGTGTAGACGCGAAAAATAAAGGAATTTGTCAAAATTTGTCCTTTTAGGCGGAAATGGGGCGAAGGGGATAAAAATGGTACCAACCAGACGGCTGTAGTTAGAATAGAGAAATTCAATGTGTATATTGCACTGATTGCGTAGAAACGAAAAATAAGATCAAAATTGGATAAAGTTGATACCAACCAAGCGACTGTAGCTAGAATCATGAATTTCCGTATTTACACTAGTCTGGCTGCGTATACCCGCAAAACATAAGGACTTTCCAAATTCGACAAAACGAAAAAAGGATTAAAACTGGTACCAAGCAAAGAATCATGAAATTAGGTTCGTACATTCCACTGTGATACATTCAGATATTTAGCAGCAGGAAATCGGCCCCGAGTGAATGAATAAATAATAAAGCATCACAATTTATTTAAAGCAAGGGACATAATAAGTATGCCTTTTAGTTTTAAATAGTAAATAAATATCGTAATGTTCATAAAAAATATCAAAAGTTTCCACACTTCTATGTAAAGGCAACAGCCTCTTATTTGCCCGCAATACTGTGGAATGCATTCCGTGGTGGAGGGTATATAAGATTCGGCCCGGCCGAACTTAACGTATTTTTACTTATTATTTACTCCAATGTTTTTTTTTATCATAATAGATCGAAAAACTGCAATAAATAAATACTTATATACATGTTTTAGAATTTATTCCATTATAAATATATACATATATAATACATAATAACAGGGAGTTGTAAGAAACAATTTTCAACAGTTTATAAAATTAATTAGCGCGAACTTTCCATTTGCAAGCGCTTTAGAAACACAAGAATTGAGATCAGTATGTATAAATGGCCCAAATTTAAAAAATAAACAATACCGTAGAGAAATGAAATTATATTTATTTTTAATTATATCTAAAATTAAAATGAAATACACACCTAATTCGCGGCTTTATTTTACAAACGAATGGAGAGTAATAGCACGCACTAATTTTTACATATACAGCCATTTACACTTTACACCTAAACTATTAATTCTTTACATGTAAATGATGAATTCGAATCGAATACAAATTTACATTTAACGAAGTCATAGTTTTGGTGTAAAAGAAAATTCGGTGTAAATGGAAAACTCCCGTGAATTATTGATCGGCATTTAAACTCAATTCTTTGTGAAATAATGTACCGAAATTTCATTTTGATATGATTTGAGATGATCAATTTTGATTTTGGGGAATTTATTTATAGTGGAAGTGGAATAAAGTGAAGCTTTATCGATTTATTACCTTAATATTCAAAGTATCAGTAAAAGCACCATTGCTTCAGAATGTTTTGCCACAAGCTTGGCACAATATAACGAAAATATTGCTAAAATTGGGACTATTTTTGCTACGATTGGTTAAACTAGTTTTTGTACTTTGTATAGGCACAATATATGTATGTATATATTCCATGAACACGCCAACGTTCGCCTTTTGAACCCTGCACATTACAATGGCAATTCGAATATCACCCGTGGCCGTTGATAGGTTAACGATGTACGTAATGAATTGCAAAAGATCATTTCTTTTTTTCACGTCTTTTCTTTCAATAACAACATTTCACATTTTATCATCATTATAATCTTCAACTCCAGCAGAATCTGAAGCCGGAGCCTCATTTATTATCGTAAATAAAAGATACGATTACAAAGTACAACCATCCATCCATACATTTCATTAAGCCGACATACATAGAGACTCGTACACAAAGGCCATAAACGGGTTTGACCGTCCCATCCGAAGACACTTCTTTCTAAGCCACACTGTCCAACTGACAGTTTGGACCAAAGCAGCGTTCCAGCTCTTAATGTTGTATGTTGTCTACAACACTCTCCTCCGAACATGTTCTTAATGATGGTCAAGACGAAAAGTACACGGCAACAACTGAAAAGAAGACTACAAAACCGGCTCACAGTGGCACAAAACGACATGCAAGTGGTGACAATTGGTGTGGTCTCTAAAGCGGATCACAATAATTTAGTAGAGAGTGTGTGTATTTCAATGGGACGATTTCTGTTTTTTCTGTCCCATGAAAGTTTATAGATTTCTTCCAAACTTAACTAAAAATATCATAATTTCAGATGATATCTTCACATCAAAATACGAATCAGTTCGGAAAACCTAGAACCAAATTAAACCTTTAGCCACGGATAAAAGGGATAGATGGAGATAATTCGTTGACGTCCTATGTTCCTAGAGAATACTTCATATACATTGGACTGGGTCGCGGTCCATACAAATGGAAAAACAATTTCCAGTCACCCCACGAAAATGAAGTTTGGAGTGTTTAATGATAATTTGCAAAATATTTCGTTCCTTGATCAAGCCGTCTGTGAGCTAAACGTTTCTGAAAACAGCACCAAAAAATATCATAATTTCAGATGATATCTTCACATCAAAATACGAATCAGTTCGGAAAACCTAGAACCAAATTAAACCTTTAGCCACGGATAAAAGGGATAGATGGAGATAATTCGTTGACGTCCTATGTTCCTAGAGAATACTTCATATACATTGGACTGGGTCGCGGTCCATACAAATGGAAAAACAATTTCCAGTCACCCCACGAAAATGAAGTTTGGAGTGTTTAATGATAATTTGCAAAATATTTCGTTCCTTGATCAAGCCGTCTGTGAGCTAAACGTTTCTGAAAACAGCACCAAAAATCATGCTTCTTCCGTGTATATTTTTATGTTGCACTTTGTCCAAATATTTTTTATGAATTAATGGACTCTTGCATTAATTAACTGTCTCTGAATTAATAGACTCTTATTGGTCGGATTACTGGATTGAAAAAATAAATAGTCAAAACCTTTCGAATGATGTTTGAAAATTTTGGTTCTGAAAATACATCTCCTGTAATAAATTTTTTCATGAAGTCACTGAAGTCATTTTTCATGCAATATTCATCATTCTTCCGATTTATTTTTCATAACACCATTTACAAAATGTTTCCAAGAAATATGAGTTTTTAGTTGTCACCTTGAAAACCCACAAAAAATCAATATAAACGTCCAATAATACGACTAAAGAGCTATTCTCAGACAAGAATAAAAATTTATATTTAAAGTGCTTCCAAGGGTTATTAATTCATAAATTTTTGACAAAAATGCAACATATAAAAATTTTTACGGGAAAAGCATGATTTTTAGAGGCGTTTTCAGGAGCGTTTAGCACACAGATGGCTTGACCCAGCGACAATCAAGTCTTCATTTCTGGGGGCTGACCACAGCAATTTATTTTGGTGACCCATCATAATGTATATCTTTTGAAATTAAAAATCCTCTAAAGAAGACCAAAAGGTCACGAAATGAAAACTGAGGAAACTTAGGATGGAAATCGTGTCGCACGGTGTTATTGTGGCAGTTTTCCTCCCAATTTATCCACTGAAAGACCGAAATGCAAGATTTTTATTTCCACAAACCAATCTTTCATTTTAGTCGGGAACTTCGACAACATTTGTTTCTTCCTACCAAAGGAACCCACTCTAATATATATTTTCCGAACAGGTTAATACTGTGGAAAACCCTTATTTTATTGAGTGCAATGATTTTATGAAGAATAAATCATAAAGTGATTCCTACGATCATAACATCAAAATCTGCATTTCACACCATCCTGATATTTTAAGTCTTTTTTGGATTTTTTAAATAATTGAGCAACCTATTTCAAATTCTTCCAGATTGATTCTTTAGATATAACATCTCTCTTTCCATATTGTCCGTCCCTTTTTTCTTCACACAATATCGCACACGCAAATCGGATATGGGGATGTACGAGCTTCAATCTTCCTTTTGCACAAAAAAGATGTCCAAAATTTCGTTGTAGCACTTGATGAGTGAGGGTATAACAAATAAATTTTGTATTTAAAGTCTTGGGCTTGTAAGCTTTTTATCTGAGGAATCATCAGTTGCTGTAACTGTGACTCATTCAACCTAATACAACAGATTATTCCCAAGAGAAGCTGCAACTCTTACCAAGAGACCAACTCTTCTCTTTTCGAAACACTGTGCATCTGCAGAAGCGACGAGAAAACAGTAGCACTAAATGTAACAACATTTTAGACAGCGGACGACGAAGACGATCATTAAACCTCATTATGGCTGCGAGCGAGTGATTCATTTGTAAATTGGCCCACAGCACAGCACAGAGCCCGAACCAGAACCAGCATCTGTACCACGGAGTGTTAATTTATTGATAGCACCGTCTCTAAATTTCGTCTCCTGCAGAAGACCAGCGGCATAACAAATGAGCAGAGCAATCTAGTTTCAGTTTTGATATTTATATTACGAGCACTCGCACAATATCCATTCCAAATAGGAACGCTTTTCGAAGGGGGTTTGATTCACTGTCTACGCGTTGTAATAGATTCATTATATTCCCATTTTAGATTGATTAGAACAGGCAACATATGGCCCACAGATGTGAACTAAATACTTACATCTCTGTATACATACATACAAACATACACACCGAACATATTTATGAACATAATTATGCTTAGTTTATGTTGTGAATAATGTTTAAACAGCAGTTTGTTCCAATTGTGGTTTCGCAATTGGGTGATAAAGTACTTTTCAAACAATTTTAATGATCTCAGTGTGTCTTCTATAGTTTGTTGGTCCAATCCAATAAAACATACTAACGAATAGTTCTTCACAGAAAGTGCTGAAGGGAAGCATTTCGAAAGCGCAACATTAACACCATTTAAATGTTGGGGGGAGCGATGTTTATTTGTTCGTCAATGCTTCCAAGCCATATATATATATATATATGGGCGAAAAAAATAAAATTGATGTTAACATACGATAGTATTTGTTTTGAATTAACACAGGGGGTCAATTCGGGTACTGTGAAAACTGCTCGCTAAAAAGAGCTAGTAAATAGCACTAGGTGTGTGTGGCGCCTAACAATTTCTAAAACGTGCCGTTAATATTAATAAATGTTTAAATACAAAAGCAAAAAAATGTGAATTTATTCTGCAGTTAAAAGAGCTGGATTTACAATCTTTAGATCAGCTGGCACCCATAACTATTGATAATGAGTCAACATTACCTCACACATACTCTAAACGATGTTGGTTATAAAACTAGTCTATAACCATTTGTCTCAAAGAACTATTTTATATTCAAAATTTCCAATGGTCGGCATTAGGTGTGGAAAATTGAATATATCTCTTCTTTTTGGTTAAACAGAAAATAAGAATGCATATAACCAGTAGCGAAAAATGTCATTCAATGATTTAAAAGCACATGTCAAGGAAAGCTGTCATAGATATCTTGTGAAATGCTGTTTTAAACATTCCATTTCAGTAAACTATTGAGACGAGTTAAATGTATTTATGAAAAATTTTATAAAATTCATTTGATTTAGAAAGCTTGCTCGTAATATTAATGCAAGTTTTCACTGATATACCCTCCACAAGGGTATTATGGATTGGTGCTTTTATTTTTAACACCCAAAGGGAAACGATAATGACCCTGCGATTATTACAACGATCGGTCAGTCCACCGTTTATACATCAAAGTACAGATCAAATGATATAATACTATTAATATTATAAAACCTTAGTGTAGGTCTGTCTGTTTGTTTGTTCCGTAATCACGCGGGAAAATTTGCTTTGTGGGCGTGGCAATAATGTTTTTTTGAGGTAGATGGCTGAAAATTGGAACGTATATATTACTGATCATAACAAATATGAATTTGGAGGCGTATTTTGGATTTTAGTGTTGTGGGCGGAGTGGGCGTGGCAAAAATGTGTTTTGAGCTAGAAAGCTGAAAATTGGAACGTATATATTACTGACCACGAGAAAGATCAATTTGATCCCGAAATTTAGAATTTCGTTTTGTGAGCGGAGTGGTGGAATAGTATTTTTAGGTAGATGACTGAAAATTGGAACGTATATATTACTGATCATGACAAAGATGAATTTGGAGGCGTATTTTGGATTTTCGTTTTGTGGGCGGAGTGGGCGTGGCAAACGTGCTTTTGAGAGCTAGAAGGCTGAACATTGGTACATATTTATTTAAATTGGAACGTATATATTACTGACCACGATAAAAATCAATATTGAACCTGAGTTTAATTTTACCATTTTTTGCCTAGCGAAGCGGGCGGGTTTCAGCTAGTTATTCATAAATTGTTTGTGATTTTACTGAGTCGTGTAAAATGTAAACAGAAACATTAAAATTTGAAAGGACCTTCTTTCGACTTATTTGTTCCCTTCCTAAAACCATAAATTTTATTTAAATGTCGCTCTAGAAACCTCATATTTTAACCGATTTTCCAACACACATTTCTAATACCACATTTCACGTAGAAGCTTTTACGATAGAAGTAGATCACATCGGTTCAGATTTAGATCATGTTTTTACCACATGCTTTAACCAATTTTATTCATATTTGTATAACCTCCATTACGGTATTATGACTTCGTGCGTTTATTTGTAACACCCTAAAGAAACGAGATCGTTTATTATACAGATTGGCTTAGATTGACTTTCTGATTCGATTTAGCAAAGTCCGTCTGTCTGTCTATCCATATCTTATAATCAAAGTACTGGTCGAACTTATTGTTGAAGCAAATCGGTTTTAGATATAGCTCAATACAAATTTCGGTCCCGATTGACGTTTTCCGCTCTAGAAAGACCATTTGCTCAAATTTGGCACAGTACCTTATAATTCAATTCGAAACATCTATTGATAAAGTGGGTCAGATCGTTTCAGACCTAGATTAGCTCCCATTTCACTCTCGATTTGACTTTTTCCGCTCTAATTTATCACAACAGTTTATATTTCAACAAGAAACATTTATGGTGAAACTGAGTCAGATTTTAATATAGCTCCCATACAAATGTCGCTCCCGATTTGATTCCGCTCAAGAAACCGTATATTTAACAATATTTCAAATAGAAACAAATATGGCGAAAGTGGGCCACATCATTTTAGGTTTTAATATAATTCTCAAACAAATTTCCCCCTAGAATCCACGTATTGTAACCGTATATTGTATAAACTGACACACCGTGTTTTACCTAACCTAGGAATATCTGTTGTGGTAGTGGATTACGTTCGTCCATGTATTGATATAGCTTCCATACAAAATGTGTCTCAGCTGATTTGGGTTTAAATACTACACCGACGAAGCTTCTCTTTTTTTCCTTTTTCAATACATACCCTCTATATTTTGAATGGTGGTAAAACTATCGCAAATAAAGTTTTCTGCAATTATATCCACATCTCTATGTCCATACTCAGGGGCACGGAGGGAAATTTGATGCACTTTGGTGAGCACATTTGTTAATGCAAGTTACATGCTAGACAATTGTTTTATTTGGAAAAGGTAAGGTATCCCTGTAACATTGAAGTTTTCAATACTTTGGGGATTACCCAACCGGTCATAACTTTTGTTTTGTGAAAGTATAGAGAAATTTTTGCAGGATAATTGTTGGTTTTTAGCGAAAAAAAAAATAAATTTAAAACATTAATTTTTGATCTTATTATACCCTCACTCTACAGAGTAGGAGGGACAGACAAATGTGTAACGCATTGAAGGAGTGACTTAAGACCAAATCCGTTTCATGTCTTTTTAAAATGTTGAATCATGTCCGTCTGTCTGGCTGGCTGGTGTACACGATAACTCTCTACAGGAGCTAAGTAATCACTTCAAACTTTGCACATAGTAATATTTTCCCAAACTTAGTTTAAGTTCTAGTACCCTTCTAGTACCTCCCACACAAATACCCCATATTCCAATATTAAATAAAAACACACATAACTTCCACACGGATATTCGGATCAACTATATTTTGATATTTGATAAAGTTTATTTGATATTGTCTACTTTAAGTGTAGGGTTTTGCCACGCCCCTTCACACACACATCACCCTAACCCACGTGAAATTAAAGCTCTTATAACATCTTTACGAATGATCGTATTACTCTGAAGTTGGTTATTTAATAGTGTTTTTACATTCGTTATAATCGCCCACACAATTGTCATTATCCTATTTAAAATTAAATCCTTTATAACTTTCATACCCGTATCTGAAATCCATCTCTAGCATAAATATTTCGGCTCTAAGTAATATAAGAAATCGTATAATCCCAAACAAATATTTGGAATTTTGATTCTTAGAAATTTACTTACTTGTTTTAAATATTTAAAGTTATTCAAAAATAATAACTTTTTTCGGATAGAAAATGCCGAATCCATTTTGTGATTTTATAGGGAGGCATTCAAAATGTTACGATTTTTTTCAAAAAATTTTCATGCGGTACTTTCCGAGTTTTAGAAATCCTAAAAATCAAAATTAGTCATCGGCCCAAAAATGTGAAGCTATGCGAATTTTATAAATAATGCGTCAAAATAGTCATTTTATAAAAAAGTTCATATTGCATTATTTGATGTGGCTTGATAAGGACAGATTTTAATCATATGAGGTTTTATTCAAAAAGCGTCAATTCTTTTAGAAGAGTTTATTTAGCTTATATTATTGTCTTACAGTGAATATTAAAAAAAAAATATTTTACTAAAAAAAAACAAAACTTTTTTAAGCGAGCTTAATGTATTGTTGTTAAGCAAATAGTATATTCACATACATCAGGACGACAGCATAAAAAATAAAACTTTGTGGCACATTTATCCTATTGTTACATTCAAACCGAACTTTTTCAATAGTCACAACTACGGACAAATGTTGATCTGTCTTCGGAAAAAGTCAAGACCTCTCCATGCTAATAAAGAGCTGCAGCTTATTGCTTCATAAGTCATGACTATAATCAATGATTTCAAAAAAATCTTTATGTAAACATTTGATCTATTTGCCCGGCTCTCAACTCTACATAAACAAAATGAAATGCGCATTTATTTCCTGATGTTTCCAGTCGAAATTCGAGTATAAATTATGATTTCTTATCTTTAACCCACAAACAGACGCATAAACATGGATCCTCCACTCCATATGTTTGCACATACAAACATACGTATATGTACCAACGTATGGTTGGATGTATGAATGTATGTAAACATAGACGTCCAATGCATTTGCATTTTGTTTGTAATAAAACTATTATTTTTCTTCTTTCTGTTGTGCTGTGCTGTGCTGCATGTAGTTGTTGCTATTTCCAAAAAGAGATTTCTTTTTTTCTGTCTTTTGCTTTTTATTTTTTGTTTACAAACATTTTGTGAATTTTTAATGAATCCAATGGATACACCATGGATGTAATCAAATGTGTGTGCGTGTGTGTGCGCGCGTTCGCTTTTGGGCTGTAAAATTGTACATCATTATGAAAATATTACGACGAGTGCGAGCGGCTATTAATGTAGACTCTTTTTTCTTCGTCTTCGTCGGGTTTTTGGTTTGGTTCGATACCGTTGGTCGCTTTTCCCTTCAATTAGTACCCGGAGCTGTTTGTATGTCTTCCTCCCCCTCCACAACGGCCGTATTGAACGACAGCAGTAACAACAACACCAACGAACTTTTATTTCATTTAAAAGTGTGTACGTACGATTTGTTTTAAAAACAGACGACGTCGACGAGGCACAGTGACACCTTTTTGGAGAATGCGAGAAATAAAAATCAAATGTTGTAGTCGATTTAAAAGACTTAATTTTATACTCTTCACCTTAAAATATACATCGGTGCCACATTAAGTATATATGTTCAAGGCTGGCTTCCCAACGAAATGAACTAGGGGTTCAAATATTCCATATAAAGGGTGGGCCGATGTTGATTTTGAATAAAACACAAATTATTTAGGAAATTATTATCATTTCTTTTTATTGTGATAATATTGGTATGGTTTAATTATGTACGGAACAAAATATCGGCCAAATGGCCGCCGCAACCTCGGCGGCACACCTCATCCGATGGTCCAAATTATCGTTGACTCTGAGGCATAATTGAGGTTCTATGTCGTTAATGTGCCGAATTATCTCATCCTTTAGCTCTTGAATTGTTGCTGGCTTATCGACGTACACCTTTTCTTTCAATGAAAGAAGTCCAACGGTGTCAAATCACATAATCTTGGCGGCCATTTGACATCGCCACCACGTGAGATAACACGAAAACACGCAAAAGAGCCATTGTTTCGTTAGCTGTGTGGCAAGTGGCACTGTCCTGTTGAAACCACATATCGTCCACATCCATATCTTCCAATTCGGGTTCGTTATCATCTCACGATAGCGAAGACCATTCACGGTAACTGCCTGACCGATCTCATTTTAGAAAAAATACGGCCAGTCAGTCAGTCTTTATGGGTGCATTGTTTTTTCGACAATCACTCTTGGATATCATTCGCCCAAATGCGGCAATTCTGCTTATTGACGAATCGACTGAGGTGAAAATGTGTGATTAAATTGACCGAAAAAATCACGAAGAGCACGATATGCATTTTAATTTGAACGCCCATTTTCATAATAAGCCTGAATAACTTTAACTCGTTGCTCGATTCTGTATCTTTCCATGGTTCAAATTGAGTTAGCCTGAAATTGAGAAATGTCAAATGAAATGCAGAAAAAAAACTTGACGTTAAGGTGTGGTTCACATTCAACATCGGCCCTTACAATTTAACCACCCATTACGTGTCAAATGCTTGTAGATCTGTTGAGATGGGGAAATCGGTTTAAAGGAAAAAGTTCTCCTCACAATGACTGAAAACACCCTCAATAACCCCTAATAACACTGAAAACACAACAGCATTTTTGGAACAGAGCAGCGAACTACAATTCTGAAAGTGCATGTTGAGTAGGTAATTTTTTGTACAATAAGTTTATATTCCAGCTTGTCTGACTTTCTTTTTACAGTGAGTCAATATTTTTTTTAGTCGAAAGAAGCATTATACTGATTGAAAATGTGTTGTACGTTAACATCTAAGAGAATTTTATTCGTAGAACATTTTAATCTCAAATGTCCCTTTTGAAAGCAATATTACACCAACTTATACAAAAGAACAAGTAAGGAAAGGCTAAAGTCGGGCGGGGTCGACTATATGATACTCTTCACTATATACGCCATTCAATTCAATTCTGTGAAGATTTTGGAATGTGTACGATATCATGAACCGATGATACTCCCTTTCACAAAGTATGTTTCCAGGTGAAATATAACTTGTTCTGATCAAAATCTGTGTTTTCTAGAATAAAATCTGCGATATTTGTATGGAACCTATAGGGTAATTCCAACAGAAAACGACGCAAAAACCATAGGTTTGGATTTTCATCCTCTCTGATGAAATTTGGTGCATACATACTACTAGTGGTTGCGGCTAATATACCGTTTACCGTAGCTCAAGGTAGAGCGTGGTTTAAGTTTTACAGTGGTCCAAAGTTGGTTATCTCGGGGTGTTTTTGGAAAACATGGCTTATTTATCGATATCATTACTTTGGACCGCGTCATCAGAATTTAACGATATTGATCGCACCTGAAAAATTTAAACCTCCTCTTTCCGAATCTGTATGTCCTAGTGATTCAAGGACTCCAAAAATTAAAAATTATTTAATCCTTGAATATCCAGAAAAAATATCTTTCTTTATTTAATTTTTTATTTTAGCTTTTTTTATTCTCTACAAAATATCAAAAGTGTGGTGGCCATAGGTTAAGAAATTACGGCTGCTTTTCCAAAGCCCAAAATTTTTAGTTTTTTATAAAATCCGTTAAAATATATGATTTTAGTTCGATTTGTGTTTTTAGGGGCTCGTTGGAGAGGTATTGATAGCCATTTGCAATTTTAGGAACTTCTCAACCCATTGAGGGACGCACATTTTTTTAAACGGTTTGTCCTTAATGGGTTAAATATGAAATATCAAATGACATATGGAGTCATTTGCATCGTGAACAAATTCTAGTCTTATGCAAAGCTTTTTTAAAAATCTGAAATTTTGGTCTTTCAATGGATAGACGAAGGGATTAATCGGTTAAGAACTTCGTAAAATTGCAATCAATACCTCTCCAACGAGCCCCTAAAAACACAAGTCGAACTAAAAAGTGTTATATTATAAAAAATTCAATAAAATCGTAAAAATCTTTCATTTATACTGGGTCACATGGCAAGTTTTTGATACGGTTTGATCAGGCTCGGGCCTTTCTTAACCTATGGCCACCCCACTCTGAATTTTTGATATTTTGTAGAGAATAAAATAAGCTAAAATACAAAACAAAATAAAGAAAATTAAAGATATGTTTTTCAGGATATTAAGGGTTAAAATTATTTTTTGTTTTTGGAGTCCTTGGTCCATAAGGGCACTCTAATTTGCATGCAGATTCGGAAAGTGGAGGTATAAATCTTTCATATGTGATCAATGTCGTTAAAATCTGATGACGCGATCCAAAGTTATGATATCGATAAGGAAGCCATATCTTCCAAAAGCACCCCGATATAACCCACTTTGGACCACTGTAAAACTTAAACCACGTACAATTCTGAGCTACGGTAAACAGTATATTACCCGCAACCACTAGTAGAATATATGTACCAAATTTCATCGAAATCAATAATGGTCGAAATCCATGTTGGGTCCTTGGGATTCCTAACATAAAATCCCAATATTTCATCAATTTTGTGAAAATACTATTTTCGAAGGCCCCTGCTCCATGGATGGTACTTAAAGTGATACTTACATTAATTACAATAATAATGGGTGCAAATAGATGGTGATTTTATGTCGCCCTTGTCTTCTCAAAGACATACATTGTGATGGATATTATTAATATGATGCTTTTCAATTCGTTTGAAATTACTTCGTGTTTGAATTACTTTTTACATTATTATCAATTTTTGATAATTTCGCGTATCTCTGTGTATATCTCGTATATGCTTGTTTTCCGACACTGGTGAATTCGAAAATAACATTAGAATAGCATTTTCGGCTAAATCTCATACTAATTCTACTCATCCACTTTCGGCATCAAAAATAATTTTAAAATCGATAACAGTAAAGCAACCTTTACTATGACGACCTTCAGAGAAAATGTACCACAGTGCGATGGCGACGTTGCTTGTTCAAGGCGCGTCTTTTGAAATGTTTACAAAATGTAGTGCTCGGTGCGGTGCTCTCGTATCGTATGAAAATAAAATTGAATTTCTGAATCTTTTTTCGTTTTTTCTCTGTTTAGTTTGTTGTTATGGTAACTTTTTATGAGTTGTTTAAACAATATTTAAATTTGTTTTACCTCCACCTATGTGTGCAAAGATATATAATGTTTTTCGTTTGTTTCTTTATTCGGACAAAATGACAAACAAAACTTGAGGTTATTTCAGGGTTGGGATGATGTGGAAAAGGGTTATATGTATGCCAATGTAACCATGTATACAATGTGTGTCTATAAGTGTGGATGTGTATATGTTGTATGTCGCCCGTGTGCTACTTTGGTCCATATGATGGTTTTTGGAATAAAGAACATTAGCTCAGACTGATATTTAATAATACGCGGTTAGAGTTCTTAAAACCATAACCGAAAAACAGTCTAACGTAATAAACGTTATACGGATTATAAAACGTACAATGGCAAAATAGGCCACTTGTCCCAATAATATACTCTTACTCGTTACCCTTTAAATTTGATCACCTCGGTCATGCCAATGATTGCCAACAGTACAATTATGTAGCGATTGCAATGATGGTCGAGGTAACAAGCTATGGAGGGGCTCCCTGTAGCCAACATTTTGCAATTAATCTGAGAAATACCTCCGAAAAATCATAATTAATTAAAAAATCGAGTAGAAAACACTGCGATCTAACTTGATGCCAAGGTTCCTTATAAATGTTTGAAACTTATCGTGTACAGCGGCCGTCCATCGGTCTGACGATGGACGGCAGAAGTGGCATATCGCAAATCAGAAAAGATATTGCTATTCCATACTGAAAGAAACACTTTTAGAGAAAACTCCCAAAATTCGTTAACCATAAGAACATTATCACAAACCCCAAATTGATGTTTTTAGAAGGACTTCATAAGTTAATAATTAAGTACAAAAGCTTCATATAACCATGGGGAAATTTGTAAGGGATTACCGTTTCAACTTCGTGGGGACAATGAAGACACCTAGGTGAGCGGCCATGTCCAAAACGATGTAGGTAGCTCATACGCCATGTGGTGCACCATACCATATTGCTGTAGTTGTGTTAAATGGTAGTTCACCCCGAGTGTCTGCGATTTCGTTATTTTCTTCTTCGAATATCTCTGACGATTCCTTAGTTGAAATATCTACTGGGAGGACTCCCTCAAAAATTCTAGCTGCCTCCAAAGAAATTGAAGTTAGATAACATGTCCCTCTAGTTATGTTTTCGTACTCTCGCCTAGACTGGAGATCTGTCAAGTAGTATCAGTTAGAGTAAAAGTCTTCTACACTATTGGGGCCCACCTACGTTTTGGAATATTTTCGCCAATTCAATTGCGATACATGTGACCTTTCATATAGGTGATAGTCTGTCATTATACCAAAGCGAAACAAGAAACTGAAATAATAAAAATTGTGGGTAAATAAATTGGAGATGTTTTATTTGAACTGGGATATTGTCCTGGCTCAAGACCATTTTGCGTCTATATTTAATAGAATGCAATTTTATTTACAAATGACATGGTGACATTTATACTTGGCTGCAGACTACTACGATCATGATTTCGAAAGTCTTTTCAAGTGGCTTCGCAGCGACTTTCTAACATCAAACCCGGCCTCTATAAGTAGACGATTCTCACAAACGAAGGAGAAGCACAACTACGCATAGTTAAGGTTTCCTATGTAGCTTAACGATTTTCTCTTCTGGGGTATGTCCAAAGCCGGCTACGCAGAGTAAAGGTTCCCTGCGTTGCCGCTCTTCGGCTGTGCTTAAAGATTTTCTCCTCAAAGTGGCTGCGCAGATTAAAGGTTGTTTCTTCTGGGGTATGTCCAAAGCCAACTATGCAGAGTAAGGATAATTTGTGGTTTATTTCATTTACTTGGGCTTTGTTTCATTTAGTATATTTCATTTTTACTTTGGAGGTTATTCCAGTCTGAAATAACATCCAAATCGTTGGGGGTTCTTTCATTTCTAATTTGTAGTTTTCTTCGTTTATTTTGGGATTTGTTCCATTTTTATACACTCCACGAGTATTATGCACAAGATTTGTTTGTAACACCCAATTATAATTATATTATTTGTTAATTATACCGATCGACTTAGAATCACTTTTTGAATCGATTTAGCAATGTCCGTCTGTACATCTATTGTTGTAATCAAATTACAGGTCGCAATTATAGTCCGATCTTAACAAAAATTTGCACAAGTAAGTTTTGTGGCTCAAGGACGAACACTATTTAATTTGAGTCATATCGGTTCAGATTTAGATATAACCCCCATACAAAACTCGCTCCCGATTTGATATTTTCCGCTCTAGAAACCACATATTGAAGTCGATATTCATTAAATTTGCCAAAACATCTTATAATCAAATCTTATTAGATTTAGATATAGCCCCAATACATATGTTGCTCCAAATGTTTAATCGATTTTGGCCAAACTATACTTATATTTCACCTATTTCATTCCAGGTTTCAATATACGCCCATACAAATGTCCTTTCCAATTTAACATTTTTTGTCAAACACATATATTTACAGGATACAAAAATCCTTCCCAATTTCACTTTTTTACCGAATTGAATTGTACAGAATTTGGACAGAAAGTGGAGTGTATTATATAGTCGGTCCCGCCCGACTATAGCCTTTCCTTACTTGTTCTTATTTCATTTAATTTTGGGTTTATATATTTGGGTTTTGCGTTTATCTTCCACTGCGACGATATGAAATGATTCAAGCCCGCTGAATTAAACGAATTTATATATGGTATATATAAGGGATATGGTAAGTAGAGTGTGAATTAAAATTCAGACTGCCCAGGTGCAACTCCGTGTAAGACTTTACTTATATTTGAATATTCTACATACTTCAGATTTAAATCGGAAGTATGTATATGAATTCATCACGAAAAATTATTTTAATGAGACAACTTTAAGCCGGGACAACAAGCTGCGTAAACATTGTCGCCAACTGCATTATTTGTATCAAAACAAAAAAAATTGTGTTGACTTTTCAGGACTTAGCCTCGATAACCATTAGTTTGGCTTACAGTGAATATTTAGCCAGACTAAGTCCAATATTTATACCCTACACCACTTCTTGGACTACAGGTCGCAATTGACGTCCGACTGCCATGAAATTTTGCAAAAGTAACTTTTTTAGCCCAAGGACCATCGGTATCGAATTTGGAGGAAACCGGTTCAGATTTAGATATAGCCTCCATACAAATATCCCTATAATTTACACTATTACTGTTCTAGAATACATATTTTACATGGGATCATGACAAAACTTTCAGGATCGTGTTACATTTGAATTAGAAACAGGTAACGGGAAAGTGCATCAAATGGGTCCATGTTTTGATATAGCCCTCGTACAAATGTACATCCGATTTACACTATTCCAGCTCTAAAATGCACATTTTACATCGGATCTTGATCCAATTTCCCACACAATGTTACATTTAGACTAGAAATACCTCTTTTAAAAGCCAGCTATATAGGTCAATATTTTGGTATAGCCCCCATACAAGTGGGCCCTCAGTTTATACTATTATCGATATAGAACCCACATTTTACATCGGATCTTTGATAATTTTGCAAATCATTTTATATTTCAATAAAGAATACTTACCTTAAAAGTGATCTATAAGGGCCAACTTTTTGCTACATTAGAAAGTGGACCCTTATAAATGGACCATTTTTATTTTTACCTCTCTAGGACCCATATTTTACATCGAAGGTTTATCAAATTTTGCAGATTATATTATAATATTTCAACCAGGAATACATATTGTGAAAGTCAAATATATGTGTCCATACTTTGGTATAACCCAAATGGGGTCCCCATTCTACTCTATTACAGCACTAGAAACTGCATCTTACATATATATATTTGTTCTCGTCGCTCCATTGTGGTATTTCATTGTACTTCAACTAGGAATACTTACTGTGAATGAGAAATATATAGGCCCATGGTTTAACACAGGCGCCCTTCAAATGTCCGTCCGATTCATCCTATTACCGCTTGTTTACGTCAAAACAGTACATCCCTATGTTTGAGTTGTACGCCGTAAATTCCTATTTCATTTAAACTGAATTCCCAATTTAAAATGTATCTATGTGTAAAATCGCCAAACGCCAGTGCAGTAAAGTAATCGAAGTACTTTACTGCATTACATTTATCTACATTACAGAGCCATATTGCAAATACAGCATCCGCAAAACTTGTCTCTGGTTCAATCCTATTCTTTTACAACAGTCAAACCTACTGGTAAGATTTCGTCCAACAAAAAATAAATCTTAAATTCCTAAGCAAAATCCTAAATACATTGTGTTGTTTTTTCTTTTGCTTTATCTTCCACTACTACGGAGTTACAAAACCAACGAAAATTCAATTCTTTGGTTTTGTTTCGGCTCAAGAGAGTTCCATGGTTTCTTTGTCCATCCAGGTCTAATCTGCTCCCACAAGTTCCTGCAATTCAGCTATTTACCCTGTACACCGCTGTATAATCTGTATTTGTCATTGGATCTTGATCAATTGGATCCAGATCATGTTAAATTTACTTTACTCAGAATATCTGCCGGAAAATAGGATTATTCGTTAAATATGACTAAATATGAATTTAGTTCATAAAATTGCTTCCATGAAACACCTGGGTTTAGTAATCAAAGCGAGGTATATACGCAAGGAGTGGTGTAGGGTATTATTATAGTCGGCCCGCTTTAGCCTTTCCTTACTTGTTTTAACATAATTTTTTTTTTATACACTCCACGAGAGTATTATGTCTTTGTGCATTTGTTTGTAACACCCAAAAGGAAGGGAGATATACCCATTGTTAATTATACCGATCGACTTAGAATCACTTTTTGAATCGATTATGTCCATCTATCACGATACAGGTCGCAATTACAGACAGAACCAAATGAAACTTTACACAACAAAGTTTTTCGGTACAAGGACGAACGCTATTTATTTTGAAAAAAATCGGTTCAGATTTAGATATAACCCCCATACGAAATTCACTCCCGATTTGACTCTTTTCACTCCAGATACCACATATTACAACAGATTTTCTTCAAAATTGCCAAAACATCTTATATTTCAACGGTTCAGATTTATATATAGCTCCCATACAAATTTCGTTCCCGATTTGTGTGATACCACATGTTGTATCAGACTGTCTTCAGATTTGGCAAAACATCTTGCATTTAAACTATGCACACCTATGGTGAAAATCGGTCAGATCGGTTCAGATTTATATATTGCTCCCATTAAAATTTCGCTCTCGATTTGACTTTTTCTGCTCTAGAATATTTTAACAGATCCTGTTCAAATTAGGCGAAATATCTTTTATTTGTTCTGTAAACAGCCATTGTGCAAATGGGTCAGATCGATTCAGATTCATATATATCTCCCGCACAAATTGGACCAGGTCATATTAGCCTATTATTTTCACTTTTTTCTCGAGTTGAATTGTATTCGGATAGAAAGTGAAGTGTATCATATAGTCGACCCGCCCGACTTTAGCCTTTCCTTACTTGTTTTCATACACACATTGTTATTGCTGTTGGTGGCAATTTTACAGAATAGTTTATATTTTGAGTGAAATACTAACATTTTATTTAGGGTTTTGTTATCGCAGTTTAGTTATCCAGTCTTAAAGAAAAACAATTATTAATGCATTTCCAGATGCACTTTTCTCTGAGTGTATAAATTCCCAGAAGGCCGACTGACATAAAAACGTTTTATCTTGAAATATGTATATTAATTTGTTTCCAATAATTTGTACATGTTCCACATATATTCCGTCCCATTCAAACATCTGGACATTCATACATTGGCACAGATACTCGTACATAGAATGAAAACTGGATCACCTAGTACTTAAGTGGGCATATGCCTGTACTCGTATGTACATATATTTATATATGTATGGATGTGTATATAATGCAAACTGCACCATACCATATTGCTGTAGGTCATCAGTTGTGCTTTAATAATTCCATTACATTGTGCCTTGGTTGTTGTTGTTGCTGCTGTTAATATTGGTTTTGATTTCAGTGCAATAACACCAATAATTAAATGCACCCGATGCACACTCGTAAAATATTGTTCGAATTTCAATTCAATATTCTCAAAAGTTGTTCACAATGCTAATGCAAAACAAATACATACATACAAACACACACTATTGAATTGTGTGTGCGGTGCAATGCAAGTCGTATTGTGCAAGTTTTTCAATTAAATTTGCATAAAATATTCTAGAATAGTTTTTCCAAAAATAGTGCTCAAAACAAATATACAACAAACAAATTATGCAAATTAAGCAAATACTCTAAGATACATGTATGTGTGTGTGTGTGTGGATGTGAGCGAGTGCGCTGCGCTGCGCAGCAGATTCATTTAACCATTTATTGTGATTCGATGGTGCCCGCTGTCATTTATCATCGCCCGACATTATAAAGTTGTCCTAACGATGCCACCGTATCTCGGATCGAAACAATGCAAATGCGTTCATTGTACACATATAAAATGTATAATGTGAATAATGACAAAAAGTTGGTTTCAAATTTGCCTACACTAGTGCACATTTCCATAGGATCAGAAATTAGGCACATATGGTCGAAGTTTTAGGAAAGTTGAAAAATTGGACTTACACTCCCGATGTTATAGTACAGGGTTGCTGATGAATGCTGCTAACATGCTACCAGAACTGCGTGGAAATTCAATACCTCATATAGTGCAACTTGTCACACGGCAAGTCTTGTTATGAAAGAATTGCACCGACAATTCCCCAAAAAGCTGATTTCAAGAAAGGAGGGAAGTTTACAAAACAAAACCATCAAATTTGGATGATTTAAAGCAATATATTCGAACAACAATTGAAACAATTCGCGGTCCAATTCTCCTGGCACATCGAGATCGAGCGTGGAGATCTTTTCACTTAGATTATTTTAAAAAACCGTTTCAAAATATTTATTAGCTTAGAAATGAACAAAGTGATCATCTCACACATTATGCTACTTTTTAGACCACTTTGTAAAAAATATTTCAAGTTTTTTTGCCAAATACTATGCAATACAATCTCAAATATAATAGTCTGAGCAACAAACTTGCAGAACAATATAATTCAGACCAACAACGACGCATTTTGCTTACGTGAAATTAAATTAAATCCTATTTTGCTTACTTTTGTCATGGGCCACAAATCGTGACAGGTAAGAAATATCACCATGTCATTTGTAGATAAATATGCAGGTTGAATTCAGATCCAAGTTGAATTCAGATTTATTGATAACACCGTGCGACAGTACTTATTGACTTGAAGACGACCATATGAACATGAAAGTAGAGATCGGGTTTTCAGTTGGCGATCTTTACAAATTTCTAAAAAAATATTTAAATATCTATAAATAAAAAAAAATAGTTGCTTTATTTTTTCAGGACGAAAATTTTAAATAATGCCATTTGAAAACTTTATATTTGAAAGTTGAAACCTTATTTAAACAATATCTTTCAAAACATATTTTCGTTTTTAATTTTTGGTTTGTTTTATTTTGGCCTGTAATCAATATATGATTTGAACTGGTACATTCTCCGGGCTCAAGACCATATATTTCATATTTTATAGAATGCAAATTTATTTACAGATGGCATGTTTACATTTATTACTTGGCTGACCTTTAGCTTAATTATTAACCACCTGTCATTATTACGTTCTGAAAATACGTTACTTAAAAATGGCTTGGCGTTTGGCCCCATCGTGCACCCCTAAAACTCAGTTTTGTGCAACAGTTCAGCACCAATTTGGAAAAAGTAACAAATGAAGGTCTTATTTCTGGCATTTAAGTTTAGTTTTGGTATGACAACTATTTTTATAGATTCAGACTAGTTAAACCCTTTTTAGGGGTGTTTTTTACCCTTTTGCACGAAAGGGACTATATGGAGGTGCTAGAGCGTTTAAAATGTTCCACACAAGTTTTCCTAGTAGTGTTTTAATAATTTTATTTTCAAAATTTTAGACTTTAAAATTTAGTTCAAAAAAAGTCAGCACAAAATACTTTTTTGGAAATTTGCTTTGATGAAAAAATTTGAAAAAAATGTAGTTTTATGTTAAAAATTTTGAACTTCGCCAGTAAGTAAAATTTATGGTTATGGAGGGTAAGTACAAAAAAGTCAACACAAAACATTTTTTGAAAATTTGTTTCTATAATAATATATAAAGTAGTTGACGACAATGTGAAAAAATATTTTTTATTTGGAGTAAAAAATTAACTTTCTCTTAACGGTTGTCATCCCGGCTTAAAGAATAACAGCCCTACTAGTATTGAACACATTATATATTTAAAATGTAAAGATCACAAGGTTTCCCATTTCATCATAAGAACGTGAAAAGGGGGAAATATTGACCCCCATAAGTACACTTTCAAAACGCCGATGCACGCATATTCAATTTTTACCCCCTCTAATAAAGCCGTTGTCAGAAACTTGTTGCACAATTTTATTTGAAAGTTATTGTTCTGCAGTTGCTCAATTGTTGTTGGTTTCTTGGCATAAACATTCAAGGAAGTTAAATTGGAAATAAAGCGTTGTGGGGACAACAACTTCGAAGAAACAACTGATGCGTGACATAGTGTGTTTTTTTGTTGTGACCACATGTCGTTAAGGTTCAAATCAGCCAAAAAAGTTAAAAAAATATTAAATAAATTTCGTCGCGTTATTGAAAGGTGTTAAAGTGATGGCTACGAAGGATACAATAGTGCGGTCATAACTATTGGAAGACTTTTTAAATGCCCAACCTTATATGAACTTTCTCTGCGGTACATACAAAACACAATTATGCTTGCACACAAGCCGTGCGTGAAGTTTTCCGATAAAAGCTTATCTCAAAATACGAAAAATTTCAAATTACGAAATTTTCTGTCTAATCACAGTCCTTCTAGGCATCGAAGCCCAACCAATTACCAAAATCTCCCCGATATTTTTGTGAGTTTGTCAAAATTGCCTTTATATTACTCGTGAAAAATGTATGTATGTTTTCGAAATAAGTTGTTTAGTCAAAATACCACGGATGCGAATATACATATGTAACAGACAATATATATGTATGTAGGTATATATGTGTGTGTACTGATAAACTAATTTAACCCCCCCCCCTAAGGCTGTGAATTATGTATTCGTCGATAATTGAATCGATAGATTGTGATAACGAAATGAATTGTAAATACTGTTTTTGATATTTTTGTTAATCACCATTATGGAGATGCGCACATCTGTAGTATCGCTCACTTACTTCAAGACTGTCATAAGTCGAAAAACGCGATTTTTTCAGTTAATGATGCAGAATTGTTGGTTATACAATGCTTCAGCTTGTGTAAAAAATTCATATTAATGTCTTATATGCTGACCGCATAAGTATAGGGAGTGTGTCGCCACTTTCCTCTGCAAGGTGGGAGTTAGTTGAAAACTTTAAAAGTGCTTTCTACAAAATCGATTTGTTCACTTACGTCGGTTTGTAAATGAACGATATGTACATAAATATGTATGTATATACATTTATTTAGAAATATCCAATCAGTTTGTACAGAGTTTTGTATTTATTTATTCAGAGGTAATTATTAAAACATATTTGTTTGTTTACTATTTAAATTGATAAATATTATTGTTTGTTGGCATAAAAAAGTTCATGTTCGAATTATCATCAACAAATGGAAAATTATAATCAATCAAAACATTCAATAGTCAATATAAATGCCTGTGTGCCTTTATGTATGGTAAGACCTACCTCATAAATATATTTATAAATATAAATATATATTTTTTTATATTTTGTTGAATTAAAACAAGTAAGGAAAAGCTAAAGTCGGTCGTGGTCGTCCATATGATACCCTCCCTTTCTACCTCAATGCAATGACATTGTTATCAATCTTAGATGCTTTAATGCGGGGCACATTCGAAATCTTCTTATGATTTTACAGACCCTAGTAATTTACGTTCATCGTTAGTAGAACATTTGGGGTATTTGTACGTTGGTGAAACTTTTAATGGGGGATATATAAAAATATGGAAACGACTTGTTCCATTTGCACAAAAGATGAATACGATGTGATAATTCCGACAATATCCAGCTGATATAAAATCAGCTAAAGTATGTAATTTCTAAGGCAAAAAAGTCAAATCAAATTATGCGCCACTTCAGCATAGATTTTTCTAGGTGAAGTACAACGTGTTCTGCTAAGTATAGATGGACAACCCAATATACGAAATTCTCCACTCTCTACGCCATTACAATGTTTTTATTACCAATTCTCGAAGTTTTATATTGCCAGTGAAACTTTAATGCCAGAAATATTCGAAATTGGGAATTGGACTCTATATCAACAAATGGCTCCTTCTGCAAGGAGCCATTGGTTAATCGTTGGTAAAGTCCACAGCCCTGGTTTCTAGACAAGAATAAGTCAATATGCTAAGACCATTTGTATAGGGGCTATAACTAAATCTGAAACGATATACCTCAAATTCAATTGCATCCGACCTCGAGCACAAAAAGACTTCTGCAATGAAACAAATGTGGTATGTTCTTTGAATACAAACATACAGGAACAGAAGTACGTGACAAGTGATTCCGTGTTGATCGGTGTAATAAACGATCTCGCTTCCTTTTGTGTGTTACAAACACAAAAAGACAAAATACACTGATCGAGTTTATAGTTAACCATAGAAAAGGCCTTTCTTAGCGTATTGTTTTTTTGTGTTCCATGACACATAAAACGAAACATTTGATAAAACGTATATATATTTTTGAGAAAAACAAACAAAACAAAAATCTATAAAAATGAGATATCAAAATAGAGTGAGCAAATCCGAGACCTATAACCGGGTCAATCGGTTTTTTTGTCTGTGATCGACCGTCGGGTTTTTGAAAATCGCGGTTTTCGAAACATCGGGAAACCCGGGTTTTTCGCCGGTCTCAACTGATTTTTCATTCCGGTACTATATATACGCAGAGTCTAAAATGTCGGCGTTCGTCCTCGGTTTGTCAAGTATTTCTTACAACATTAAATTTTATTCGGTGGTTTCACAAGGAGTCCTGCAATTGTACATATCTATCGTAAGTACTAATAAACTGTTCTAATAAACCCCCACATTAAAAAGTCTTGCAAACTTTCGGAGGTAACTTTTGTCTTTAAAAACAAAAAAAATAAGGTTACTTATGGTTTTTAACCAGGCTGCCATTTTAAAATATGAAAGTTATAAAGCTTTCGAATTACTAACCAAGCAGCCAGGTCAGTGACTGGGTAGAAAGATGGTACCAGATCGATTTAAAGTGGTCAATAAAGTCATAGTATTTACACAAAATTAACCACAATAGATAACCCTAGAAAACAATTCTCTTAATACCGAACAAATTACAGTGAAAACAAGTAAGGAAAGGCTAAAGTCGGGCGGGGCCGACTATATAATACCCTACACCACTCCCTGCGTATGTACCTCGCTTTGATTACTAAACCCAGGTATTTCATGGGAGCAATTTTATGTAGTTCATACAAATTATATAAATATAATTTATATGCTATAAATTCATCTATAGTCAAATTTAACGAATATGGTATATAATATGGTAATTGATCCAATTGTCCGACAGACAAATACAAATTATACAGTAGTATACCAAAGTCATACCAAAGTATGGACATATGGGCATCACCCAAACAATTCTCATTGCAATTCAATTCGGTAAAAAAGTGAAATCGGGAAGGATTTTTGCATCCTGTAAATGTATGTGTTTGACAAAAAATGTTAAATCGGAAAGGACATTTGTATGGGGGTATATTGAAACCTAGAACGATGTGACCCGCTTTCACCATGTCTGTTTATTGGTGAAATATAATATGTAAAATTTGGCCAAAATCGGTTAAACATTCGGGAGCAACATTTGTATGAAGGCTATATCTAAATCTGAACCGATCTTACCCACTTTCACCATAGGTTTTTTAGTTGGATTAGAAGATGTTGTGCCAATTTTAAAGAAAAAACGGGTACAAAATGTGGATTTTAGAGCGGAAAAAGTCAAATCGGGAGCGACATTTGTATGGGGGCTATATCTAAATCTGAACCGATCATACCCACTTTCAGCATAGGTGTTTCTAGTTCGATTATAAAATGTTGTGCCAATTTTAAAGAAAATCGGGTACAATAAGTGGTTTCTAACGCGGAAAAAGTGAAATCGGGAGCGACATTTGTATGGGGGCTATATCTAAATCTGAACCGATCTTACCCAATTTTTGTATACGTGTTTCTAGTTGGATTATAAGATGTTCTGCAAAATTTAAAGAAAATCGGGTACAATATGTCGTTTCTAGAGCGGAAAATGTTAAATCGGGAGCGACATATGTATGGGGGCTATATCTAAATCTGATCCGATCTTACCCAATTTTTGCATACGTGTTTCTAGTTGGATTGTAAGATGTTCTGCAAAATTTAAAGAAAATCGGGTACAATATGTCGTTTCTAGAGCGGAAAATGTCAAATCGGGAGCGACATTTTTTTGGGGCTATATTTAAATCTGAACCGATCTTACCCAATTTTTGCATACGTGTTTCTAGTTCGATTATAAAATGTTGTGCCAATTTTAAAGAAAATCGGGTACAATATGTCGTTTCTAGAGCGGAAAATGTCAAATCGGGAGCGACATTTGTATGGGGGCTATATCTAAATCTGAACCGATTTGGAGGAAATTCAATACCGATGGTCCTTGGCCAGAAAAAATAACTTCTGCCAAGTTTCATGACAATCGGACAACAATTGCGACCTGTAGAGTGCGAACAAGCCTAGATGGGCAGCGGACGGACAGACAGACATCGTTAAATCGACTCAGCTGGTGATTCTAAGCCGATCCGTATACTTAAAGGTGGGTCTTGCTCGATTATTTCTTGCTGTTACAAACATTTGGCGCGAAACTAATTTATAATACCCTAGACCACGAAGTGGTGTGGGTATAAAAATTTGCCACATCAAAATAAATCAAACTATGTATATTAGGGCTGGCTGATTTTTATTTTTAAAATTGTATAGCAAAAACGTAAACTACATAAAATTCTCTGAAGAATCCATGTATCTAAAATAAAATCCTAATCCGCGCCTCTCGACTTGAAAATTTATATGCCCGCCTTTGTTAGAAAAAATAAATGTTAGAAAAAATAGCTTTTTCCGAACAGAAATCGAATTTTCTGAATAAAATTGTTTAGTAAGGTAGTTCTTTTGCACTTTATATTTGTTCTACACTCAGTAATTGTTTTCATTAAAAAATATTCACCCAAGTAAACATTTTCAAGTCGAGACGCGCGGATTAGGGTCTGATTTTAGGCCCATGGTTTCTTCGTAGAATTTAATGTAGATTACGTTCGTATCGTAAGAATCGTATAGTAAGATTTTTAATTTTTGTCATCCATACAAATCAACCCGCCCTAATGTATATCTTCAAAGTATTTCTTACCACTATATTTAAATAGTCAGTATAATTATATACTGACTATTTTTTATTTATTATTTATTTTTTTTAATCATAGCCTGCAAGGCATTTTAATACCATTAACATTGACTAAAATAACATATTTCATCAATATAGAAGAAGGTCAAAGAAAATTCATACTGGCTCGAAATCTTTGGAATTACCCTATAATGAGAATATTTCTCCACATTTTATTGTTAAAAAAAAAAAAACGAAAATACACGGTCCTGCCGTTTTTTTTTTAAACAAGAAAACCGGACAAACAGTTTTTTTTTTGAAATCGCGGTTTTCGAAAAAACCGACATTGGAGACAAATCAGGTTTTAGTTCAATCTATATCAAAATATCTGAATTATATATAAAAAACATCTCCAATAAGAATGGATTTTTAGTTTATGCATTATTGTCCAATAAAATACACAAATTCTCAATGTGGCGAAAATATCATCTAAAATATGTGATGTTGTAATAAAATTACAATAATGCAGTGGTAACTTACGACCAAAACATTAAATAACCCTTTTATTTACCATCAAAAATTCGGAAATTTGGCATTTCATTTCATTTATTTCTTTGTAATTCTAAGCTGTTTATAATTGAATTACAATATTCTTCAGCAAATTACATATATTAAATGACTTAAACTAATTACTACCAATAATAATCCAAACTACTTCCAATTTTGATACGTGACATTATTTCTGATTTAAAAAATGGACGGATCACAATCTCTTTTTTAATAATGATGAAATTTCCCTTATATAGACAAATACATCCATCTGGGTCACTTAAAATGGCTCTAATGAAATACAATTTACGATTAATAGTACTTACTTATGATCCCTTAGACTACTAAATGGTGTATAGTCAAAAAAGTTTACACAGAAATCGTGCCCTACCTTTTCCAAGTTGTAAATAAATGTTTTTTTTTGTTAGAATATATGCAAACTAGAACTTCAAAACCAAACCACTGTAAAACCTATATTAGAAAATATATTTTTTAAGAAATATGAAAAGGCGTTACTTCAATAGTTATATTTTATTGGACATAAAAATGTATTAATGACATAGAAATGGACCTTTGGCCGTTTGTTACCTGTGTGCAATGTGGTAATACATTCTGAGTAACAAGTCGTCACATATAAGGTTAAAAAATAGGCAATACATTTTCTAATCTGTGCTTTACGACAAGTTTTGCCAAATGTGGAGATTTTTCCCCAACCATGGTGGTGAAAAGGACAAACAATATGAAATGGGGATTTTGGTGGGGTTTTCATAAAAGATTTCGGCGATTTTGTGGGGATATTAGAAGTACTTTGAAAAATATTTATTTTTAAATGGGAATGCAAATTTATCTACAAATTTATTACTTTTAGTGAGCAGCAGCTCCCTACCCTTATTGTGCTTTTTGTTCGTGACGGCCATCTTCCTCTAATCAGAAAAGAAATTATAATAAAGATAAGAAAAGGGAAAATGTCATTGAAATGAATTCCTTATAAAGTATTTAATACTATCAATAAAATTTAAAATAATAAATTAATGACGCTCCAAACTTCTATAAACATTGGCTTTCACCCAAGAAGATATCACCCGACACGTCACGAATATTGTGTGTTCTTATTTTGTTTTCTAGGTACTGTTCATATTTCCAATGATTCGCAAATATTGTGTATAAAAACTACAGTATTCGTAACCAAACAAGGAAAAATATAAAAAAAAGTACTCAAAACAAATTACTTAGTAAACAAAAATTGAAAATTATTGATTTTTATACACTCCACTAGGGTACATGTTGGTAACAGCCAAAAAGAAGGGAGATAGACGCATTGTTAATTATACCGATCTACATATAACCACTTTTAGACTCGATTTAGCAATGTCCGTCAGTCTGTCTGTCCATCTATTCTTGCAATCAAAGTACAGGTCGCAATTGTAGCCAGAACCAAATGAAACTTTGCACGGCGAAGTTTTTCGGAATTAGGACGAACGCTATTTAATTTGAAGAAAATCGGATCTGATGTAGATCCCATACGAATTTCACTGCCGATTTGACTTCTTCAAAATTGGCAAAACATCTTATATTTCTAATAGAAAAACCTGTTGTGAAAGTGTGTTAGATCGGTTCTGATTTATATATAGCTCCCATACCAATTTCGTTTTTTTAGAAACTAAATATTTTAACAGATTGTCTCCAAATTTGGCAAACCATCTTATATTTAAACGAGGAACATCTATTGTGAAAATGGGTCAGATCGGTTCGGATTTATATATAGTTCCCATTAAAACTTCGCTCCCGATTTGACTTTTTCTTCTCCAGGAATCACATATTACAACGCCCTAAACCACGTATTTGCACCGAATTTCTCAAAATATACTCGAACTGGAAGCACCTATTGTAAAAGTGGGTCTCTTCATTCCCTGTTTGGATATAGCCCCGATACAAATAATTTTATCGACTTGACAAATCGGGTCAGGTCATATCAGTCTATGACACATACAAAAATCCTTCGCGTTTTCACTTTTTACCGAATTGAATTGTTTTGGGATAGAAAGTGGAGGGTATCATACAGTCGGCCACGCCCGACTTTAGTTTTTTTTAGTTTTATAAATAATTTTTGCGGCTGTTTCCAAAAATTTTTTTCTCCTATTTTTATACCCTAGACCACGAAGTGGTTTCGCGCCAAATGTTTGTAACACCAAGAAATAATCGAGCTAGACCCACCTTTAAGTATACCGATCGGCTTAGAATCACCAGCTGTGTCGATTTAACGATGTCTGTCTGTCCGTCCGTCCGTCCGTCTGCTGTCCATCTAAGCTTGTTCGCACTCTACAGGTCGCAATTGTTGTCCGATTGTCATGAAACTTGTCGATGGCCAAGGACCATCGGTATTGAATTTGGAGGAAATCGGTTCAGATTTAGATATAGCCCCCATACCAATGTCGCTCCCGATTTGACATTTTCCGATCTAGAAACGACGTATTGTACCCGGTTTTATTTAAATTTTGCAGAACATCTTATAAGCCAACTAGAAACACGTATGCACAAATTGGGTAAGATCGGTTCAGATTTAGATATAGCCCCCATACAAATGTCGCTTCCGATTTGACATTTTCCGCTCTAGAAACGACATATTGTAACCGATTTTCTTTAAATTTTGCAGAACATCTTATAATCGAACTAGAAACACGTATACAAAAATTGGGTAAGATCGGTTCAGATTTAGATATAGCCCCCATACAAATGTCGCTCCCGATTTGACATTTTCCGCTCTAGAAAAGACATATTTTACCCGATTTTCTTTACATTTTGCAGAACATCTTATAATGCAACTGGAAACACGTATGCAAAAATTGGGTAACATCGGTTCAGATTTAGATATAGCCCCCATACAAATGTCGCTCCCGATTTGACATTTTTCGCTCTAGAAACGACATATTGTACTCGGTTTTCTTTAAATTTTGCAGAACATCTTATAATCCAACTAGAAACACGTCTGCAAAAATTGGATAAGATCGGTTCAGATTTAGATATAGCCCCCATACAAATGTCGCTCCCGATGTCACTTCTTCCGCTTTAGAAACCACATATTGTATGAACTATATAACATTGCTCCCATGAAATACCTGGGTTTAGTAATCAAAGCGAGGTACATACGCAGGGAGTGGTGTAGGGTATTATATAGTCGGCCCCGCCCGACTTTAGCCTTTCCTTACTTGTTTTTTTCTTTTTTTATTTACCACCAAAAGAAGATATGGGAGCAAACATTAAAATTTTCTCAATTTTTTGGAGATTGTTCCTAAACCACTGCTTCTATATGAAAGTGAAATTCACAACATTTGTAGTCATTATAATCACCAATAAACGGGTGTTAAGGACTTATATTTCCAAATGGAGAGCATAAATAATAGATCAGAAAAAAACTGGAATTTTAGTAAATATTTTTTTTTATCATTTCCTCTTAAAAAATTGTAATATCGTTTTCGAGTTTAAATATATTAGAAAACGTAGCTCGTAGCTCGTCGGTTATGTTACAGGTTTAAAAGTGTGCTGAGGAACGAAAACTCGTTTTTTACCCAAAATTTGTGATCAAGATTTTGAGGTATCTTGGTAATTTCAAACACAGAATCTTGTTTTGCCCGACAACACGTACCAGAAATTAGTATCACTTGTCAGGTATTTCAATTTTAGTTTCTCGTCGCACTATCTAATCAGCCCTTGATATAACGAACATGGCTGGCAAACTATTGTGTGATAATCGGATCGCCACTGTACTTACTTTTGGGATATTCGTAAGTGTATGGCGGTGTAGGTAGGTAGTGCTAAAGGTGTAAAAAAATAAGTGGAAAGGTATGCGATGGACAATTTCGCATTTGGTTTACCCCCAAAATAGTTTGGTAAAGGATAGTAATTGTCGCAGCCAAATAAATGGCGACTTTTGAGGTGTTTGAATGTGTGTTGTATAAGGTACAATCGGTTTTCAGTGCACCTCCTTGAAGGTATTAGGTAGATGGACTGGGTAATTATGATCAAATATCGGTTTAGGATTAAATTAAACTTTCATTTCGTTTTAATTTGTCTTCGTTGACAGTGCCTTTAGGAAATATACGAATAAATCATACATACATATGTACTCACGCACACAGCCAACAATCAATCCATCCATCCATACACACATATCTACATTTGTATAATAAATTCATAAACATATGCACATACGTACATAAGTGTGTATCTGAACAGTAGCAATTTAAAATGAAGAGACTTTCATACAAACTGTCATACACACTCGCGTACATACAGACATACATACATACATACAGGCAGACTTTCGTATACATATAAAATTGCATTTAAATTCCCCAAGGAAAGCTTAATTGGCAAGAAATAAGACAAGAGCAAAAAAACCAAAGAGGAAAAAAAATAAAAAATGAACAAAAAAGTAATAATAAAATGAAGACAACAAAATAATAAACAATAAATCCATAAGATAAAACACCAACAACAATGGCAGCAGCAGCAGCTCCACTAGCACCGGCACCAGCACCAGCACCATAACCGATGAACGAACGAAGACGATATAAACAAGACAAGACACGTACAAACATGATTTCTCTGGCAAGATAAAGAGGAGAACCTTTCCAAACCAAACCAACCCAAAAAAAGAAATAACAACAGCACCAAACACCACAAAAAATCGGTATTAACAAGAAGAAGTAACACAAAAGGAAAGCCAGAATTAGAAGAGGCCCGATTTCCATGTTTTTGCCTTCCTGCTTCTGGTACAAAGAGAAATCAAAAGAAAACAGCTGATATGTATGCATGTACCCAGCAAACATTTGGAGTCCGATATGAGTCCGATTGGACTCATAATTCGGAGTGTGAGCGCTCATTATGAGTTCTTTTAGGAGTCCAATATGAGTGTGTTTCCCTTCTTGCGATGGTCGTCATATATGAGTCCGAATTCATATACCATATGAGCCTCTTTTAGGAGTCATATATGACTCATATTTTTGAGAAAATAAGAGTTCTTATAGGAGTCCAATATGAGTGTGTTTCCCTTCTTGCGATGGTCGTCATATATGAGTCCGAATTCATATACCATATGAGCCTCTTTTAGGAGTCATATATGACTCATATTTTAGAGAAAATAAGAGCTCCTATAATATATCTGTTTCTTTTATAGTAAAACAACAGAAAATAATAGCAAGAACATAAATTATTTTTAATACTAAACAAAGAAAGTAAAATTCAGTTTTTATTCAATTTTTGGTAAAAAAAAACAAAAATTTAAAAATTATATAAAAATATTCCTTTTTTTTTTAAATACTTAAAAAACTAATTAGATTCTTTGTTTTGAGTTTTCTTATTTCTATATTTAACTCGGTCTCGCGCTGTTTGAAACCACTTTATTGTTATTTTCTTAAAATCCACCTCATTGCCAAATTTTCGAGAAAACGCTTCTATAACAATAATAAAAAGTGAATTAAGAGCACCAAACCGCATTTTAAAAGTATTACCCTTAAAAGCACTTGTTATGGCCATATTTTGAAGGGAAATTTTGCCTTCAACATCTATCCATGATATTTCGCAGGCCAACTCGTCGGTGACCAAGCGCTTCCAAATATGTCTCACAAGTTTCCCAGGGTCTGGCATTCCAATTACATAGACTTCATTTTCAACAGTTGCACTTATACTGAATTTTTGTTCATCGATGAACGCAGGTGTTCGTTGGTCGTTGAATTCGGGGAAACACAAGTAACGGCATTTCCAAAATACAATACACTCCGCTTCACTTGAATAGGTAATACATTTCTAGAAAACCCCAGACCCCTTTACGGCTATGATGGCGACACAAAAAACGTCCCTCTTTTCTAAAATCGTGATAATAATAGTTGAAATCATCAGGGCCATCAAAATTAAATTTATTTTCATCAGAGAACATCACTAAAGTTATAGGCCTTTCTTTGTATAAAAAATGTATTACCTATTCAACTGAAGCGGAGTGTAATTGCAAGAGATGATGACTCATAACTCTGAGCCTCATATTTCCTACATTGTTTCCACTCATTTCGGACTCATAACTCTGAGCCTCAAATTTCCGTCATATTTAATACTCATTTCGGACTCATAATTCTGAGCCTCACATTTCCTACATTCTTTACACACATTTCGGACTCATTTCGGACTCATAACTCTGAGCCTCATATTCCCGTCATAATTTATACTCATTTCGGACTCATAATTCTGAGCCTCACATTTCCTACATTCTTTACACACATTTCGGACTCATTTCGGACTCATAACTCTGAGCCTCATATTCCCGTCATAATTTATACTCATTTCGGACTCATAATTCTGAGCCGTCCGAAAATGTTTGCTGGGTACATACGTACACACACACACTGCCTTACATAGAAAACATATGATTGTGTTATATACAGGCTTACACAACATCCATTGGTAGAGCGGCGGGGCGGTGGGTCGCGAGCAGAGGGTGACCAGAGAACAGAACGGAAGGTAGACGACGGTCGGTGCAGCAGTAGAGCAGAGTAGAGTAGCAAAATGCAGAAAATATCCACTCAATCTACTCCACCGCACAAGCTGTGGTGCCGGGCAAAGAGCGGAGGAGAGGAAACACGAGCACTAACAAACCCGGTGTAAAAACACTCACTCACAACAGCAGTGTTGCTTGCGGACTCAAAATGAAACGATTCTGTTCTAGAGGAAAGCAACAACACCAAAAGTGTGTACGGTGCGGTGTTTATGGGGTCGTACTTATGGCACAGACTATACAAATACACAGGACTGAAGGAAAGCACATACTTACATACATATATACCCGTTCATACAACGAAGTAAATATCGACAATTTTACACAGGGCTGTTCGCAGTGAAAATACATGCAAATATATGTAGGTATGTGTAGCTTTACATGTGTGTGTGTATGTCTCGATGTACTTGCAACATAAATTTGTATAGGCACATCCATATGCATGCATATCTATGGAAGTAAATAAAGTAAATCCGCACCAAGTGATAAAGTACGAGGGACGTCATTCCAAAATTTGCAGTTGCAACGACTTCCACAGAAAAATATGATTTGTCCCAGTTAGTATGATAGTGGTCTAAGTCATCCGTTTTGAGATATGCAATGGTTTATGTTTGAGTACTATTTGAGAACTATTTTTACACCGAACCACATATATTTTTCATAGAATATTCTACTATTATATCGAACTTTTATAAAAAATCGACAACAAAAATGAAAGAAATCACAAAATATTTCCAGGTTGTAGAAAGTTTATATTGAAATTATTATTTACATTTCAAATAATTTCATTTTATATGTTATTCAAATTATCTGAATCACTTAAAGTGGACATTATAAATAAAAACATTTTTGGTTACATCATCACACATCAATGTCAGTAGATGTAGTGTGACTTAGACCACTTTGAAGCTAACACTAAAGACAATTTTGGTGTGAATAAGATGAGAAATGTCAAAAAGAAAAGTTCTTAAATTAGAGATCTGATCAAAGTAAAGAGAAAAATTGGCATGTCTCGATTTTTGACTTAGACAACTATCATAATAACTGACACATTTAATCAAAACAATTGCCTCAATTAAAGATTAATTGTTTGTGAGCCCGATCAATCGACAGTTTAATGCGTCCATTTATTATTTTTTAAATTGAATTAATAAAATGTTTACTGGCTGATTAATTTTGTCTGTATCTCATCGGTCTACTTTGCTGCTCTTATATAGACAAGTGGGGTTAGATTCAGAAATCCGTTCACGATGTCGCCAAAATGTCAGATCATTTGCAGAAAAGCCTTGGCGTTTCGGCTATTTTTTCTGCGTTAGGTCGGTCATCGGTACTACAAATCCGACTAATTTTCACAGACATCTTACCGAAATTTTTATGGAAACCGACATCCCCAACGTTTGTCGTCTATCTGATTTTGTTCAAAAGAAATTGTTCGCGGGCTAGATAATAGATAAAACACTAAGCGACGATATGCATATCGACGCCTCCGAAAAATAGTTGTTGAGTCTGTTTGTGAGTTTTGCAAGCGAGGCATTCAAAGTTCATTTTATATAACTACATAACTAATTATGTATAAAAGTTAGAAAATTTTTGAGCATAACTTTTAATTGGACTGGCCTATCATTTAAGAGAATTTAAGTTAAAGACCATAGAATCTAAAAATTTACAGATCTTGAAAACATGCTAGATGGACTTAGATTCCTATTGCTTGTAGGCGTCGATAACTTATTAACATATCATCATCTAAAATGGCCAAAGCCCCTAATTTTCAGGATACTTTCAAAATACAAAAAATGCATTGTACATGGTAAAGTAGGCCGCATTCTATCAGTGTGCTGAAAAAAATGGACTTCAAATAAATTGTTAGGTCTTTTTGTATTTCGTTAATAAAAACGTCTTTTTTCAGGATGTGTATATTGGTGTAATACTCTATGCTAACAAAATTTTGTGATGTTCCTTCCTTTGGCATTTTATATATATATATGTTATAAGAATTCTTAACCTGGTTGTAGTAGTGTACTGTGTTCATTGAAAGTAATGGTTACGCCTATGTCAAATCAACGTTTTCATTGTTTTCTGTTAATAAATTATTGCATTTTCCACTGATATACTGGCTAATATTTCCAAATTTCGAAAAAAAACGTAAAAAAAGAACCCATCCAACCCAAAGAGGTGAAATACTTTGGCTAAAAACCATTTAGGAACACTAATTTAATATTATGTAATCATTTTTTGGATTAATGTAATCATTTTTCAAACACGAATATAATTGAAATTACCTTCAAAACAAGGTATAACACATCAAAATCAGTCAAGTATTTCAGGAGTTACAGGCGATTTTTTATTATTTTTTCTCTGAAAAAAAAATATATATTTTTTTCAAAAATACGTGTACAACATTTCTATGAGAAGAATGCATAGACATACTTTCAAAACAATCACAGTATCGAGGTAAAAAATCGTACCGCTTGACATGGAATGACTCATATCCATCCTATACTACGCATGCATGCCAAATTTTTTGATGTGTTTAATGAAATGAATGAAATTAATTGAAATGAAATTTAAAATACATGCAAATATAAATAAATTCTAAACTTTATGAAAGCATAATTTTCATAACTTTCCAGGAAAAGTAACAAATGTTTAACCATCATATTCGTATTGTGTTAATAAATTCTACATTTTTGGACGTAGTCATTTATATGAAACTATAAAAAAATACATAAAAAATAAATGTAGTTGTAGGAGTCAATATATCGCTATTTTACGAAAAAAATATTTGTAGATTTTTGTTATAAAAACATGCCGATTGTAGCATACACAATGACCTTTAACCTTTTGCAAAAAAAAAATAAAAATAGTAATAATATAGTTTTGATACATTTTACCGTAGCCTGATTAAATATTGCGCAACAAACACTTTATGTGGGATATTATATAGGAACAGTTTCTATTACTAATAAATATTTGTGTAGACATAGAACTTGTCTTTAAGGCCATTCTTTTCTGTAACAGTGTTTTCACATGGTGTCATATTCGGATTCAGCATACTGAAGTCTTTCGAAATTGACTCCAAACTTTCCTGGCTAGCAAATGACTTGCCCTATGGAATATTTTGGATATCAAACCCCAGTATTACTTTTCATATTAAGTATTTTATACCCTAATTTCCAAGTGTGATTATCGTAAAAACTGGGTTGTAATTTCTGATCAAAATGACACCCAATTTGGAAATTATGGTAGAATAGAATATGCTAAAATACGAAAAAAAGAAAAACATAAGTTTTTGTAACCATGCCATTTGTAAATAAATTTGCATTCTATAAAATGTAGAAGCAAAATGGTCTTGAGCCAGGAGAATATCCCAGTTTAAATGTTTTTGTAGATATTCAAGGATTAAGTATATTTTTAATTTCAGGAGTCTATGAATTACAGGCGATACCAATATCATTAAACTCTTTCAATGTTTTAATCAATTTTACTTAGTTTTATTGGAATGAAATTTTATTGAAATGAATTTTGAATGATCGAAATTTATATAAAGAGAACTGACGAAAAAGATTAGAAAAATGTGTTTGGAGGACATATACACACAGATTTCTGAATTTTTCAAAATAAACTCTATATCGTTTGGAAGCTCTAGGTAACTTCTATTCATATCCGACGATGACAATTAGTTGATAGTCAACTAAAAACCGAAATAGTACGAAACAAGTAAGGAAAGGCTAAAGTCGGGCGGGGCCGACTATATGATACACTCCACTTTCAATCCGAATACAATTCAATTCGGTAGAAAATTGAAAACGGGAAGAATTTTTGTATACTTCCTAATCATAGGCTGATATGAACTGACCCAATTTGTCAAATCGAGAAGAATATTTGTATCGGGCTAAATCCAAACATGAATGTGACCCACTTACACAATATGTTCTTCTAGTTCAAGTATAACGTGTTATGCTCAATTTGAAGAAATTCTCTGAAAACAAGTGGTTTCTGGGTCGGAAAAAGTCAAATTGGGAGCGAAACTTGTATAAGAGCGATATATAAATCTGAACCGATCTGACCCATTTTCTCCATGGGTGTTTCTAGTAGAAACATACGATATTTTGCCAAATATGAAGAAGATCTGTTAAAATATGTGGTTTCTACAGCAGAAAAAGTCAAATCAGGAGCGAAATTTGAATAAATCTGAACCGATCTGACCTATTTTCAGCACAGGTGTTCTTAATTTTAATATAAGATGTTTTGCCAAATCTGAAGACAATCTGATACAATATGTGGTTTCTAGAGCGGAAAAAGTCAAATCGGGAGTGAAATTTGTGTGGGAGCTATATATAAAACTGAACCGATCTGACCCATTTTCACCATGGGTCTTCCTGGAAGTATAAGATATTTTAGCAAATTTGAAGAAGATCCGGTAAAATGTGTGATGTCTAGAGCAGAAAAAGTCAAATCGGGAGCGAAATTTTAATGGGAGCTATATATAAATCTGAACCGATCTGTCCTATTTTCACCATAGGTGTTCCTAGTTTAAATATAAGTTGTTTTGCCAAATCTGAAGACAATCTGATAAAATATGTGGTTTCTAGAGCGAAAAAAGTCAAATCGGGAGCGAAATTTCTATGGGAGTTATATATATAAATCTGAACCGATCTAGGTGTTTCTAGGCCAAATATAAGATGTTTTGCAAATTTTGAAGAAAATCTGTTAAAATATGTGGTATCTAGAGTGAAAAGAGTCAAATCGGGAGTGAAATTCGTATGGGGGCTATATCTAAATCTGAACCGATTTTCTTCAACATTGCTAAATCGATTCAAAAAGTGATTCTAAGTCGATCGGTATAATTAACAATGGGTCTATCTCCCTTCCTTTTGGGTGTTACAAACAAATGCACAAAGACATAATACTCTCGTGGTGTGTATAAAAACTCTATTTATGCACGATGGCTGAGTTCATATTTGTCTGTCAATATTTGGATATGAGTCATTCCATGTCAATAGGTACGATTTTTGACCTCGATAGCTGCGACTGTTTTCAAATTTTACGTATGTATTCTTCTCAATAAAATATTATATGCAAATTTTTGAAAAAAAAAAATAGAAAAAATCACGAGTTATGGCCAATTTAACAGAAATAAAAAGATTTTTTCTCATTTTTTTGTTATATTTTGGGTGATTCCAATATAATATTTGCACACAGTGTTGACTTTGACCTACCTCGATTTTGGTGGAATTTAGATAGTATAATTTTGAAACGTGAAAGGATTTCAAATGTGAGAGACAATATATCATTGTAGTTGAAGAAGTAAAAATTAAAAAATATACTTTTAACAAAAACGCTCCAGATAATCAAGTTTGGCCTGCTGTAAAATTTGAACTTCGTACAGCTTTGATCTAAACCAAACGCCTTTTTCCCGCAAGAATGAGTAAAATCTATGTAGCAAATTTCATTAAAATCGAGGGTTTGTTGGATGTTGCAATTACCCTACTCCTAACGTAATTATATCACCTCCATACACGATCTCGGAAAGGCTTTCAATAAAAAAACTGTTGGAAATATAGCTAATCTAGTGAACCGACCAAGAAAAATCAACGCTGGATTATTTGCTCTTTCTCTAATGTGGTAATTTCCGCAACTCTCTGTAGAATTATTTCATAAATATAAGGCCATTGATTAAATAGGCAGCACAGTTTGACCTCGTTAGAGTCGGCGAAATTTGTGAATACATAGCCAACTAAAGCCCTTCATCTAAAGTAACATAAGGCGTTAGAAGCTGGCTTCAAATTTTAAGTTTTTTTCGCAGCAAAAAATAATAACAGGCAGACGAATGCCCGGTAACTATGGACAATTATTTGATATTCCGTAAAGGTTGCTTTTAAATTCCTCAGCATTTGACTGGAGTTTTCCAACTATCCTCCCTGCCGGTATAGAATTATATCGCATATCCTTGTTTTTTTTTGTTTAGCTATTTCACACAAGTCTGAGTCGGACTGTGTTCTTGTTCGTAGTGCTGTGAACATTTCGCGTTGATCTATCCCGACCGACTGTAATTTTCCTTCCTTCCTGACGGATGGCACGGCGTAACAGAATGAAAATCTCAATTTTGCACAACACAAAAACAACTTTGTGAATGTCACTCGTATTTGAGCAATGTTCTCTGCAGAAAATGTATCTGCTGCCTGTAGACAATGGGTTGGTTGGTCGGTTGGCTGGTTGGGATGACCGGTGCTGGTGTTGTATTTACTGGCAGAAGCGAGCCATACTAACAACCGCAACGGCACAAGCAACAACACGAACCTAAAGAAACTCAACCGACGACGAATATCCAAATTGTGTTGCTCTTCTTCTCCCTTGTAATGGGAATTGACAATTGAGCTCAATGAGTAGCTTGACGATAAAATCTGAGTATTTGTGAGCCGAATGAGCAAACGGCTGACGATGAGGTTGCGGATGACGATGATGTTGGCGATGGTGATGGTTGGTTGTTGGTGGTGGTGGTTGCCTCAGCTGTTTTTGTCGTTTTGAGTGTTTAATGTTTGTATGTACTCTGCATATGTATGTATGGATGTAGGTTCATGTACTTTGTATGGCCTGGTGGTGTTGAGTGACTATGTGTGAGTGTGTGCTGTGTTGTGTTGTATTTGAGGGGTATAGAACAATACGTGCAACCTGAACGTCAGTGAGTGAGTGAGTGAGTGAGTCGGTTGTGCTAACAGCGAGCGCACAGGATTGGCAACAGCTATAAAAGGCTGCCGCCGCTAACCGGCCGGAATAGTAGCTTCGTAGCACTGCTGTTGAACACACACAACAATAAAAAGGCCTTTTTAAAAACTCTCATTAAATTCTTCATCTAAAACCCGTAAAGGCACAACAAAATTTATTTAAAAAAGAAACCAAATACACATCAGAAATTGTTACAACAGCAGACTTTTTGTTAAACTTTTTTTACATACACACATCATTTTGTTTTAATTTCGTTCGCTTCAATTGTTAAAAAGAAATTTCCTTCAAGCTCTTGAAAATTGGAAAATTGTTGTTAAAATTGCGAGAAGAAAAGGAAATTTTGTGCTCCTCAACAACAAAAACAACAAGAAACAATCAAAAAGAAAACAAGTATTAGTTTTTCTCAATGTTAAATAGAAAGTGTTAAAACATAAAGTTGGTTTGGTTGGTTTACACCGCCCACCGCCCCCGTCAGGAGAAAAACTAAACGAAAATCAATGAGCGTGAGGAGCCAGTCCGGAATGAACTTTTAAGTTTAATTTCCTTAAGAAAAAAGTGCCGTATTTTTGTTGGACGAAAGCGAAAGAAAGGCAGAAGCAAGATCCCGCAAGGAAATTCTGCCCGGAGACGAAAGAAAAATTGTGATATTTTTTTAAAAAAAGAAAACAAAAAACAAGTTAATTTTGTTGAATACTTCAAAACTTTTGCTTCGTTTTTTATACTGTAATTTGCCCACAAATGAAAATGGAGGTGTTATCCGTACAAAATCAATATCCTGCTCATTTTGCTCTAGCTACAGGTAAGTTTCCACACCTCCCACCACAACACCCACCCCCAAAAAAACTCCTACTCCTTATTAACTGGCAGCACTTGGAGGTTGAACCCTTTGCAACAAGCACATACATATGTACACAGAGACTGGGTAGATACAGAAATAAATGTATCTGGCCGTAGTCGAGTCGTGTCGTAGGTACTCATACTCTGTGTAAGTGTTTAGGCCATAATTTTGTAGGCTACACCGAACGACAGACAAGCCAAACAAACAAACAAATAAACATATGAGCGCAGCAAAGAAACAACTGATTTCCAGCTGTGCTATCAGCTGGAAACAAGTTTTTCCACTTTACTGTTGTTATTTGCCCCTTTGCCTGCACCACCTCTCCACCTGCTCTCTTCCGCCGTTGTTGCGTTTGCAGCAGCATTTTGTAGGTATCTCTTGTTTGTTTTCAGTCAGTCAGCAGTCGGTGTAACCTAGCCAAACCGGCCCCTATTGTTCGAGTTACATTCACACAAACACACATACAAGCCGCACAAACCCCCCAACCCTGACGGGCAAATGTTGGCTATTTACTTCATTACATTACCAACTCCGGCTGATTGTTTTCGCCTCTGGCTGGCGAGCGAAAGAGAGAGATAGAGAGCCAATTTTGAGTCATTTCCCAGAGATTGCACTCAATCACTGGCTGTATCTCTTGGATATTGAGTAGAATATCTAAAAGATATATTTGTCTCTCGCTCTCTCTTCCTCTCAAGGAGTGCAACAATTTTAAGAGCCCGACAATTTTTAAGGGAAATTGAGACAAACCATTTAGTTTTGCGGAAAAGTCGAAAGCAAACGTAGGTTGTTGGTTTGCTGTCGTATGTTCGTTCATTCGTTCATGTTTGACAATTTTAGGTCAAGAAAATCTTTGTGCATAAATCCAACGGATTTAGACAGAAAAGTCGTATTTTTATTTTGGCAAAGAATGTTCGGTGCAAATTTAGTGGGGGCAAAAACATAAATTGAATTCGAAGCAAGTATTAGCAGAGCATTTTTAGTTTTTCTTTTTCACCGGTTATTTGGGGAGGATTAAAATTAGAAAATTGTATAGTTTTGCTGAGTGAGAAGAAACATAAATTGAAATGGAACCAAGTATTAGCAGAGAATATTTAGTATTTTTTACCGGTTATATGAGGAGAATTAAAAGTAGAAAATTGTGTAGTTTTGCTCATACGAAAAAAAAGAAATGGATTTGTTTTTTAGTTTCAACATTAGGAAGAAAATAATTTTGAGACACTTACCCTTTTATGAGGTTTTCGTTTTTTGCAAGTTCTTGGGCTAAAAGAAAATTATAATGATATTTTTTCACTTCAAAATTTGCTAAATGCCGTCGGCAGAAATTCCCAAATTTTTAGTTAAAAAACAAATTCTAATAAATCACATACTTGACGATTTTATTTAAGATTACCACCGAATTGTATACAATTATTTTTTAATTGTGAAACAATAATTTAAAAGATCACTAAATTTTCATTCAATCAAGCCTATCATTTTAGTTTTTAGTTAAAGTGTAATCAGATATTTGATATTTTTGATATCAACGATTTGTTTAATTAAAAAAATAAAAATACGGCAGATTCTAACTATCAATCCTGTGCATTTTACAAAATTAACAATGGTTTAGAAATGTAATTTAGGAAGAGAATACGCCCAAAATTTTCGACTAAACAATGCCGTCGGCATTTATTTCAAATCTTTTATTTGAAGATTAATATCTGTTGATTGGTTCAGATACATTTAGATAAGTTGTAGACAAGTTTGGGAAAATTCTCAAAGGAAATTTAACCTATAATTATCCATACTTTTTTCAAATGCATATCTTTCTTAGAAAACATATTTTTTCATTTTCCTAATTAATTTTTCCCTAACCCAAAATACCTTTTTTGAAAGCAGTTATATTATTATTTTGTGTCTCAGGGCCTTAATAAAATCTTTTTTCTGATAATTTCATAAATAAAATTTCCATATAAATTGGGGATGATTGCCAATGCAAGATGGATTATGCCCCCACCCCCTTTTCAATTTTAATCCCCCTCCCTTTCCACGAAATAAAAAACAGACCGTTACTTTTTTCTCCAACAAATCATTAATTTTTTGGTTTTCTTTTGTATAATTGCAGATTGGAAGAGTCAACTCACCCTATCCACACCCACACAGGGAGGTTCGTTGAAATCTCAACCCTCCTATAAATTCACAACACCCTTCAAGCCACACCATCACATCAACCATCCACATCATCATCATCAGCATGAACATCATGGCAATAATAACAACAACAACAGCAGTACCATCAACTACAACAACATCAGCAACAATAAAATACAGCAGTATAAAACAAACACCTCCAACTCCTCAAACAAATTGAACTGTGATACTACTACTACCACCACCACCACCAACAACAACACCAGCACTACTACAACAACAGCAACAGCTTTGCAGACAGCCTCTGTCCAGGAGCTGTCGCTGCGCCTACTGGAAGAGCTGCGTGCTGCTAAATCCCGGCATTTGGCCTGCACCGAAGTATCGCTACCCTGTGATCTCACACCACGCATAGCGTTGGAAATTTTACGTTTAGCCCGTGAAGAAGTTAATGGTCTGCGCGAGTGCACCATCTACATTGAATTCGAAGACGAGCCCGACAATTCGCGGCGCATTGCCACCCTTGATCTCAACAAGCAGCGCTACGACGGCGCCCAGGCCTATGAGATCTATGTGACACTGCGTCAGGATCATCGCGGCTGGACATCGTTGCTGCCACAATTTATGAAGAATTTATCGCGCACCATAACCATAAGTCCAGAGTTTAGTATAACCAAACATAAGCCATACTCAAAGAGTTTGTTGTGTTAGACATGATAATCTAGCACAGAATAGATATTTGGTAGGAAACAAATGACTTTTTTTAAAAACCCCGACCCAGCCCCAGTCCCCACTCCTACAAATACCCTTCTCTCTCAATTACTTATCATAGGAAAAACTGAATACACACCCACACACAAAGTATGTACTACAACAACACTTACCCAAGACCAAAACTACATACACATATATTATTAGATACATACATATATATATATATATGATATATTTATATGAGAAAAAAACAACCACCCACCTTTTTAGATTTCTAATTTTTTTATGGAAAAAAATCAAATCAAATCAACCAACCCACTTGACTTGTATGAAGGCAAAAAGGAAGACAATTCCCACCACCTTTATTTGGTCACACTTAGTTTTTCCAGTTTCCAGTCTAGGGAAGCTTAAGGTGTGCAGACGGACGGACACCTTAGCTCGAAGGGATAAAACAAAAAAGATACAATTGTTCAAATTAGGTTTTAATAAATTATTTATTATTATTGTTTTATGTTTTTATTTTATTAATTTTGTTTTGTTTAGTTTTATAGTCTTTTTTGTTTAGTCGCTTTCAAAATCTCAAACTTTTTAAATTGTTTTCAAAATTGTTGTATAAGTACGAGTAGATTTTTACAAAAAATGGCAGCACTTATACACACAGCCCCCCAAAACCCAAACCCGAACCCCAAGCCCCCGCCCCTGCCCTGAAACAAACATCTGAAAAGGAAACGAAAAGAAGTATTTGCCAAGATCTCCAACTCATTAAAATGTGATACTGATTAAGTTGCTTAGGTTAAGATTACAACAAACAAACAAACAAACAATTATTATAACTAAAGATAGGCCATGGTCGCCATGGCAGCGGGAAGGATGGAGGCGCTGCAACAACAGCCTTCATCGCATGCTTCTCTCAAACAATACAAAGTGAAATAATAAAGAATGCAAAATTCAAAATTCAAAATTGAAAACTGATAAAATTCACATAATTTTAGTATTTTAGGCTTAAAAACAAACAAACGACAAAATCAGAATAACTCAAGGCTGCATTACTGGCTTAATGTTAGGTCCTTAATCAATTAATTAATTAATTTAACAAACAAACAAACAAACAACAAAACAAACAATTGTGAACTTGAAAACCAATTAACTGCGATATGTGAAAACGTCTTGATATCAAATTTCAAATTTAAAGATACAAAACAAAGAAAAAATTGAAAATTTTTTTAAAAAACACACAAACAAACCATAACATTTCACGAAATGGAATCATTTGAAAACAAAAGAAAGAAAGAAAAAACTCAAAAAAAAAATTACAAACATACAAAAATATCTCTTAGATTGTAAGATACTGCAGAAAGGAAAGAAATGATATAGAAATCACACACATACACACACAAACACACATATATTTCACTAAAGCTCCCCTCAACCCAACAAATCTCCCCCTCTGACAACTATCATCACAAAACCAAACAAAGCAAAAAAATACAAAAAAGCTAGAGAAAAACGTATTTATCTATGTGTTATCAAACAAACAAAAAAACAAGAAATATTATTAACAAATCAACCAACAAACAAACAAACAAAACAACCAATCAACCAGCAGACAAACGAACGAACATACAGACATACGTACGTACACGAAGATACTCGACTCACTCTATTAATTAAAAAAAAGCGAAAACAGAACTTTGTGACAACCCACAGACGACTCCACCACCTCCCACAAACCAACCAACCCACCACCACCCCTCGAACACACAATCAAACAACCCAACACCCGAAATGATAGTCGATTTTATTCTTCTAATTCATTACATTTCTGTTGCAATTAAAAAAAGAGCAGAAAGAAAACCAAAAACATCAACAGTTTTGGGTATTGTGTGAGATTTTAAATTCACTCACACACACACGCGCGCGCAAACAAATTAATTAATTAAATAATTAATTAATTGTGAATGTGTATGTGTGCTTACTTACGTAGTATGTCTGTCTGTCTGTTATGTATGTGTTAAGTTTTTTCTCTTTTTGCATTGATGATCATTATCATTATCATCATCATAATCATAATCATCATCATTATTATGTATTACTTATTATTCTGATTATGTATGTATGTGTTTTTTATACGAAGATTATTATTATTATTATTATCATAATCATCATTATTATTATTATCATTACTATTACATATTATTACAAATTAGGTTTTTTCCAATTTTGAACTGTGACATTAGATTTCAAACAAAAACAAATTTGAAAATTGAAAATTAATTGATTACTTGATGATTAAACATTTTAGGATAACAAATTTGAAACAAATTGTATGAATTTTTTTATGAATTATTATTATTTATATTTTAGACTACAAACAACAACAACAAATTTGCAAATAAACATTTTGTATATCTTCCAACAACATGTCGGTCGGCATGCTGCCGTCCGTCCGTTGTGGAAGAGAAGAAAAGTATTAAAAAAATAATTGAAATTGGCGTTTTTATTTATTTGTATATGCAAGGGTGGGCTTAGAGGGACAACAGTCACAGGGAGTATGCAGCGGTCATGTGAAGTTAGAATACTTTTGTTGGGATGATGGGTTCCAATTTCAATTCTTGAATATTTGGAAAAACCTGGAATGAGTACATACAGGGTGAATATTCACATTGTGGGTCTAATGACAATATGCAGCAAAAATGTTGTCGAAGGACTGTGTATAACATTTTGTGATGTATGTCGGCGTTCTAAACTCGAAAAAGCTTTAAAAAATATGGATATACATCGATTATCGCAATAACCGCATTAGTTGCGATAACCAAACCCCAAATTGAACTTTGAATAATTGTCTCAGAATAAACTCAATGGATTTATTGAACTGTTTACAGCATTACATTTGGATTTATTCAGACTTATTAACACGATATTGCAAAGGTATGAAAGTAAGACTTTAGATTTTGGGAGTCGGCGAAATGTTTGTGCATAGCTCGGATCTCTCTTTAGGCTTTAGCATTCACAAATCCTAAAAATATATTTTTCAATATTTCTTTCGATATCTCGTGAAATAGCACCTCTATTGGATTTTGAAATCACAATACCTGACAGACTATAAATGTGTTATAGTTCGCGGCTTGGATATCAACTTTGGAATTTTGATTTCACGAAAACTTTGATATCCAAGAAAACACAAATGCGATTTGCAATCAATGGAATGAATTCTTGTAAATATCGCTGCAAATTCCCACACTTCCGAATTTGCTGGGACGATTATGTGAGTTCTTAGTAATGCGCGGTCCTTCTAATTTAACGTCGTCCTTGGTTAAATTCAAAGTATCTATCCCGAAAATAGAAAACATTTACAACTTTTGAACAGAAGTTGCATTAATAGAAACCATAAGTTGCGCTTATAAAGACTCCAATGCTAATAGTAAGTTGGTTGCAAACAACGTGCAATTGCGATCATCGAGCTCGCACTGTATATATAAAAAAATAGTAAAAAATAGAGGCCATCATTTCACCACTTCCAAAGTTACACAGTCACTAAAAAAGACATATATCTCTTATATATTAAATTAATTAAAAAAAATAATCATTTCGAAATCCAAAAAAGTAAAATTGTAAAAACTTTACAAAATATAACGCGGCTATACCAATCCAATACAATATTTTAAAAGTGATTGCACTTGCCATCAAAACAAGGTATATTACATTAAAGTTGGTCATGTATTTCAGGTGTTACATGCGATTGAATTAACACACCATTTCGAAAGAATTGTTTTTTTAGTATTAAATTGATCATAATTCGTGAAAAAAATTTATATTTTACCAAAAATATGTATGGAACATTTTTGGGAAGAATGCACACACAAACTTTCAAAACAATCGCAGCTATCGAGGTCAAAAATCTTACCACTTCACATGAAATGACTCATATGTATGTAATGTAATGTATGGTAATATATACTTTGTTACTTGGTGCGTTTTTTGATTGATATTCGGAAAGTGAGTTCTCATTAGTTTGAGTCAATCATTTACTGAATAGTCCAGGTATTTGGTTGAAAAGTCGCGAAATTTCTCAAACTTAGAGCAGATTCGTAAAAAAGTACGCCTGACTAAAGTTGTTACAGTAAAAGAAAAATATTCCAACATTTATTTGAATTGTTGAAAAATGTAATCAAAATTAGAAACTCCTAAAATAGCACTCAATTAAAACATTTGACTAACCGTTTAGTCAAAAACCAAATATTTTCTAATTACACATCTAATTGGGAATTATTTTCTGGGACTTCATGCATTTGAAAAAATCACAACGACATACGCGTCATCACCTTATATTCCATTTTAACTTAATTCTCTGTGCGTGGGACGATGGTAAGAACACATTCGATACTCGCTTCGGTCAAAATTTTATTTTGTTGTTTCAATAAACGACTTACAACTTTTATAGCCAATATGTGAATCTCTTTACAGAGTGATTGTGAAAAATATTTTCAATAAGTGGCATACAAATTTCTTTATCGATTTCTTAAACACAACATTTATAAATAATATTTCATTTGAATTCGTGATTTTTTAAATTAAATCAAATCATCATTTTGTACAGTGATATCCTTACAATAAATGAGTATAGAATTTTCTACAAAATTGTTCCTCACAATTTTTACGTAAATATTCAGAACATACCGTATATAATATGAAATAAAAATGTGTAAAACGGAGGCAAATAGAACTTTACACACTTTTAGACGTAAACTTTTAATCCGATGGTCGTACATTGTTTGATATTGTTGAATATTATTATTATCATATTAATCATCCTACAAATTGCTTATAAAATTCAAAATAAACTAGTAGAAAGATTGGGACACATGTGCTAGAAGACATATTATCTAAATCCAAAAAGGTCGCATTTGTATACTATACAATATTATCTAGCTTACAATTTTCAGCGATTAGAAAGTATTTATCTTATTTTTTAACCCCATATGCTTCCTTCTGACTCAGAAAGTATTACCAATCCAATGTTTTCGGGTGTATATATATATTATACGCATTTTCATAAAATATAAATACATGGTTTTCCAACAAGAGGTATTATTTTGGTATTCAAAGAAAAATTCCATTTTTTGAGGTAAATGGTCGGATGTTTATTTCATAATAAATTTTTCATGAAATTTTCCATAACCAAAACGCAAAGTGGCTGACCTCGATAGCCTCACGAATTTTATCTTTGAGGTCTTGAATCGACGCTGGGCTGTTGGGTAGACCTTATCTTTCACGTGGCCCCAAAGGAAGAAGTCGCAAGGTGTAAGATCACAAGATCTCGGTGGCCAATTGTGATCACCTCTTCGAGAGATAACACGGCCCGGAAACTTTTCCCGTAAAAGAATAATGGTTTCGTTGCTTGTATGGCACGTAGCGCCGTCTTGTTGAAAGGAAACGTTGTCCAGATCAATACCATCCAACTCCGACCATAAAATATCATTAATCATCTCTCGATAGCGCAATCCATTCACTGTAACTGTTGATCCAACCTCATTTTCGAAAAAGTAAGGTCCAATGATCCCGCCGGACCATAAACCGCACCAAACAGTCACACGATGAGGATGGAGAGGCTTCTCAACAATAACTCTTGGGTTTTCCGAGCCCCAGATGCGACAATTTTGCTTGTTGATGTAGCCACCGTGGTGGAAATGGGCCTCATCAGTCAAGATGATTTTTCTATGGAATTCCGGATTATTTTCATTCATTCAATGCGTTGTTGAAGCGTGTATCGTTCCATTTTTAGTAATGGAGTAGTTTCTACTTGTCAAATATTAAGAATAAAAGCTTCAAAAGTGACAGATACCGAAATACCGCGTGATTCAAAATAGCACCACTTGTTGGACCCTGTACATATACGATTAATAACAAGCAAGCACCCCATACAGAAGAGTCACTGATAAGACAATGAAATACGTATATGGCCCTTGTGTGTATGGTCGAGTGTGGTTCTCCTACTTTCCATTACCAAAACAAAACTGGATCGAATAGCTGGAAATCGAATGTATTACATTCAAAACACATGACAAAAATTTCTTTTATCTGATCCGTGCTCGAAATAAAGGAATTTTGCTAACAATTTTAATATTGGGATTTTGTTTTCCCCTTTTTATACCCTCACCTAGGGGATTACGTCTTTGTGTATTTGTTTGAACAGATCGCGTTAGAATCACTGTCTTAGCCCGTCTGTCCATCTGTGTTTGTAATCAAATTACAGGTCGCAATTATAGTCCTTTTCCGCTCTAAACAAGTAAGGAAAGGCTAAAGTCGGGCGGGGCCGACTATATAATACCCTACACCACTCCCTGCGTATGTACCTCGTTTTGATTACTAAACCCATTTATTTCATTTTATTTTAGGTATTCCTGGTTGAAAAATGCCATGAACTGCAAAATTTGATGAAGATCCGATGTAAGATGTAGTTTCTAGAGCTGTAATAGATCAGAATGGGACCCCATTTGGGTTATACCAAAGTATGTACATATGGGCATCTCCCAAACAAGTAAGGAAAGGCTAAAGACGGACGGACTTTCTATCACATTACAATTCAATTCGGTAAAAAATTGAAATCGGGAAGGATTTTTGCATCCTGTAAATGTATGTGTTTGACAAAAAATGTTAAATCGGAAAGGACATTTGTATGGGGGTATATTGAAACCTGGAACGATGTGACCCGCTTTCACCATGTCTGTTTATTGGTGAAATATAATATGTAAATGTATGGGGGCGACATATGTATGGGGGCTATATCTAAATCTGAACCGATCTTACCCAATTTTTGCATACGTGTTTCTAGTTGGATTATAAGATGTTCTGCAATATGTCGTTTCTAGAGCGGAAAATGTTAAATCGGGAGCGACATATGTATGGGGCTATATCTTAATCTGAACCGATCTTACCCAATTTTTGCATACGTGTTTCTAGTTCGATTATAAGATGTTGTGCCAATTTTAAAGAAAATCGGGTACAATATGTGGATTTTAGAGCGGAAAATGTCAAATCGGGAGCGACATTTGTATGGGGGCTATATCTAAATCTGAACCGATCTTACCCAATTTTTGCATACGTGTTTCTAGTTGGATTATAAGATGTTCCGCAAAATTTAAAGAAAATCGGGTACAATATGTCGTTTCTAGAGCGGAAAATGTCAAATCGGGAGCGACATATGTATGGGGGCTATATCTAAATCTGAACCGATCTTACCCAATTTTTGCATACGTGTTTCTAGTTCGATTATAAGATGTTCTGCAAAATTTAAAGAAAATCGGGTCGTTTCTAGAGCGGAAAATGTCAAATCAGGAGCAACATTTGTATGGGGGCTATATCTAAATCTGAACCGATCTTACCCAATTTTTGCATACGTGTTTCTAGTTCGATTATAAGATGTTCTGCAAAATTTAAAGAAAATCGGGTACAATATGTCGCTTCTAGAGCGGAAAAAGTGAAATAGGGAGCGACATTTGCATGGGGCCTATATCTAAATCTGAACCGATCTTACCCAATTTCAGCATAGGTGTTTCTAGTTGGATTATAAGATGTTGTACCAAACGTAAAGAAAATCGGGTACAATATGTGGTTTCTAAAGTGGAAAATGTCAAATCGGGAGCGACATTTGTATGGGGGCTATATCTAAATCTGAACCGATTTCCTCCAAATTCAATACCAATGGTCCTTGGCCAGAAAAAGTAACTTCAGCCAAGTTTCATGACAATCGGAGAACAATTGCGACCTGTAGAGTGCGAACAAGCTTAGATGGACAGCAGACGGACGGACGGACGGACAGACAGACATCGTTAAATCGACTCAGCTGATGATTCTAAGCCGAACGGTATACTTAAAGGTGGGTATAGCTCGATTATTTCTTGGTGTTACAAACATTTGGCGCGAAACTAACTTATAATACCCTAGACCACGTAGTGGTGTAGGGTATAAAAACACATATTGTACCCGATTTTCTTAAAATTCTGCACAAAGTGGGTAAGATCGGTTCAGATTTAGATATAACTATCATACCAATGTCACTCAAATTTGGCACAACATCTTATAATCCAAATAAAAACACCTATTGTAAAAGTGGATGAGATCGGCGCAGATTTAGATATAGCCCCAATATAAAAGTTGCTCCCAAATGTTTAACCGATTTTGGCCAAACTTTATAGTTTACTTCACCTATAAACATACATAGAGAAAGCGGGTCAGATCGTTCCAGGTTTCAATGTACCCCATACAAATGTGCTTCCGATTAAACATTTTTTGTCCAACACATGCATTTCCCGATTTCACTTTTTTACCAAATCGAATTGTAATGGGATAGAAATTGGAGGGTATCATATAGTCGGCCCCGTCCGACTTTAGCCTTTCCTTACTTATTAGTATTTGCTTGGCATACCATAAAATGTATCATAAAATGATGGAAATATATCCCATAAATGTAATTTTGTAGAAAATTTTCGATCACTGATCAGAAGAAAAATTATATATGAAAGATGCCTTCAAATATAAATATAAGAAAATCGTAAAAGTTATGTATCGCCATTAAAACCAACTTTTTCTGTCGACCTTAATTTAGTTTGGTGCATGTTGTAATGGGCTCATAATTGCACTTTTAGTGTTTATTTCAAAATTGTATATAGCCAAGGTGAAAAACATTCGAGGGTCACCTTACCAATTAGGTGTCCAACGTTTTACGAATCATCTGGAAATACCTCTTCCGGCTTAAAGAAAAACAGCCCTATTGTATTTATCCTCTACACTTAATTCACATAATATCGACGTTTTCTATACCTGTTGAGTGCTCTTCATTATGGAGGTTAGGAGAAATTTGGCTCTAATGAACTTTGTTCCATTTTTCCTTGTACTTGTTCTAATCTTTGGCCACAGTATTTGTCGAGAATTATTTGAATTGTATTCTGATGGATATAGTCGTGGCTAAAAAAACAATTGAGACAACAATTCAGAGTTAGAACCACGGAACGAACTTCTCCGACAATGACAATTGCTAATGTGATTAAAATCGGTTCGTTAGCACACAATATCCACCATAATTACTTGTCATTAATAACCACATTTTGTGCATATGCCAAATTGGACATGAATTTGGTGATTTGTCCTCATGTTTGGCAGCAGAACAAATGTAATTTATTTATGACATTAAAATAATGAATTCATTAAACAAACAAACATTAATAAAAACAGAACAGAACAGAAAACCGAAAACAAGAAACAAAAAAACTCGAAAAAACACAACTATTTTGTTCAGAACAATTAAGGTGCAAATTAAACCTATGTACTGGAGGTATTGCTCATGTAGAGTTTTTTCGTTGTTATTTCGCTGTTTTTTTGGTTATTTTTCTGGAAGACTGAACACCTAAGTGTTACAAATTTCATTAATTATTCAATCTGCCAAACACCGTGAACATTCACCCATATGTACGGCCACATATCCACAAAGCCATAAGAGAAAATACATGTGCACAGGGTTATCATACAAAGGCTATACTTTTTGTTATCCAAAGTAAAGGTAAAGACTGTTTAAAGTCAGACTGGGCTGAGGAAGTGATGCCCTCAACCACACACTACCGTATTACAAGATTTTGTGTGCCAAAATCTGGTTATTGCAAAAATATTTTGACATTCCATCACTTCCAATCTCACACAGTCGCTAAAAAGATAATTAAGATTCAAGCGATATAAATAAAGTAAAATGTAAAACTAATTGAAATTGCCTTTAAAACGAGGTATAGTGAATGCGAATCGGTCAAGTATTCCAGGAGTTACAGACAGATTGAATGCACACACCTTTATGAATAAATCGTGAATTCACCTATGCGGTGAAAAATATTTATTCTAGGGAAGTTAAAAATCGTATCGCTTGGCATGAAATGATTCATATGTGAAATAATGGCCGATATAACAAGGACCACAATACCTAGTAATATATGACTTGTAGGTAAAATTTTAAATCTCACGAAATATTGTCAAAATCATAACCAACGCAATTCTCGGTCTGGACTAAAATCTATTGTCTTGAAAACTGAATCCAGATCGACAGACGGACATAATACAGGTACATACCAACCTCCACCTAAAGAGTATAAGGGTATATCATTCCGTTTGTAACACCTAGTAATATTCATTGGAGATTCCATAAAGTATATATACTCTGGGTCGTGGTAAAATTCTAAGGCGATCTAGACACGTCCGTCTTTCTGCTGAGAGCACGCTAGCCGCCGAACGAAATGAGCTAGAACGTTCAAGTTTTTCCTAAATGTGTCTTATGGTTGCAGCTCGTTTTAGCGGACGAAATGGCCAAAAAGGAATAAAAATGGTACCAATAATACGACAATAGCTAGAAACATGAAATTTGCATAGATACGTGAAATAAAGGTATTTTTCAAAGTTCGTACTTTTAAGGGATACAATTGCAATTGCAATAAAAATGGTACCAACTAAACCGCTGAAGCTGAAATCATGAAATTCGGTGTATACATTCATCTGACTGTGAGATGCGAAACAAAAAGGATTTTTTCGAAATTTGTGCATTTAGGCGGAATATGGGGCGAATGGGAATACAAATGGTACCAACCAAACGGCTGCAGTTATAATAATGAATTCGGTGTGTACACTTATCCGACTGCGATGACGCGAAAAACGCTAGAATCATGGAAATTTCGACTAATTTTGTAGTTATATACATAACAAGTAACGAAAGGCTAAAGTCGGGCGGGGCATACTATATGATACACTCCACTTTCTATCCGAATACACTTCAATTCGGTAAAAACTGAAAACGGAAAGGATTTTTGTATCTTTCCTAATAATAGGCTGCTATGATCCGACGCAATTTGTCAAATCGAGAAGAATATTTGTATCGTATCTGTGTCCACTTATGTTCAATTTCAAGAAATTCGATGAACATAATGTGTTTTCTGGGGCGGAAAAAGTCAAGCCGGGTGCGAAAATTGTATGGGAGCTATATATAAATCTGAACCGATCTGACCCATTTTTGCAAGATTTGAAGAAATTCGGTGAACACGTGTTTTCTGGGGCGGAAATCTGAACCGATCGGACCAATTTTCACAATGGGCGTTTCTAGTAGAAAAATATGTGGTTTCTAGAGCAGAAGAAGTCAAATCGGGAGCGAAATTTGAATGGGAACACTATATAAGTCTGAACTGATCTGACCTATTTTCACCATAGATGTTCCTCGTTTAAATATGAGATGTTTTGCTAAATTTGGATTTAAAATCAGAACAGATCCATTAAATTTCATTCTGACTCGATTGTCCAATGTTGGCCACTGCTTTGCTACTGCCAGATAGATAACCCTTTACATCCGCACATGTATACATATGTACTTACATTTGGTATGATTTTTTTTGGTTTGTTGTTGCTGTTTTATACCTCTTTCAAATAAATTGAAGTGAAACGTTTTTGTGTGTGTGTACATTCTTTTATTCATTTTTTTATTAAGCGTCATTGTTTGCTATAAAATCTATGAATAAATAACGTTCAAATTCAAATATGTATGTAAACGAAAAAGAACGCACACACCACTGTCGAGCAGAGGAGCGAAGCATAAAAACAAATTAATTTTTAAAACATTGTCGAAAGGATGTAGGTGCGAGCATTTTCAACACGCATGAGTAAATTTCCGACCATTAGGTCGTCAATTGTTGGCAATAAAATATATGTATATATGCATGTACATCCATACACACAATCAGCACTGCACCAACAACAGTAACAGCAACAGTCACAGCCAAAGCAATAGCAGAAATCAAATAACTCCGTATTACCCAGTGCTGGACAAACAATGGCCCTCCATGCCCATGCAGGGAGTAGTAGCAAGTGCACTGGTTTATATTTATCTTGTCAACGGGATTTTTTTATTATATTATTTTTTATTATATTCATTACAATTGAATTCGGGAGTCAAATCGGGTCATGAACCGATGTGAACTATTTTCACGATGTATGTTTCTTGTTGGCATATACCGTGTTCTGCTAAATTAGATCAAAAAATACCTTGAGAAAAAATAGTTAAATCGGGAAAGAATTAGTTTAAGAACTGAAAAGATATGACCTACATTCACTATAGGTTTTTCTAGTTGAAATATAATGTGTTTTGTCGATTTTGAAGAACATCTGTGAAAATATATGGTTTCTATAGCGGAAAAAGTCAGATCGGCAGTTACATATTTTTGAACCGATCTGACCCACGTTCACCATAATGTTTCCTGTTGTAATATAAGTAATAAGTGAAATATAAGCTATGGCAAATTTGGAAAAGATATGTGGTTTCAAGGCTGAAGTGCTAAATGGAGTTATATCTAAATCTGAACCGATCTGCCCACTTCCACAACAGATGTTTCCACTTGAAACATAAGGTTTTGTGCCAAATTTGAGGGAAATCGGTTAAATATGTGGTTTTTAGAGCGGAGTAAGTCAAATCGGGAGCGACATTTGTATGGGGTCTATATTTAAATCTCAACCGATTTGCTTCAAATTAACTACTTTTATTACTAGAATAAATGAACGGACGGACATGAGTAAATCGATTTTAAGTCGATTGGTATACTTAACAATGGGTCTATCTCGCTCCCTTTTGGATGTTAGAAACAAATGCACCAAAAGGGTATAATAAAAATGAATGCTATTCTACCCTTCAAAGTCATAGTAATCGGTAGTTCAAATTTAAAATTTTAAATGGCCCGCCCTATCAAAAATATTAGTCAGTGGTTTCGTTTGGATTCAAAATTATGATACAAAATGAATGAAACATGCTTTTAGTTTGTTACATATATGGGTTACATATTTGCTAAGTATATTTTTGTGTGCCGCCAGAACGATTGTGATATGAATTTGTGGGAGATTTTATAACTTTTTTTGATTCTGATAACAAGGCGACATATTTTTTTCAGGCAAATGAGTATTGCTTTGGCTGCCGACGCGGAACATTATTGACTTGGCCTGATCTGCGGACGAGCTGGAAAAAGGGACTAAACTGATATGAGTGTGTTTCTTCTTCTGGTGTACTAAAAGCAACAAACACAATTGAAAAATCATTCATCAACACAACAACACAGCAACAACAACATCGAATCCGACAATCACTTGAGTGGATGGATATCACAACACAGCACAGCACAACCCAGCACACACACTCACTCCCAAATCCGAAGCCAAAGCTAAATCGAAACCCACCAACAACAAAACCCACAGTTAACTAGTGACTACGACTAGACGCCGGACGAAAAAAATGGAAAAACGAGAATTCATGTAGTACCTTCATTTCCGTTCGCATTTGTAATTTACGGAAAGGTCAAATTCATTCTTACATTTCATGCCGTATATGGCGGCGGGGACGTTCTATCCGGCCGGAGGAAACAAAAGAACATATTTATGATTACATTGCTGAATGCCTAAACTCTACTCGGTCATACCTGGCCACCAGCTACCTGTTCAGACAGAAATGCAGAGAAAACAGAAACAGCAACGGACAGACCAGACCAGCCCTACCCAGCCCAGCTCAGCCGACCCAACCGTACGACCAAAAAGATATTTATTGTTGAATGAAAGCAAAATATCCACAGTCGTCGAATAATAAAAATATCGTAAGTAACGACGAAAATATCCAGCAGAAAAACTAACATATGCGTGAATTTCTAAAAATTGCTGGCGTTTTTGTTTCATTTCTTTAAATTGAACTCAAGCCCGTCCGTCCGTCCATCTGAGACGAAAGACAAAATGGAGGGAGGGTCAATAATTAGAGCGAACGGAAGAAAAGTGTTAATTAAATGATTTTCTTTGGGAGATAAGCGCTGAGGGCACTACACCCCGGCCAGTCTGGCTGTGCCGACAGTGCGTAAGATATGAGATGTCTTGACCACAATGTCGGTACCTGATACCCTCAGGTGTTTTTCGTTCATACACAACCAGCAAATGATTTTGCATAATTTAGTCGTAACGCTTGACCTTAACTCTAATGCCACCTTGGATTCATGCCGTTCGACCCACAGTTTATTTATATATATGTGTGTGTTTGCGTGGAGTGTGTTTCCTATTTCAACACTTCACTTCACATCGTACAAGTAACTGAAAAATTAGTTTCCATTCCATGAACCGCTGGAAAGTCTCTCCCCCAACGGCCGACGACGGTCGGTGAGTTGAAAGCTGCAAAGGAAAAAGGCGGCCACTGTTCCCCTTCGATGGATCGTCGTGCAATCATTTGCATTTATAGTATTATTTTCCTAGCTTACATTTTAGCCACAATTACTGCTAATGAGCGTAAGAAATAAATTTAAATTAGTTTGTTAGTAGTTATAGCGGCCTAATAATGAGTGTGAACCGACACAAAAATCACTACAGATACCCTCAGAGGAAAATGTTAGTATTATTAATATGGGGAATTTGAAAATACCCTAGAAACAATGGATTTGGGAACAATTGCAATGTGAGTTCCTGTTTTCTAATGGTTAATGACGGAGAAAAGAAATTGTCCAATAATTTCAAGGCACTTCGTAATGGTTACACATTAGAGTGGAGTGAAAATTAGTTTTTTAAAATATCAAAATCTAATACCTTTAGTTTTTTCGTTTGCATTTTTTGGTCTGTAATCAAAATGGAAAATCTGAACGCTGCTGAATGTGTCTCGCAGCATCTAGCACAGACAGACGTCCATTAACACAATCGTGAGGCTATTACACCGTGTGACATTACTTATATGCCTTTAAGAAGTAAATATACATATGGAACTGTGTACTCAGTTTTTCATTTTGTGATGTTTTCTCCTTTTTACAAGACTTTAAAGTTCTAAGGATATACACATATAAAAATATATTTATTTCGCGAAAAAATACATGTTGAAACCTTACTCCACACTCTACCACATGCTTAAATTTTATTTTTATATCTTTATTGGTTAAGTCTTAACGAAAAATTATATTATTAGTATACTATTTAAAAATAGGTTATATTAGAACAAGTGAAAGCGGCATTAAGTTCGGCCTTATATACCCTCCTCCATGGCATACGTTCCACAGAGGCTGTCGATTTTCGTAGAAGTGCAGTAACATTGCAGGAAAATGTCAATTTTTTAATATAGCCAAACCAAGACAAATAAAAATATTGAACAAATAATTTTATAAATAAACTAGTTTTTTTTACATGGCGTCGCGCGGGTTCATTCTTCCCTGTTCATCTACTTCGCATGCTTTTGGAAATAAAATGAGTACTAATTGATAGTTTTAAAATATATTTTGAGTGGGCAGTACCACGCCCATTTGTAATATCATGACCTAGTATAGCCAAAAACCATCCTCTGTCCACTGGTTAGTTACAGTAAAATTTTCAGGCGAATTTTTATTATTTCAAACCAAGCTAATCAATACTTCTATATTATATATGTATATCGAAATAATACTTCAAGTCAATTCAAAAAGTAAATACAGGATTTTCCAACAAGAGGTGTTATTTTGGTATTCAAAGAAAAATGTCATTTTTTGAGATAAATGATCGGATGTTTATTTCATAATAAAGAGGAAGGTATGCCGCTAATAATGAAAAACAACATCAGCCAAATGGCCATAACGACCACGCTTACAGGGCCATATCCTTTTCATGAAATTTTCCATAACCAAATCGCAAAGTGGATGCCCTATGTCCTAGATAGCCTCACGAATTCTATCTTTGAGGTATTGAATCGACGCTGGGCTTTTGGCGTAGACCTTATCGTGGCCCCAATGGAAGAAGTTGCAAGGTGTAAGATCACAAGATCTCGGTGGCCAATTGTGATCACCTCTTCGTCCGAAAACTTTTCCCGTAAAAGAGCAATGGTTTCCATGGTTGTGTGGCACGTAGCGCTTGTCTTGTTGAAAGTAGACGTTGTCCAGATCAATACCATCTAACTACGACCATAAAAAATCATTAATCGTTCCATTTTTAGTAATGGCGTAGTTTCTACTTTTTAAATAATAAAAGCTTCAAAAGTGACAGCTACCGAAAAACCGGGTGATTCAAAATAACACCTCTTGTTGGAAAATCCTTTTTAAGACAACAATCTTCAAAAAAGCTTAAATACCACAAATATTGATAGCTAGTGGGTACTACAGTCGGTTGTATTTCCATCATATACTAATTCCAAAAGTACACAGTACAATAAAACTTCATGATTCAACCCATTTTGGTCATAAAAGTAAAAAATTACGAATTTGAAAAAATCTTTTTATTTTGCGTGTCTATGCCACTTTGTTGGTTTATCCCCTTTTTCCCACTTACCCCCTTAAGAGTGCGGTTTTCTAAAACCTCTTTATTTTACGTGTCTACGCAATTAGAGGGACGTACACACTGAATTTCATCATTCTAGCTGTAGCCGTTTAGTTGGTACCATTTGTATCCCTCTATTCCAATTTTACTCCTTAAAAGTACGAATTTGGAAAAATATTTTTAAATTATGCTATGCTACTAAATTAGAGTATTGTACATTCCGAATTTCCTGTTTCCTGTGGATGGTATAAAAATACAGGACAGTACTTTTTGGACTTAAATAATGGAACACAATGTAATTCATATGACTACCACGTCTCACTCGGCAGTACATCATCCGTTCAACACAATTTTTCTGTACATGTCCCAATGATGCCGCCAGCCTAAAATCCACACCAAACAGTGACTCTAGTGCACATGCCCAGAGGTCTTGCATGAAGTCAAACTACTTTTGTAGGAACTGTGGGGACGAGGAGGAGATTAGGAGCGTTTTATACCTTATCTGTCTCCCACGGCTATGGCTAAAAACTAGTTTAGTGGCACTGGGTTCAGTATTCAGTAAGTAAGATAAAGTTTTTTTCGCACACGTCACAATGGAAATCATCTGGTCTATATGAAGCAGATGCTTACTTTTTGACTGCCACCACAACCTTATCTATAGATTCGGTCGATAATAACGTCTTGTCAAGATAAACCTTAAAGCTTAAAGTGAAAGTGTGTAGGACTTCCGTGCGATGATTTTTCACTTGAAGAAGTCAATTGCCCTTATTGTTCTGAATATTGTACTTCAGCGTTTGAGGAAATAACTTTCTGCACAAAAATTGCCAACAGCTCCTTTGAGGCTTCTAGCGTATTTTGTAGTCGAGCATGTGAAATTCTTTGCAAATATCATATTTGAGTCTCTGGTAGCTTTAGCCCCGTTTAATAGTCTATTTCAATTATTTGCGCTTGTTTGGCTCTGGTATCGTAGAGTATTTGCGAATAAGTATTTAAAACATTTTCTTAAAAATGGGTTTTCTTTGAAACTTTGTAGTCCTTTCAAGGGACAAACGGATGAGGAAATGAAAACGCCAGTTAACTCAATTTGGCCTGTAGTTTCAGACGTATATCATCCGGTTTAATTGTAATATGGATTGTCGGACGATTTTATATTCATTTTCAAATCACAGTGCCTGAAAACGCAACGAGAAATTTATGGTCGTCGAACCACCAGCTCCTTGTTGTGCACAACTCATGTTTTCCCAATCCCAATTAAAGGGTGTCCCAAAATTCAGAAAAATATGAATTATTTTTATTTGTTTGTACTTGATAACAAAATCACACCACTATAAGGTTTTATTTCAAAATAATTCAGCCAGTTTAGCGATACCATAAAGAACATTACATGTGCCATGGTAAAATTTTGATGCATCTAACATTTTTTGCGTGAGTGTAGCCACTGCAGTCCATTTACGGCTTATTGAGACTAGGCTACGCATGACTGTCAAGATTTCGCTTTCGACGATACTACCAATGTTCGTTGTATGGCAACAACTTAAGTTTGTACAAAGGTAGCTAGGTTTGTATGCTTATAAGCCACATTTATTGTCTGTGCACAGTGTTATTTTGGCAAATTAACATTTTATTAATGCCTTTTCGTTCATTATTACTCGCTGCTGCTTTTTAATGAAAATTTAAGTGTAATCATTATGCACCGGAAACACGTGTAACTACACTTCATATCCTTAACTACGATAACGGTAGCAGCAGAAGCAACCACCGGCGTAGCCAGAGCGATTCGACATTAAAACAATAAATCAGCCATACGACACGAAACCCGAGAGATCGTCTGCTACTTTGTTTTCTTCACTGGGAGATTTTCCGGCGAAGGTAATCCTTTTTTAATAAAAATTTAGTGAATTTTTAGTTGAAGGGATTTTGTTGCTCGTTGTGGCAGTGCACTGCCTGCCTGCTGTAAAGCGTTAACACATCACTCTTTGTGAATTTTAAACAGGAACACAGTCATTCATTTCGTAAGAGAACGTAAATGTATCTGAAGATGTACAGATTTTGACAACGCCATTAAATGTTTTAGGAAAAGTACTTAAAGACATTGGAACGTATACATGTATTGAGCTATATGTATATTTATGTGTATACACACGAACACATATCCTTTAATTTAAAAGAAATCGTATTACTTAAGGGTTTAACGCACCACATCACTTACAAGGCTGCCGAAGTAGGAAATACTTTTTTCGCGCTGTATCTGCGATAATGAATGATTATTTGCTAAAATTAACGCCAACGCACATTAACAAAATTCATTACCAGGAGGAAAAAGATTTTCGAAAAGTCCTTTGCCACACATCACTTTACATGGGAAGAGGAAAGTGTCTTCAAGATTCTATGTGAAATGAACGTTAGTCAGCGTGGGAGGACTACTGCACGCAGCATCTACTTGGGGACGATATTTGTCAACAGAAAGCATTGTAACGAGCCCCGAAAATGGCATTTGCTGATCGGAGCCGACTCAAAGCTGTTAATCCCCTCAGATATTATTAAATTATAAGAGTTCATCGATTAAGAGAAGTTTTCGAAATGTTTAATAGTAGTTCCGTCATTCTGAAATATCCATTGGATATCCCATAAAGGCAGCGATCCGATTTCTTTGAACTCAACTCTTTAAAATATATGATTTATAGAGGACGAAAAAGACGACGATGTAGGAAAATGATGTAGTCTTAAAACGCGTAGCCAGAATTCAAAGAATGTAGGCTTATTGTAACGGCAATTGTGCCCTGTAATTTTTATACACTCCACGAGAGTATTATGTCTTTGTGCATTTGTTTGTAACACCCAAAAGGAAACGAGATAGACCCATTGTTAATTATACCGATCGTCTTAGAATCACTTTCTGAGTCGATTTAGCAATGTCCGTCTGTCTGTCTGTCTGTCTGTCTGTCTGTCTGTCTGTCCGTCCGTCCATCTATTCTTGTAATCACGATACAGGTCGCAATTGTAGACAGAACCAAATGAAACTTTGCACAACGATGTTTTTCGGGATAAGGACGAACGCTATTTAATTTGAAGAAAATCGGTTCAGATTTAGATATAGCCCCCATACGAATTTCACTCCCGATTTGACTCTTTTCACTCTAGATACCACATATTACAACAGATTTTCTTTAAAATTGGCAAAACATCTTATATTCTAACTAGAAACACCTGTGGTAAAAATGTGTTAGATCGGTTCAGATTTATATATAGCTCCCATACAAATTTCTCTCCCGATTTGACTTTTTCCGCTCTAGAGACCACAAAATGTATCAGATTGTCTTCAGATTTGGTAAAACATCTTATATTTCCACTAGAAACACCCATGGTGAATATCGGTCAGATCGGTTCAGATTTATATATAGCTCCCATACAAATTTCGCTCCCGATTTGACTTTTTCCGCTCTAGAAACCACATATTGTATCAGATTGTCTTCAGATTTGCCAAAGCATCTTATATTTAAACTAAGAACATCTATGGTGAAAATCGGTTCAGATTTAGATATAGCCCCCATACAAATTTCGTTCCCGATTTGACATTTTCCTCTGTAGAAACCACATATTGTACTCGATTTTCATTAAATTTGGCACAACATCTTATAATCTTACTAGCAACACCTATGCAGAAATTGGGTAAGATCGGTTCAGATTTAGATATAGCCCCCATATAAATGTCGCTCCCGATTTGACTTTTGCCGCTTTAAAAGCCACATATTGTGCTCGATTGTCTTTAAATTTCGCACAACATCTTATAATCTAACTAAACAAAACTATGGTGAAAGTGGGTAAGATCGGCTCAGATTCAAATGTTGCTCCCATAAGTTTAACCGATTTTGGCCAAACTATACATTTTATATTTCACCTATTTCGTCCCAGGTTTCAATATATCCTCATACAAATGTCCTATCCGATATAAAATTTTTTGTCAAACACATACATTTACAGAATACAAAAAACCTTCCCGTTTTCACTTTTTCACCGAATTGAATTGTATTCGGATTGAAAGTGGAGTGTATCATAAAGTCGGCCCCGCCCGACTTTAGCCTTTCCTTACTGGTTATAGTTGGTTATATTTTAAAATGGACTATATTTAAAAATATTTACTATGCATGAGTACTGTATATCCGCAAAATTATTGTGCCTTTGCAGGATGACGCTTAATGGCCCATTATCATCAGTACTCAGCAAAATGATAGCATATGAAGAAAAAGATGCTCATCTTGTGATTCGGAAGTTGTGAAAATTGATATCTTCACCAATAAATATAACATGGAGAAGGGATGTCCCTTATTTTTTTGGTTAATATGAATTCGTCGCCTCAATATAATAATAGTCCATAATTTTTTAAGTGTTTTGTTTTTAAGTTTCTTGTCAAATCGAGTGTTTGAATAATATTGTGTTAAATATGACTTTTTATTGTGGATAAGAATGGAAACTCACCAATTTATTATTTTCTACGTGTCCTTTTAGGATGAGAATTTTGAAAGAGAAGATGATACGGAGATCTCTCATATATAAATTTTAAGAAATATTTTACATATTTCAAGAGATTAACACATATTTCCACAATTTTTATTAATACGCGATAATATATCTTATCGTATGAATAAAACTATACAATAATTTTATTTAAATATACATAATAGAAGAGAAGTCAATTGACAATTTATTCACACCTTGGGACCAGTTCGGTGATATCTCCATATCGACGTCCCATGGCAGGTACGTTTATAGCAATTGCCCTATGGAGGCTATTGTTTCATTGATGGAACGAATTAATATACAATCCAGAGAAATATTAAATTAAATTAGTAATATATTTTTAATACTAATTAATTAGTGGAACAACATCGAAGACCACGAATCATACGATTCTCGATTATGCCGATGGTATCGACATTATTGGAATAAGGATTTAGCTAAAATTAGTCTGGCGGTGAACGAGGATAAGACGAAAAATAATAATTTCGATGTATGTAGTAGACGAATTTACGTTCCTTGGATCCGCTGTCAATATGGAAAATAATATCAGCCTTTAAATAAAACGAATGATAGTGCTTGTTAGTGTTATTAAGGGCTAAGAGAGTGAAGCCATCCTCAGAAAATCGAAAGCCATACACCCGTACAAAAGTCGGCGAAGATGAGTAGTCTAGAGAAAAATCGTAAAATATATGGTCCCACTTGCGTTGACGGAAAGTATTGGTATCAAATGAGCAAACGAGTTTTACATCGACGTTAACTTTTACATCGAAGTCGCATCAAAATATAGTCATTGTACTGGCGGGAATACGTCGGAAGAATGAACGCAGTTAAAGGAAAGGCGTACACGGAGAAGACCGAGACTTCGATGGAAAGACCAACATCCTTTCCGTATCCTTTTCCGTATTTAAAGAGTTGAACAGCATTTTTCTCCTTTTTCTCCTTGTACACCTTAAAAGTAAAAATTTCGCAAAATACAATTTTTCTGCACTTCTACGTGGTCAGAGGAATTCACATACCAAAATTGGTATCGTTTTTATCCCTTTTTGTCCAGCTCGCAAAAATGTATTAATATTGCGCTTCTATGCGGTGAGAGGAATTTATGTACCAAAGTTCACGATTTTAGCTACACATCTTTATTTGATTCCATTTTTATCCTTTTTTCTCCCGCTTATAAGGATAAGTACAAATTTCGAAAAATCCATTTATGTTGCAGGTCTACGTTGTCAGAGATATGTAAATATTGATTTTTCATGAATATCGTACTTATTCACGAACGAATAAGTACGAATTTCGTTAAACCCTTTCTTAGTCCGTACTTCTAGCAATGCCACAAAAGACGAGTAATTGTATGGAAGTATTATTAAAGCGTTTTATCCCTTTTCAATCCATCAATCACAATAGTGATTTTTACGTTTCTCAGGCACCCTATGAACGCATAATGGATCTCATGTCACTTTTCTATAAAAGGTTATGCACAAAATCACATTATCTATACTATGTAGTAGAAAAATGCATTTTATAAAGAAATGTGTTCGTTTTAGTTAAATTATTCACAAAAAGTTGTTCTTCCTTTCATATCTCTGACATTCTTGTTCCAAAGAAAGTTATCATAAAATACATTTTGCAGCAGAAGAATTGCTTTTAAGAACAATATGGCAAATACATTTTAATAAATGTATCAGTATCCGGAATTTAGATAAACAATAGAACTCGGAGTTGTTGAATGCTCTGTCGAGAGAAGTCCTACAAATGTGAATGATGTGTTCATTTGAAAACGAGTAACTTTAACGGACATCCGGCTTTAACATGTTATTGCCATTAAGCCAACGCACTTGCTGCACTTAATGACATATTTATCTATTTCGAATTTAATTTTCTATTTAAATACATGGTCCTTGTATTCGGAAAAATATGAAAGCAACACAATATCTCGGGCAAAGCCACAGCGGCTTTGAAAAGAGCCAAACCGAACACAAAGGATTTGAGATTTGAGCATGTTTTCATTATTTCTACAGATCTAGGTCTCAGATTTAGTAATTATCGAAGATTATCCGATATGTTGTTTGTTTGCACCCCGAACGCCTTTCCAGTACAGTGTGAGCTACTAACACTTTCCAATGTTGTTTGTAGTTCCATTCCATTCCATGCCATTCAAATCTTTTTGTTTGAACTTTTTCACACAAAACAGTAGAGAAATCCTCAAACGCACACACACGCACCAAAGTTAACATAACAACAAAAATGAAATGCCTTTCCCGTTTAAAGGATAGTAATCCCTTGGTCCGTGATATCAAGTGTGGGTATTAATCAAAACATAAGAAAATAAAGACTACTGCCACGGCTACTATGGAAGAGGATGTGGTTGCCGAGATGAAGGCGGTAAACACAACTACAGGACTTAATGCCAATTTCAAATTCGTATTTGTAATCTTAAGAAGAATTAGGAAAGCAACAGCAAAAACGAAGACAAAAACGAGAGCGAAAGCGAAAGGAAACTCAAATCTCATATATCATATCTGATATAGACACACATATATATTCGTTCATGTAAGAACGTATGGGGCATTGCATACAGAACTTTTAACTATAAGGACGAAATTCTTGTGTCTTCGGCGCCTAATTTGTTTTGGGGAAGGTATAACTTGAGAATGTTATCAAAGCAATGTAAATTTATATTCCAATTTTATAGACCATAGTACGCAGTGTACATTCAATAGTTTGCAACACTTTCGGATATTCATTGGAAACCTTATAGGGTCGTAGTAAAATTCTAAAAATATCTACCTAGATGGATATCTGCATGTTGAAATAAGGTTTCAGCTTTCGAACGAAACAAGTTATGCGAATCAAATTTACCCATCATACGTCCATTGTTTGGAGATCGCTTGAAATTGTAAATGGGCGTTACCGTTTATGAGCGATAAAATTTTCCCCACAAATACTGAAAATAAATATCTCTAAAATATTGAGGTTTTTGGCATATTTCAAAGGATTTCTGTTTTATATTTATTATATTTGTTTCCATAGATGTAGCCAAAGATTAGACCGTTATAAAAACATTTTTGTATCCACTCTATTAGTGGGCGAGTCACTAAAAATAATTAAATTGTACCTCCATTTTTCAAGTGAAACACAATAATTTGTTTAAAACAGCACTGTCGACGTCCTCAAAATTTAAATATTCCACAAATGTTTCAAGTAGTTGCGGATCAGTTGGCTAGAAAAAAGGAAGCAATAGACCTGGGAAAAAAATTTCCCATACTTTTTGAAAAATTCTGCCTTATAGTTATTCAAAATTAAGTACGCACGAGAATTTTTAAGGGTGTAATAGGTAAAAAAGGACAAAAATGGTACGAATCACATGACAACGGCTTAAAACATGAAATTTAGGTTATAAAAAATGGACTATGTAAGGAAAGGCTAAAGTCGGGGGCCGCCTATTTGATACACTCCACTTTCTATCCGAATACAATTCAATTCGGTAAAAAAGGCATTTTTGCATGTTTCCTAATCATAGGCTAATATGACCTGATCCAATTTGTCAAATCGAAAAGAATATTTGTATCGAGGCTATATCCAAATATGGAATAAAGTGACTAACTTTCACAATGTGTTATTCCAGTTCAAGTATAACGTGTTATGCTCACTGTGAAGAAATCTGGTGAAAATTCGTGTCGGACCCATTTTCACCATGAGTGTTTCTAGTTCAAATATAAGATATTATGCCAAATTTGAAGAAGATCTGTTAAATTGTGTGGTTTCTAGAGCAGAAACAGTCAAATCGGGAGCGAAATTTGAATGGGAACTATATATAAATCTGATCCGATTTGACCCATTTGCACAAGAGAACGTCAGTCAAGCTGCGATTGTTTTGCAAGTTTGTGTATGTATTCTTCTCATAAAAATTTTGTATACGTATTTTTGGAAAAAAATAGAATTTTTTCACGAGTTTAACAATTTTTTCAAAAAGGTGTGTTCATTCAATCGGCTGTAACTTCTGAAATACTTGACCGATTTTAATATACTATACCTTGTTTTGAAGCCAATTTCATTTAAATTATTGTATCTATATATAAAAGAGTTGCGTTACTGACTGACTGACTTATCATTGACCAGCCCCCAGACCAAACGGCTGAAGCCAGGGTCATGTAATTTTCAGAGTAGTTCCCAAATATGACATAGACGTCGACTAAGCAAGGGTTTTACGAAATTCGTACTTTTAGGGGGTAAAATGCCCCAAAAAGGGATAAACATTGATCCTTCGTCCTGACCTAACTGTAGTAGCTAGAAACATGAAATTCGGTGTGTTCCATGCATTGACCATGCAGACGAGCTACAAATATGGATTTTTCGAAATTTGTACTTTTAAGGGAAGAGCGGGACAAAAAGGGATAAAAGTGGTACCAACTAAAGTATTACAGCTAGAAACGTGAAATTTGGTATGTAAATTCCTCTGACCATATAGAAACGAAGTAATATTGGATTTTTCGAAATTTGTACTTTTAAGGGGCGAGCGGGACAAAAAGGGGTTAAAATGGTACCAACTAAAGTATTACAGCTAGAATCTTGAAATTTGGTATGTAAATTCATCTGATCATATAGAAACGAAGTAAAATTGGATTTTTTGAAATTTGTACTTTTTAGGGAAGAGCGGGACAAAAAGGGATAAAAATGGTACCAACTAAAGTATTACAGCTAGAATCGTGAAATTTGGTATGTAAATTCCTCTGACCATACAACAGCGCAGTAGTTTTATTTTTCGAAATTTGTATTTCTAAGGGGTGCGCGGGACGAAAAGGGATAAAAATGCTGCACAATCCTTTAAAGGGGAATGAATGTGTTACCAAATAAAGTACATATTTTTAGGGAAAACAAAAACACATGTTACCTATAGTGATTTTTCAAAATGTGTACTTTTTGGGAAAGAGGTACAAAAAGTTATAAACTGGCTGGCTGAATGTAGAAACTTGAGATCGAGGATATAAATGGTTGTAATTTTTTGTTCAAAACTTGATAGAAAATTATACATACGAAGTAATTCAGCTAAAATAGTGCATATGGACAAACGCATTCCTTTGACTGTGTGTGAGTGCTAGCTTAAAGGAGGTTTCCAAATTACTATTTTAGATTTATCTATATCCACCAAAAGAAAATTAAATAAATACTATCCAAAAACAGAGACGGATAAAATTAACAAATAACTGACTTTTTCGCGTGCGAGGAAGCGGATACTGCTAGTTAAATATATAATATTTTCAAATGATTATATTAATTATTTTTTTTTAACTTTAAAGTGGTGTTCTTAGATGTCTTCTTTAGCGACTGTGTGAGCTTGAAAGTGGTGAAATGATTGCAAAATTAAACAAAATTTCTGTGAAAAATCTTCAGAATTATAATTTTTTAATAGTTTATTAACAAAAGGTGTAAAAATAATGAAAAAAGCAAAAAAAAAATATTTTACTTTGGGTAGGATAATTGGCAAAATGGGGCGTGGCAAAATCATACATATTTTACAGATTTAAAGTGATTATAAAACCACGACATATTGTGTACGTTTAATGTGATTATAAACACTTTATCAAATACCAAAATGGAGTGGTTACCGAATGTCCGTGTTGAAGTTACATTGGTTTTAATTTAACATAGAAATATGGGTCATTTGTGTGGGAGGTATCAGAAGGGGCGTGGCTATTTCGCACAACTTCTGACTTATACTAAGTTTGGGAAAATATAACCATGTTCAAATTTTTGAATTGATTCCTTAACTCCTTTCGAAAGTTATCGTGTACACCAGTCAGCCAGAGGGGATTTGTCCCCAGCCATGGGGATGTTATGATGGTCAAAAGGACAGCAAATATGAATTGTGGATAAGAGGGTTTTGTGGGGATTTCATAAAATATTTCGTGGATTGTGTGGATATTCGAAGTACTTTAATACAAATTTATAAACACTTTTTATTATGCGAATTTTTCATGACTATTTCGGGGACAAATATGATGAAAAATATTAAAGGGTTGTTGATGAATCAACATTTCATTCACAATATGTTTTGGTTTTGGTCGAATTCTTTGAAATAAAACAACTTTTTATACTTTGGGGATGATTGGGAATTTTTCATAACAATTTTAGGGACAAAGAAAAAATTCAACTGGTAAGCATGATTAGGCTGCCAATAAAGTATGCTACCTACAGAGGTACTTCCAGTTTTTTGGTGGGTTAGTGATCATTGCACTTTATCCTTGCGACATTGCTGTTCCCGTTAAACCTTAGTGTAGTGCCCCATATGTCAAGACATATTGTGTACAGACACATACCTACATTCGATATACATATATATATAGGGATACTTAACATAAACATAATAAATACGTTCGTATGCTATGTGTGCACCCACCCATACAGACACACACATTTAGGTATGTACATATGTACACACATGTCAGACAGTATATCCTTGGTAATAACGGCTCAGGAAAAAGGGAACACAACACGTGTATAACAAAATCGTATATCAGAGTGAGTGAGTGGGTCGGTCTATATGTACGGGTGTTTATTAAAATGGCAAAAAGAAAAGGAAAACTAAGTGAAACTGAAAAAGGACTTTTAAGGTTTCCTTAAACATTCATGATTTTTGAGTTTGAGACCATACAAAAACCAAATCGATTTTGTTTTCAGTTTTATTCGTGGTAACTAGGAAAAGAAGGCGTACGGCTTAAAGAAACTTCTAAAAATTGCTAAGATAAGAAGGAAGGCGCACAGCCACACACACACCATTGGTAGATAGATTTATGCCTTCATTCGTACACACATACACACACTTAAAACACTAAATTTTAGATACGTTAGTGCGAACGTACGAGCGTAAATATAAAACACACAAGTTTATGATATTAGAGATTATTAAGGATTTTGGTAATAAACTCAAACCAATAAACGCATTACCAGCACACTCGTACAGGGATTAGAGTCGAGGGCAAAAGTGGTTGCAATATTGGTTATTGGCAAGGCGGATGGAGGCGCACATGACCTGACAATTATGTTTTGAACTGAAGCAACTTCTGAGGATACCACGTAGTTTAGTATTTGTTTACGGGTCATAAATAGCAAAAAGTTTAACTTTATTTTTAAGCATGATGGCTAGTCTGTGGCACAATGCTTTAATTTGAAAGGTCTCAGTCCAACCAATGTAAACAACGGAACTAGATACTTGTCTGCAGGAGACATCTGCGTCCATTATCAGCCACATCCAATACTCTTAAGAACTTGAAATAAACGACAATTTTCTGTACTATTTTATATGCCACTGGGAAGTAATACTATTTTTCTGGTAGTCTGTTGTCGAGTAAAAGAAGAATCTGTATTTGAAATTACCCAGACACCCCCAAAATCATGAATTACGAGAAACAGTCTTCGTACCTTTGTAACTATAAATCAGTTTTTAGAGTCTCTTCGGTATATATAAAATGTGAAAGATTTGAGAGTCCATGGATATGGATAAATTATTCTTGGTATTATTCAAAATTAGTTGAATTGTTCATGGAACCTTTAACTCTGACTTAGTGTTGAACTGTAAGGGAAAATGTAAAAAACACTGTCATATCTAAGTGAGGATACTGCATTTTCAAAAGAAAATTTATGATTTTTATATCAGAAATCTTGTCTTTTGGCGGAAAGATACAACGTATATGTTTAGGTTTTTTAACTTCATCACTTTTGCACAACAGTGTAACAAACTATAGCACTATTGTCTGCAGATGTAGTACCACAGCCACACACACTTTCGCACACGCACTTCTAGGAAATTATATATATTAATACATATATTGTATCTATGGTGCGTATGTGTGTGTGTGTGCTTTGCTGCAAGGGTAAGGGTAAATATGTGCTAATATTTGCACGTGTAACACTACATAATCATGTTAATAATAAACCTCATACTCCTACCACTTCCCCTTTCCATTCATTTCTTTTTTATGCCTTTGAAAGTACATACGCACAAACACACATGCAAACCGCAAAAAGGTGCGTTGTATTCATCTAAGTATGCCTGCGGCATAAATACTCTGACACTCATACTCACGCACATGCCACAATCTCTAATGCAAACGGGTAAAAATAAGTATAGGTCGGTAATTTTGAAAGCGACGTAAATCTTCTCAGAAAAAATGGCCGCAAAAGTATTACAGATTTTACTTTATATTGTTTGGGATACGTATGTATTCTAAAATATGATTGACTTGTAAATCAACGTTGCTTCTCGTTGGGCTAGACAATGTTCCTCTTCAACATCAATACAGCTTATGACAGCAGTGAACAGGACATGTATCTCTGAGCCTGTCAGCATCACATCTTCCTCCTCCATTAACTTATTGGTATGATAATTCTTCAAAACACAACAACAATTAATTTCAAGTATTCCAGCATAGTTTGCCAGATGTATTTGTATACCCTACACTAGGGTATTATGTCTTTGTGCATTTGTTTGTAACACCCACATGGAATCGAGATATACCCATTGTCTATCTATTTTTGTAATCAAAGTAGAGGTCGCAATTTTATTGTCCGATCCTTATAAAAATTGTCATAATTAAGTGTTGTGCCCCAAGGACGGACGGTATTTAATATGAAGTAAATCGGTTCAGATATATTGGATATAGCCACCATACAAATTTCGCTACCGCTTTCTAAACCATATATTCTGACAGATTGCCTTCAAATTTGGCACAACTCCTTTTATTTTACCTAAAAACATTTCTGGTGAAAATGGGTCATTTATATGTAGCTCTCATACAAATATCACTACCGATATTTACACAATTAACCGATTTTGATCAAATTTGGCAAAATGCCTTATATATCAACTAGAAACATCTATGGTGATAGTGGGTGAGATCGATTCAGATTTGTTATAGCTCACATACAAATTTAGATTCCAATTTGACTTTTTCCGCTCTAAAAACCACATAATTTAACCGATTTCGATCAAATTTGGCACAACACCTTATATTTTAACTAGAAACATCTATAGCGAAAACGAGTCAAATCGGTTCAGATTCATATATAGATTCTATACAAATTGACTTTTTATACCCTTTAATTTGTCATTCCGTTTGTAACACCTTATTTATTCTGAGTCGTGGTAAAATTCTAAGACGATCTAGCTATGTCTGTCTGTTGAAAGAACGCTAGCCGCCGAATGAAATGAGCTAGGAGGTTCAAATTTTACCTAAATATGTCTGATGGTTGCAGATCGGTTGGGATTGAAAGTGGGCGAAATGGGCCAAGAGGGAAAAATTTAGTGGGCGAAAAAGGAATAAAAATGGTACAAATGATAGCTAGAGACATGAAATATGGAATGTACATCCCTCTAATTGCGTAGTTACGTAAAATAGAGGGATTTTTGAAAATTCATAGTTATACAATTGGTAAAGAGGGATAAAAATGGTACAAATCGCTGAAGTTGAAATCATGAAATTCGGTGTGTACTTTCCTCTGACTGTAAAGATGTGAAATAAAAAGGACTTTTACGAAATTGTTACTTTAAGCCGGAAAATGGGGCGAATGGGTATAAAAATGGTACCAACCAAATGGCTGCAGTCATAATAATGAAATTGAATAAAAAATAAAGAGATCTCTCGATATTCGTACCTTCAGGACCTAAATGGCATTTCATTTGGCACCAATCAAGCAGCTAAAGCTTGATATTAAGTATTTGCATTCTGGATGCGTAGACGCGGAAAATAATACGAAGTACGCATTTTTCTAAATTACTATTATAATAATGAAGCATAACAATTTTCTTATTATGGTAGTGCCCTTATATGTAATCTCGACAGCCTCTAATCTGTCTGTAATACTGTGGAATGCACTCCGTGGTGGAGGGTATATAAGATTCGGCCTTAACGCCTTTTTAAAATGTATTTTAATAGAGTTTGATCAGAACAATTTATATTTCATCTGGAAAAATACATTGCGAAAGTTAATACCATCGGTCCATGATATAGGACACTTTCCAAAATCCTAATCGAATTGAATTGCACTGGCGCGGAAAGTAAATGAAAAAAATATACAAATTTTAAAATATTTAAATTTTTATATCCCCAAAAAGTTCCATATACCATTTCCCATATTATTTTTTGTCCTTATTACTATCATAAAACCCGAACGTTGGGGACAAATCCTCATATCTGTCAAACCTGCAGTTGCTAGTTGCTGAATGCTCTGGACTATGCAACGTAATTTTGTGTTCATGATTTTGCAAAGATGTGAATAAAGTTTTTGCCTTATTCATTTCCCTGGCCATTTTCCATAAATGTGACTGAATTTCGATAATGCAGCGATAATATCATGATACTGTCAAAAATTGTTGTTTTGCAAATAGCGAAGAATTCAACACATACGTGACGACACATCCTTTACCTTTTTTTTGCTATGAATTCGCACAAGAATTTGCTTCGCCACTAGATTCCTCTAGGCCTAAGTCTTGCGATATCAATTGCACTTTTGACATGAGTTACACTATTCTCCTAATTAACGGCACACATGAGCGAGCACCCATTCCTCAGATTATAAGAGCCGCACAGCTAACGTGTTTCATAATGAGTTGTATCCTATTAAACGTAAATTAAGTACTAATAAGATGAAATAAGAAATCAAATATAAAACAAACAACCAAGAGAAAAGTCACTGGGGATTAAACCGATGTTGTCTATATAATATATACACATATAAATGTTAAATGTATGCCTTGAAGTACATTTGCTCATTTATATGTATCTACCACAGATGTGTGCATGTTTGCATATCTGATTGTACCTTTGATTATTAAGTTATAAAATACTAGGGTGCGTGATTTGTGTTGTTGAGGCGAAATTTCTTTCATGCCTATTTTTAAATGTGCTAATTATAGATATTGATGTTGCCTTAATGCCCATAATTGCCTAAATTAGACGATTTTAACACCAAATCGTAGGCTCAAATTAAATGTCAAAAAAACGAAAACCAAACTTCAATTATATAGCCGGCTATAATTGAATAGTAACACACTGATTTCATTCAGTCAATGGCATCAATCCCGACAACCCAATCACATATCATTTCCAAATATAGACATATTTTAACACTAGCCAAACTGGTTTGTGACTAATAAACTTTCGCAAAATGACTGGAATTTCATTTGCCGAAAATAGAAATAGGGCGGCTTTGACAATAGTTAACATTAATTTGCAAATGGTGAAAATTAATGCTGTCTGAAGATACCGCTTTACATCTTGAAGGGCAAAAGTTGTGAAAATTAATTTTTAAAAATCATTAGTTTCAGATCACTTATTGCCCACATCAGTGTCTAATGTAGTATGTTACATCGTGTGATTCATTTGATCTAAATCGATTTAGGGAACATTGTATTTATTTCCTAAATGGGATAATATGACTTTGTCCATTTCATTGTAATAGTGCGTTCTTAAAATCCACTTATAAGAGATTGTGTGCAAACTCCACTGGATTTCCCATACAAAATTAAGTTCTAAAATCCACTGTCTATATCGGATCCTGTAAAAATCCGGCTGGACTTGGACACCCAATTAGCAAAATACTTGATCAATCATATTTACAAATTTTGAGACACAAAACTGTCTATCGGCATGACTCCAATAAAAGAAAACAAGTAAGGAAAGGCTAAAGTCGGGCGAGGCCGACTATATGATACACTCCACTTTCCAATCAAATACAGTCCAACTCTGTAAAAAAGTGAAAGCGGGAAGAATTTTTGTATGTTTCCTAATCATAGGCTAATACGACCTGGTTCCATTTGTCACATCGATAAGAATATTGTATCGGGGCTATATCCAAACATGGAAAAATGTGACTAACTTTCACAATAAGTTCTTCCAGTTCAAATATAAGGTGTTATGCTCACTTTGAAGAAATTCGGTGAAAATTCGTGGTTTCTGGGGCGGAAAAAGTTAAATCGGGAGCGAAATTTGTATGGGAGCTATATATAAATCTGAACCGATTTTCTTCAAATTAAATAGCGTTCGTTCTTATCCCGAAAAACTTCGTTGTGCAAAGTTTCATTTGGTCCTGTCTACAATTGCGACCTGTATCGTGATTACAAGAATAGATGGACGGACAGACAGACAGACGGGCATTGCTAAATCGATTCAAAAAGTGATTCTAAGCCGATCGGTATAATTAACAATGGGTCTATCTCCCTTCCTTTTGGGTGTTTCTGACTACAATTGCGACCTGTATCGTGATTACAAGAATAGATGGACGGACAGACGGGCATTGCTAAATCGATTCAAAAAGTGATTCTAAGTCGATCGGTATAATTAACAATGGGTCTATCTCTCTTCCTTTTGGGTGTTACAAACAAATGCACAAAGACATAATACTCTCGTGGAGTGTATAAATATGCGAAAACTCAGCGGAAAGCGTATTGAAGAGTAGTATGATCTTCCTGTAATCTTTCCCATTACCTTGTGCTGTAGGCTGATGGGTTTTCAGCACGGTACAGCCTTCTCTCCACGAACTTATTGGCAAATTTTGGAGATGAATTTGCTTGTTGAACTTTCTGTTACATTTCTAAGAACTATCAAGTAAGTAAGCTTCAGTCGGCTAAACTTGTATGCGGAAGTAATAAGGAATTAAAGTTTACCTAGGGCAGGATAATTTGTGTGGAAAGTATAAGGAGGTTCTTGTTACATGGTCTCAGCTTCCTTATTTATAAAACAATTGTAAGAACATGATCAAATATCAAGTCATAGTGGATTCCATGATGAAGGATTTAATATTACCTAGTACAGATACAATTGTGTACAAGAAAGGGCGTGGCTAAAGAGTAAATATTTTTAAGTTTAAAGTGATTATAAAAATATTTTCAAATATCAAATTTCAAACGATTTTGACTACCCGAATGGATATAACATCCGGTCGGTTTTATTGTAACCCAAGTTTATGCCAGTTTGTATGAGAGGTACCAGAAGGGGTGTGGCAATATCTCCCATATTCCACGGGAATGCATCTTCTATAAAAGCATTGCTAAATATCAAATTTCACAGTATTCCGATCATCTGTATAGAAGTTATAACAGCTTTAATTTTACGTAGTTTAGGCTGATTTGTGGGGCATGGCAAAACTCGCCATACTTAGTACACTTAACGCGATTATAAAGACATTATCAAATACCAAAAATGTAGCTAATTGGGAATATCAGTGTGGAAGTTACATTAGTTTTAATTTAACATTGGAATATGGGTCATTTGTGTGGGAGATACAAGCATGGCAATTACGCCCATCTTCGAACTTAAATTAAGTTTGAGAAAAATATTACCATGTGCTAAGTTTGAATTGATTCCTTAACTCCTTTCAAGAGTTATCTTGTACACCAACCAGCCAGACGGCCGGACGGACACGGCTCAAGCATCCTAAAAAGTATTTGGTCCACACATACTTAGGGTCTTAAGTCACTCCTTCAATGAGTTACACTTTTTTTCTGTCTCTGTATTTGGTCCACACATACTTAGGGTCTTAAGTCACTCCTTCAATGAGTTACACTTTTTTTCTGTCTCTTTCACTCTGTAGAGTGAGGGTATCATCAATAGGATGGAAACATGAGTCCTGATAGTGGTAGTCTGAAGCCAATTAATAAATGTCAAAGCCTTTTGTAAATAAATTTGCATTATTTAAAATATAGATGCAAATGGCCTTGAGAAAATATCAAAATATCAAATCAAATATTGTTGTGTGGAGGATGCGCAGGAAAAGTAGTCAAAATTGCAAACAATAATGTGCGAGTAAAATAAAGCGTGATTACTTCCCAGCAAAAAGAGATCACCCAAAGAAGTAAAAAAGAGTTTCATCTTGAGATTCGGAAGTAGTGAAAATTGTGATCTTCACCGATGAATTTAACATGGAGTTGTCATTAGAGGGATGTACTTTATCTTGAAAGACTTAAAAGTTATTTTATTGTTGCAAAGAAACCACCTTTTCGTTAGTTTTTTTTTTTCATTTCTGTTTTAAAAAATCAGCCGCTACCGGGGGTTGAGCAGCGGACCTTATGGCACTCTAACCATCTCAGTTATCCTCTGTTGTGTGTACTAAATAACTAAAGCAAACCATTTTGTTCGTTAGAACTGGCAATATGAAACTTAACAAAATATTTATTTAGAATGAATTAAGATATAACGCAAATTAATATTAAATTAAATTTGCATTAAATAAATCAACACTACTCAATTTTACTGATATTATGTAGTATTAACAATTAATAAAAAATGAAATATTTGAAGGGCATAATTAGAGCAAGAAATTTTTATTTCTTTAAGTAAAAATTTTTTTAAGTTAAAACTTAATAGATTTAATACGCGTAGTGTGGTTGTTAGATTTCTTACTTTTGTAAGTGAATACGTAAATTATGTTAAGATGTCCTGTTTTGTATATATTGTTATGTTTTCTTTCTATGTATTTGTATGTAGTACCCTGCTGATGTTCTTCAAAGAAGGATGATTGGTTAACAAATAAAGAACACACCAAAAACCCAAAATCGGCCCAAAGATAATAAATTTCAATTTCAAATTGACATTTGAACTTAAGTAAAATTTTTTAAATTGTTGAAATTATACAAAATTAAACATTGTTTATTTATAAAAGTAATAAAAAACAGTTTTTTCCCCTAGCCACGTTTCGAAGACCAGACCTTCTGGATGCAAGGCGGACACCTTACCTCTGTGACTCCATAATAAAAATTCGTTCTCATTTACTTTTGAAAATGCAATTCGTAAAATGTTACGGGATAATAACATATTATCGATTTTTTTGAAGGTTTTTAAATGATGATGATGCAATTTTTTTGCTGGGTTGTGAAGAAGGTTAAGATTTATTTATTACTTCTTCTTGGTAATGAGCAGACTTACACGCGTTGTGTTAATGATATGGTTCATGCACCGATAAAAGCATTATGTTTGGTATAATTTGTATGTATCCAAAACTTATCGACACGGTACAGAAGCCGATTCAGCTTTGATTTTTAAATTAATAATTTATCGGTCGTACCCAATTTTTGTTTCTTTGAGCAAAATTTAACGAGGTCCGAATTTCATCGCGTGTCAAATTAGTTAATGTTATGTAAATAATGACGTGATTATGAATTATAGAAACAGTCATTTTATGACTTTGGGTAAGTTGATTTAATATATTAGAATTTAAATTTCCCAATAAAAAAATTTTTCGGGTCTTTTTCTGAAATATAACTATACAGGCATGTCACAGAAATTCCAATCGTATGAAAATAAAAACAATTTTAGCTTCTCTACAAATCGAAAAACTTAAACAATTTTTGTTTTATAAATGAAAAACCAAAAGCAAAACATTACGATTTTGAAAACGTGAATTAAATCGTTTTCGTAAAATTTCTGTGACATGTCAAAAATCGAATATGTAAAGGGTGTTTTTTATTGGGGTATAGAACTTTAAGTTGGCATCACTTTTTTAACTGGCGGCCATTTTGTCAGCTGTCAAGTGATTAATATTTAGTTTGGTTTGCCATTTCATCATGAACAGGTTGACAAAAGAACAACGCTTGCAAATCGTGCAAATTTATTTCGAAAGTAATGGTTCAGTTCGCGAAGTTCACCGCAAGCTCCGTCCATTTTATGGTCGACATCGTCCATCAGAGCAATTAATTCGGTTAACCATGGATCGTTTTCGCAGTACGTTTACTCTATGTGATAATACGCATCCGCAGAGACGTCGAACAGTGCGCACCGAAGAAACAATTGCCGCTGTAGAGCAAAGTGTTGAAGAGGACCCGAATGAATCGATTCGCCACCGTGCACAATTGGAGCTTTGTCCATCAACTTTATGGAAGATTTTGCGCAAAGATCTTGGCTTGCGACCTTACAAGATCCAGCTTGTGCAAGAATTAAAGCCGCGAGACCATGCAATGCGTCGTGATTTTGGTGTATGGGCCGAAAATGAGATTCATCTCGATGCTGATTTTCATAACAAAATTTTGTTCAGTGATGAGGCTCATTTTTGGTTGAATGGCTACGTCAACAAGCAAAATTCCCGCATTTGGAGTGAAGAGAATCCACATGAGACCCTTGAGACGCCATTACATCCACAAAAACTGACTGTTTGGTGTGCTCTATGGGCTGGTGGAGTCATTGGGCCATACTTCTTCCGAAATAATGCTGGAGAGTCAGTTACCGTTAATGGAGACCGGTATAGAGCCATGATAACCGACTATTTTGTTCCCGAATTGGATGGCATGAATGTGGATGAGTTGTGGTTCCAACAAGACGGCGCTACATGCCACACAGCGCACGTCACAATCGAATTATTGAAGGAAACATTCGATGAGCGCATAATTTCGCGGAATGGACCTGTCAATTGGCCACCAAGATCGTGTGATTTGACACCATTGGATTATTTTCTTTGGGGATATGTGAAGTCGCTCGTCTACGCCAACAAACCAGAAACGTTAGGGGACTTGGAAGCCAACATTCGTGGCGTTATTGCCAACATACGGCCCCATATTCTCGAAAAAGTGGTTGAAAATTGGACCTGTAGAATTGGCTATATTCGAGCCAGCGGCGGCCACATGCCCGAAATCATATTTAAACATTAATGGCATAAAATTATCCTTCCAATAAAGCCAAATTGATGGACATTAAAACGATTTTCTTGTGTTTTATTTCAATTCGTTCTATACCTCAATAAAAAACACCCTTTACTTTATTGTTTGTTAAAAAAATAAAAAATATATTTTTTAACTTTGTATATATACAATAGAGAAAATCTTTAAACTGTAAACGTACGTAGGAGGTTCTACATACCGTAATTGGATTTACCCCAGAGGAGAAAATCTTTAAGGCCGGTCGAAGGACCGCATCGTAATAAATATTTAGCCATGCCTCATAGGAGAAAATCTTAAATCCCGGCCGAAGGCTGGCAAAACCCACAAATTTTAATTTGCGTAGCCGAATATGTACAGACCACATTGGCGACAATCTTTAATCCGCAGTAATATTGAGATTTTTGTGTAATATGTTGGCAAATTTAAGCTTTATGACGGTCCATGGGCGTTCGGCGTTAGGTCATAACGCCCAAGGTCATAACGCCTAAATTGAAAATGTAATAAAACCCAAAAACTATACATTTATTGTGTTGTTGTAAAATTTATTGATTATTTGGACAATATGTCGATGCGTTTGGGCATTGTGACATTAGGCGATGACGCCCCAATATGTAAAGCCCAAAGCTATGACGTCCAATCTACGGACTGTTATGAAACTTCCAAAAAGTCCATAAATATTGTAGGGTGGGCTTTGACTTCGAATGGTAGAATAAAATTCATTATACCCTACACCACTACGTGGTCTAGGGTATTATAAGTTATTTTCGCGCCAAATGTTTGTAACACCAAGAAATAATCGAGCTAGACCCACCTTTAAGTATACCGTTCGGCTTAGAATCACCAGCTGAGTCGATTTAACGATGTCTGTCTGTCCGTCCGTCCGTCCGTCCGTCCGTCTGCTGTCCATCTAAGCTTGTTCGCACTCTACAGGTCGCAATTGTTCTCCGATTGTCATGAAACTTGGCTGAACTTATTTTTTCTGGCCAAGGACCATTGGTATTGAATTTGGAGGAAATCGGTTCAGATTTAGATATAGCCCCCATACAAATGTCGCTCCCGATTTGACATTTTCCACTTTAGAAACCACATATTGTACCCGATTTTCTTTACGTTTGGTACAACATCTTATAATCCAACTAGAAACACCTATGCTGAAACTGGGTAAGATCGGTTCAGATTTAGATATAGGCCCCATACAAATGTCGCTCCCTATTTCACTTTTTCCGCTCTAGAAGCGACATATTGTACCCGATTTTCTTTAAATTTTGCAGAACATCTTATAATCGAACTAGAAACACGTATGCAAAAATTGGGTAAGATCGGTTCAGATTTAGACATAGCCCCCATACAAATGTTGCTCCTGATTTGACATTTTCCGCTCTAGAAACGACCCGATTTTCTTTAAATTTTGCAGAACATCTTATAATCGAACTAGAAACACGTATGCAAAAATTGGGTAAGATCGGTTCAGATTTATATATAGCCCCCATACAAATGTCGCTCCCGATTTGACATTTTCCGCTCTAGAAATGACATATTGTACCCGATTTTCTTTAAATTTTGCAGAACATCTTATAATCGAACTAGAAACACGTATGCAAAAATTGGGTAAGATCGGTTCAGATTTAGATATAGCCCCCATACATATGTCGCTCCCGATTTGACATTTTCCGCTCTAGAAACGACATATTGTTCCCGATTTTCTTTAAATTTTGCGGAACATCTTATAATCCAACTAGAAACACGTATGCAAAAATTGGGTAAGATCGGTTCAGATTTAGATATAGCCCCCATACAAATGTCGCTCCCGATTTGACATTTTCCGCTCTAAAATCCACATATTGTACCCGATTTTCTTTAAAATTGGCACAACATCTTATAATCGAACTAGAAACACGTATGCAAAAATTGGGTAAGATCGGTTCAGATTAAGATATAGCCCCATACATATGTCGCTCCCGATTTAACATTTTCCGCTCTAGAAACGACATATTGCAGAACATCTTATAATCCAACTAGAAACACGTATGCAAAAATTGGGTAAGATCGGTTCAGATTTAGATATAGCCCCCATACATATGTCGCCCCCATACATTTACATATTATATTTCACCAATAAACAGACATGGTGAAAGCGGGTCACATCGTTCCAGGTTTCAATATACCCCCATACAAATGTCCTTTCCGATTTAACATTTTTTGTCAAACACATACATTTACAGGATGCAAAAATCCTTCCCGATTTCAATTTTTTACCGAACTGAATTGTAATGTGATAGAAAGTCCGTCCGTCTTTAGCCTTTCCTTACTTGTTTGGGAGATGCCCATATGTACATACTTTGGTATAACCCAAATGGGGTCCCATTCTGATCTATTACAGCTCTAGAAACTACAAGGCCAAAATGTAGTTTTAGGCCCCCTTTTGAAATGTCGGTCCGATTCATCCTATTACTACTGTATAATTTGTATTTCTGTCGGATAATTGGATCAATTACCATATTATTAACCATATTCATTAAATATGACTAAAGATGTATAATTTATATGAACTACATAAAATTGCTCCCATGAAATAAATGGGTTTAGTAATCAAAACGAGGTACATACGCAGGGAGTGGTGTAGGGTATTATATAGTCGGCCCCGCCCGACTTTAGCCTTTCCTTACTTGTTTTTATTTTAAGGTTTATGTTTGACATTTGCAAAATGGGACGCTATACGCTCGAACGAAATTGGGAAATATTAAAAACTTACTTCCAAAGTAGTGAATCTTTAACGGAAACTGTAAGACATTTTTCGTGTTTTCAGATGAAGCTCATTTTCATCTCGGTGGCTATGTCAATAAGCAAAATTGCCGCATTTGACCATGTAGAGAAAAATTTGGTTGATCGGATCATATGAATAATATTGTGTTCTATTATTAAATGAAAAAGTTCAAAGAATCCAATAAAACTCAGAAATTTGAAAAAAATAAAGAGTACTTTTTGTATAGCCGATTCTAATTTAAAATTGATTTGGGCGTTAATACCTAACGCCAATCCAGTCCACAGTGTGTAGAGGACCTTTCAATAGGCGATCGATATCATTGCACCACCGACTACAAACATCTCCAATTTATTCTCTCTGAAATTTTTTATAATCAATCAAATTTTTTCCTTCTCGAATTTAACCTTTCCCGACTTGTTTTATTTACCTTTCGGTAATTGCAGTCTTATTTGACTTTTAATTTAGGCGTTATTTGCATTGCCTCCCAGTGCACGCTCGCAAAAGATACAACCGCAATATTTGGCTTTAAAGCATTTATTTTGTTATTAAACCCTAAAACTACTTCATGGCTTATTTTCGAATTATGTTCGTACGCTGTCCATACGTACACGGTATTGAAACATTTTGAGGAAAAATATCAATCAATGCGTTTTCGATGATCGACCATCGTTTTATGGCTCCGCATCTCGTGGCATTATGGCTTTGCCATTAGACGAAACCAATTGCATTTTCTCCACCCTCCATCCCACAATTCACTCCACTCCTTCCATTTGTCCGCTACCCAACATAACATAATGATCGTCTCCGCTTAATGCCCGTGCTTTTTATCGTTTGATTGTTGAAAGTTGCCCAGAGATACATCACGTTTTCCACATTTATATCGAATCATCTCATCTGGTCTGGGCGTGCATGTGGTTGATGTGCTGCTTTTTTGCTGATGCTGAAGTTGAAGAAACAAAATAATATAAGTTATCAAAATATTACGGATTTATTCGGTTATGTTTGTTTTCTCTGCGTTTTTATACTTCGTCTGTACACTGAGAAAAAGTGTGTTACAAAGTTTAACTCAAATGATTTTTTTTGTTACGACTACAGTATAGAGAAACATATACTACATATATACGTACAATATATAGATACGCAAACGAGTTTTAGTTTCAATAAATAAATTTTAGTTCATAGTGCAATGGGTTAAAATGTTCAGCGGATATTTGTAACGTTTTTTTTTAGCGGCGTAGAACTTTAATTGAGTTGAAAACAGGGAAAAATATACGAAAAGGGAATTATGTAATAGATAATTTTATGACATCAACGACTGAACATAACATCGGCCATGTGGCTGCGGCGGCTTGTGCATACTTCGCGTAATCTGGAGGTCCAATTTTCACTCACTCGTCGGTGACTGTAAGGTTCTATCCTTTCCTATTTACAGCGGTTCCATCGCCCAAAATTCACTAGTCGCTTAAAAATAGACCTAAGCACACTACTTTAAAATTTCAACAAAATGTATTGGTGTAATCATTTCGAAAATCAAAATGAAAGAATTAAAATTGCTAAAACTTTAAAATATCTAACTCTGCCATAACACAGCACCTCAATAATATTTGAAGTAATTGAAATTACCTTCAAAACGACTGTGTGAGTTTGAAAGTGGTGGCTTCTATTTTTTACGATTTGTTTCGATTTATTTTTACAAAATCAATCGGAATTACAGTGAAAAATCATAAAAATTATAATTTTTCCATTAGTTCATAAACACAAGGTATAAATACAATGAAAGATCCAAGAAAAAATCTAATTTCAGTGTTTTACAGAAGTCAATAATGTTTACTACACCGTTTTCAAGTTTAATTCAAGAGACACCATTTGAAATTCAAAAATTCCATATGACATTCAAAACATATCAATTGAAATTCAAAAATTACATTTTAAATTCAAAAAATATCATTTGAAATTCAAAACACATCGTTTGAATTTCAACTGGTGTCTTTTGAATTTCAAGTTATTGCATTTTGGCCGATGGATTTTGATTCTGAACCATTGTGAAAAATATGAAAAATTGGTTTTTAAAATCTCTACTTGTATAAGGCAATAACTTCTACATTATCGCGTTATCGAGTTATCGAGATCAACAAGATGAATATTAAAGAATATATGTAAATATATTTAAAATCAAAAACTGTGAAAAGCGATTTTAGAAAAACACGTGTAACTTTTTAGGGTATATTTATGATAAAAGATTTTCAGATCCCAGTTAGAGAATGTTAAATATACGCAAATTTCTAATTTGTACACCAACTGTAGTGGTTTTCGCTTTTGAGACCACATTGTCCGATTTGTGTTTGAAAGGGCTCATTGAAAAGATGATTTTTGGAATTTCCAAACACATTAAGGACCGCAGAACCCATGATCCCACCCTGAAATTTTGCAAAAAAAAAAACAAATGGTGTTATGTAAGGATATTCAAGGATAAAATGTATTTTAACATCATTGTTCCACCTGGACGTAGCCAATTTACTATTTCGTTTTAAAGTAGTCGTTATGAGCTTTCCGCTGATACCTTAGCTTTCAACATAAAGTAGTGTATCTATTTCTAGAAACACTGTAAATTTCCAACTTTGACAAATCATAAAAAACAAACTACATTGAGTCGATTTTTGTGTCGATTTATTTTGGAATCACCCTACATGGATGGGCTGAAATTAATGTAAACGTTTTGAATCTGCGAGATAAATTATTTGAGAAATTGTTAACGATTTTTTGCTGAGTGTACAGTACCAGTACTTTTCCATTTCTTTAGTTTGGAACGTTTTGTCTGCTGCCTATTATTGTGAGTTTGTTTGGCTGTCTGTATGTATGTGCTCGGATGGATGGATGGATGGATGGTGATGGTGGGATGGTCGGTTGTTGTGTTTCTTTCCAACAGCCAACCAACCAACCGACAGGGATCATTTATGATGTTATAATTTCAATGTCTTTAAATGGGTCTGTGTTAGCCATTAAATTGTTTATATACCAACCAAGCAAGAATAACAGCATCCATACATAAATCATGCAACATTGTTTCTGTATCCCATATATTTGTTGCTGTTATGGCTGTGTTGTCGGGTTCATTCCATTTGTTGGCGGCAGTTTAATCCACAGATACTCCTCGAATAATGTGCTTAATGGTGGCGATTTCTTATGAGAGCGATAATTTTATGTGATTACGTGAGTTAAAGATGGATTATGAATTATGAAATGAATGAAATATGGCGTTCTGTTTCCACATTGTTTTCTTTTATTTATTTTTGTTGTTGATGTTGTTGTTGGTATAAATAATGAAAACAAATTTATTCGACTATAAAAACAATAAAAGCAACGACCTACTCGAGTGATATATACGACCACGAACACTATGTGGTACTCAGCACATCACATTGGGGAAGCAATTGCTCATGAGGGCGTCACTGGCCAAACATAGTTTAATGAACATTTGCTGCATTAGTTTTGAATGACGCGAAGTGTCGAAATAAGATTAGTTTTTATTAAAATATCTCAGTCTAACAAACTTTTTAAAAAACTAATCGGCGTTTCACTGCTTACTAAATGTGTTATTCAAATAAATTTACAAGTTGTCCGGTTACCACTCAAAATAATGTGCAAAAACATTGCCAAAGTTGGAAAATGGTTAAAAATTGCATAAAAGAGTCGTTGCTGGACAAAAGCACACACATTTCTCAATTTTCTTAAATAATCAAAAAACCCCAGCTTTTTTTCAAATCCGATGAGAAAGTGGATCGGCTACGGGATTATATGTGTGCAAAGGTACGAAAAACCGGGTTTCTAACTCAAGATTTTGGGGGTGTTTGGTAAATTTCAAATACATATCCTCGTTCTACTCGATAATAACTACCAGAAAAATAATATCAATTTCCAAAGTTTTCTTCTTCATTCTTTTTTGTAGCACTGCTCGATCGAGGCAAGCACCAATTTGAGAGGCATAAGGTCAATTTTTGAAGTATCGCATATTCAGAAATTTATAATGCAGCTGGCAACACGCTGCATTTTAATATTATCAAAAATGGAAAATTGGAACCAGGTGGCAACTCGTTTTTTTGAAAGGATTGATAACCATCAAGATAAGTGCAGTACATTTCAAAGATTGATTTCTTATCTCCTTTCGAGCGTTGTCGTGCCAGCCAGACGGATGGACATCTCTCAAACAGCTTAAAAAGTCTTGAAACTAATTTTGTCTAAACATACTTGGGGTCTTAAGTCACACCTTCTGTCCCAAATGTTATATACCCTCCTACTCTGTAGAGTGAGGGTATAAGTATAATTTAAAGAAGAATATTTCATGAGATTTTCCGAAAATTCGAAATAGAATCATGTAAACTTTTTTGTCCAGTTTGTCATAGAATGGTATGTATAGGTTGGTATAACATACTTGTATGCAGAATTTCAGTAAGTAATCAATTTTAATTAAACTCGAAAATTGATAATTTACTAAAAATTTTAATAATGTGCATAATATTTGTGTATTATCTGCTAAGGTCTATGCCTTTGTGTATTTGTTTGGAACACCCGAAAGGAAGCGAGATAGACCCAATTGGCGTATTTTTAACGATTTCACTTATTTTTTATTCCCGCTTAATCTAATCGTCGTTTTTTATAGCCGCTTATTTTGCCCAATTAATTCTTTAGTGTTGCAAAACATAAAAATCATACGCCCTCTTTCAATACGGACGGACGGATTGACGTACATGGCTAGATCGTCTTAGAATTTTACCACGACCCAGAAAGTATATACTCTTTGGAGTCTCCGATTGATATTTCAAGGTGTTACTAACGGAATGACAAAGTGAATATGCCCCCATCCTTAGGTGGGGGGTAAAACATGTAGTAAAAATGAGGTAAAAAAATAAGATCGAGTAAAAATGTGATTTCGGGGTCTGTATATAAATCTGAACCGATTTCCTTTAAATTAAATAGGGTTCGTCCTTGGGCCGCAAAACTCACTTGTGCCAATTTTTGTTACGGTCGCACAATAATTGCGACCTTTTTTGTCACTTTTCCCATTATTGCCGTAAAAGTAAAAATGTACGAATTTGGAAAAATCTTTTTATTTTTTTATTTTGCATGCATTCAGATGAATTTATACACCGAATTCCATGATTGTAGTTGCGGTCATGTTATCCCCTTTTATCCCCCTTAAAAGTACATCTTTCGAAAGTCTCTTCAGTTTACGTGTCTACGTAATTAGGGGGGTGTACACACCGAATTTGATCATTCTAGCTATAGCCGTTTTCATCCTCTGTTGCCATGATAAAATTAGTATACCCCATCCTGTGGTGGAGGCTATACAAATCGGTTTCTAGTTACTTTGTCAGAAACTAATTTTCCCCAAATGAAAGTAACTTGTGTTTTCGTGAAATGCCAAAATTAAGCAAATGCAATCATTTATTCGATACTTTTCTGATTATTTCAATTTTCTATATTTTATACCTCCCTCCCTCCCCTCTATATTATGGACGGATTGTTCGTGCCGCTTAAATCATGTGTTCCTTAATGGGTTGTTTAGAGAATAATTTATTTTTAAACAGGTTCTGCTCTCATCGTTACATTAGATGTATGTTTGAATGTAAGTGCAGATACCTTTCATGTTGATTTCTTTTCTTTTGCTTTTCAAATACTTCAACTACTTATTATTCTAAACAGCTCATCTTTAATTGAACGTTAACAACATTTATAACCCCTTTTTGAGCATTGTTGTAATTACCATTATAGCCAATTAATTTGTATTTAAGCGCACACACCAAAAGTGTACCTCTGTTCCATAATAAGTTGAATTTCGATTATTTTCCAAAATGATTACATGTTAATTTATTCAATTTTATCGTCTTATCTTACGGCAAGACGGCGGCTTACAACAGAAGTTCAAGCGTTTTGTGTTCGGCCGCTTGGAGTTTGGTGGGAGTGTACTGAATTCAAATCATGCGTTTTCTTCGTTTTTTTTGTGTTGACTGGGAGGTGGAACGGAGGCAATGAAATAGTGGAAGTAATTGTACTTAATAGAAGCTTTGCGGTGGATTATCAAACGCAATGTTTTTATGAAATTTCAGCAAACAATCTAAAATGATCGCAGTATGGAATTGTTGGTGTTAACGTTCCCTTTCCTTCACTTTGTGAATGAGGAAGTTCTAGAGTATTAATCCAAAGCGCGATCAGTCTATGATTAAAGTGATAATTGGCCAAAAACAAAGCCTTTTTGGAAAACTACACAGATCTGGTATTAGCCATTCCAATTTTTTTGAACGTTTAGAGAAATTCGAAATTTTTTGGATATTTTCTTATTTCTTGTCCGCAGAATTTTCAAGGTTTTGCAGAAAAGCTGATTCGAATATATAAATATATTTTTAAGATTTTTTTTAAGACACGTGTAAAATCAGTTTAAGGACGAATATTTCCAGAGATTTTCATTTTTTGACCCGTTTGACATGGAATGACATATATATATATAATAGTAGTAAATCGGGTAGGAAATGATTTGAAAGGCTTTCACCATTACTCCTGTAAATGTCTTCTTTGCAAGAAAAGACATTTACAGAAAATAACGCTATAGGGTTATTTCACATAACTTAGGTTACCAAATATAGACCCTCAGAGATCAGCTCAGGTTATCCTCATTGGGGCTATCTTCCAGATTTATAGTGAAAGCACTTCATCTATGTTCAAGTTCATACCCAATGTGATTGAACCATGTATTTAGAAATTCCTGATTTATTCTGAAGAAATCGAAATTCTCACTGTGCATCATCTGTGTGCCACTTGAGTCTTTTGGCGAACATTTCAAGAAATAGTGCACGAATTTGCCCGCCTTAAAGATTTTTAAAGACCTTTCGGCAACACATTGAATAGTTGTGAAGAGAGCCAGCAACCAGCCCCCACCCCCTTTTGTTGAATGCCGAAAATATAACATGAATAAAATTATTCCGACCAACTTTTATGTGCGCCCCTATTGTATTATCCTATCCTATCTTATTTATGCAATAACAAGTAAATCCTTTCATAAATATTGTGTCCTTTCTCTATCGTTTGATTTTGCAGGCCATCAGGTTAAATTGTGTAGGTAGGTGCGTGTTTCAAATGGAAAATGAAGAAAGCATAAAATTCATGATAATATCCACCACATGCTGTGTTCGGTGGATGGTTTCAACTGGGAAAGTTTTAATAGCCATTATGCGGGATTAATCGTCCTTAATTAAATTAAATTAAATTATCATATACCGTTAATTGTTAAATACACAGTTGGTGTCTCCATTAAAAGGATTATGCACATTTCACAAAAAATATTTATGACTCGCAAAACTCTATTAAAGGCTAAAGCCATGCCGGCCATCATAGACATATTTTACAGAAGGGATTTTGCAAACATATGGAGATGCGGGGATAACAAACAGCAGCTATTAAGCTTAAACTAAAGGTTTTGATTTTAGTTGTTGCATCCTACCATCACTCTGTAGAAATTATTGTTTCATGTCGAGTGTTTGCAACACTAGGAAATAATCGAGCTAGAACTAGGTTCAAATGAGTCGATTCGTTTGGTTGTTGGTCTTTTCGTCGGTCTGTATGTGCGTCCATCAGTATGTCATTCTGCTCGAACGTCTGCCCTTGTTTGTCCTACCTACCTTAAAATATGTATCAGAGTGTCTGCATATTCAAAACTCTGAGGTTTTCACAAATAAATAGTGATGACAATACTTAAATCTCCATATTAAAATATTTTCGTTTCTAGAGCAGAAAAAATCAAATCGACAGCGACATTTGTATGGAAGCTATACATATATAAATCTGAACCGATTTGACCTATTTTTACTATAGATGTTTCTAGTTGAAACATTTGGTAAAATATAGGTTTCTAAAGGGTGATTTTTTAAAAGCTATAGGAAAGTTAAAAATAAAATACATAAAAATGCATGAAATCATTATTTGAATCGATAGTACGGTCCATAAAATTTAATGTTTGAAGATTATTGCATGCAAATGTTGACTCTGACTGCGCCTCAAATGGTCCATCCGCTTAGTCCAATTTTGGAATGGTCTTTCCAGCATTTCGGCCGGTATCTCACGAATAAATGCTTCAATGTTGTCTTTCAATGCGTCAATTGAAGCAGGCTTGTCTGTATGACATGAGCTTTAACATAGTCCCACAAAAAACCACATGTCATGCAAGTCAAGCTCTTGCATTTTGGGCAAAAAAAGTTGGATATCATCTCACGGTAGCGCTCACCATTCACAGTTATGTTACGATTCGCATCATCTTTGAAGAAGTATGGACAATGATGCCACCAGCCCATAATCCGCACCAAACTGTGACTTTTCACAATAGCCGCTTCAGTGGATCGATTAAAATGACCATAAAATGGAAGCGCACGATGAACTTTCTTAACAGAGCACGCATTTTGATAATAAAATTCAATAATTTGCAAGCGTTGTTCGTTTGTAAGACGATTCATGGTTAAATTATAGATCAAACTGAAGATGTTTGACAGTGAAAACAAAACACGAAACGTGCGTCAGCTGTTTAAACCAGTGTTGCCAAAAAGATAATAGCTAAAAAATCACCCTTTAGTGGAGGGTATAAAAACCAAATATAAAAAATCGCCGGTTGTATATACCACCCTGTTTTATATTTTTCAAAATTTACAATCGGCTCTACTAAAGTAGAATAGTCATAGGAAAATCCGTTAAAAGCAGGCCTGATTTTCATTCTGGCGCCAAAAAATCTCCCGGAAATTCAAGCCATAAACAATTTGTATTTATTTTTTGTCGAAATACTTAATACATAATCTGTGGCGTCATTGGAAGAAAAGGAGACAATGTGGACGAAGAAAATAAAAGAAGAACGAGATGATTACTGCGTGATGAGAGATCAGAAGGTTTTGGGTGAAGAAGGGATGTGGCAATATCACCCAAGCAACGTCTATAAAAACATTGCCGACTGTCAAATTTCAGAGTATTCAGATCATCAGTATATATATAATAGCTTTAATTTTAAGTAGGGTGATTTGTGTGGAAGGTACATATGTTCTCTGAGATTGTTATAATAGGTATCATACCTATTATTGTATTATTTTTTTATTAGATAAAACCTAGAGGAAAATGATCTCATTTGCATTAAACTAGTAAGTGGAAATAATTATTTAAATATTATAGTTTCTTAGAAGATAAGTAACCTTCTGTGTGAATTCTAAAGTCATATTACTTTTGGTTACAAAATCTCTTGGTAATAATCATGTTTAAAGAAACAAATTTCAGTAATAAACTAATTAAAATATATAAAATAGTATCTAGATTCAAAATTGCTTCATGAAATACAGTTCAAGTGAAATTTTAAGTTCAATCAGGTCTAAATAATTTGAACCAATTTAAACAAATTTATTAATAGTCGCTGGCAAAATAAAATTTCATATAAAAACAACAGCATATTAATCACTAAATATATAAAATTTGACATCCGAAGTTTTCGTAGAGTATCGTATTGTTTATTTCGTATGAAAGCGAACGATTTGAGTAAAAAAAAAAGTAAAAACAACATTAAATTCGGCCGGGCCGAACTTTATCCACCTCCACTATGAATTGTATTCCACAGAGGCTGTCGATTTTCGTAGAAGTGCATTTAATTTTTTTAATATAGCCAAACCAAAACAAAAATATTGAAAAAAATAATTTTATAAATAAATATAAAAATTGTATTATTTCAAACCATGCTTATAAGGCCATGCTTATATACATATGTCAAAATAATACTTCAAGGCAATTCAAAAAGTAAATATAAGACAGTAATCTTCAAAAAAGCTTAAATACCATAAATATTAGTAGATAGTAGATGCAGTTGGTTGCATTTCCATCCTATTTTAATTCCAAAAGTACAAATTTTGAAACAAGTAAGGAAAGGCTAAAGTAGGACGGAGCCGACTATATGATACACTCCACTTGCTATCCTATTATAATTCAATTCTGTAAAAAAGTGAAATCGGGAAGAATTTTTGTATCCTGTAAATGGATGTGTTTGACAAAAAATTGTAAATTGGAAAGGACATCTGTATGTGGTATATTGAAACATGGAACGATGTGTCCCGCATTCACTATGTATATTTATAGATGAAATCCATGGTTAACCGAATTAATTGCTCTGATGGACGATTATGTCGACCATAAAATGGTGAACTTCGCGAACTGAACCATTACTTTCGAAATAAATTTGCACGATTTGCAAGCGTTGTTCTTTTGTCAACCTGTTCATGATGAAATGGCAAACCAAACTAAATATTAATCACTTGACAGCTGACAAAATGGCCGCCAGTTAAAAAAGTGATGCCAACTTAAAGTTCTATACCCCAATAAAAAACACCCTTTATATAAATAAATTTTTATCTAAATCTGAACCGATCTTACCCACGTTCACCATGGGAGTTTTTAGTTGAATTATAAGATGTTGTGCCAACTTTAAGGAAAATCGGGTACAATATGTGGTTTCTAAAGCGGAAAAGTCAAATCGGGAGCGACATTTGTATATAGCCCTCATATCTAAATCTGAATCGATCTGACCGATTTTCACCATAGCTGTTTCCAGCTCAATTATAGGGTACTGTGCCAAATTTGAAGCAAATCGAGTGAAATATGTGGTTTTTAGAGCGTAAAAAGTCGAATCGGGAGCGACATTAGTATGGGGGCTATATCTAAATCTGAACCGATTAAATAGCGTTCTCCTTGATCCACAAAACTTACTTGTACCAATTTTTGTTAAGATCGGACTATAATTGCGACCTGTAATTTGATTTCAACAATAGATGGACAGACAGACAGACGGACATTGTTAAATCGACTCAGAAAGTAATTCTAAGCCGATCTGTATAATAAACGGTGGATCTAACTCGTTTCCTTTTGGGTGTTACAAACAAATGCACAAAGATATAATACTCTCGTGGAGTGTATAAATACATATCTCTCACGTACACAGTGAAAAATCGCTTTATTTACGTGGCTAGGCAATCAGAAGAATGTATACTTCGAATTTCATATTTTAGATGGAGCCGTTTGGTTGCTACAATTTTTATCCATCTATTCCCATTTTACCTCTCAAAAGTACGAATTTGGAAAAAAATAATTTTATATTTACTATGTATCTGCTTATTTAGAGGAATGAATGTACACACCAAATTTGCATTCCTTTTTGTCCCCTACAAATAAGAATCACTTTATGATGCACGTTTTTGTTATAGGGAGAATGCACATGCCCAATACAGAGATATTGAAAAATATGATTAAATACTCCAAAATAATAGGGGTGTTATGGGTATTTTCAGTCCTTGTGAGGGAAAAAATTGTCCCTTTTGGTTGATTTCACCCAGTTGTAATCCCAACCGATCTATGACTATAAGACGCATTTATGGAAAATTTTGACGTCCTAGCTCTTTTCGTTTAGATGCTAGCGTGCTTTCAACAGACGGACGGATATGGATAGATCGTCTTCGAATTTTATGGCGATCAAGAATATATTTACTTTATAGGGTCTCTCGTCGATATTTCAAGGGGTTACAAATGGAATGACATAGTTAGTATAGCCCCATCCTGGAGGTGGAGGGTATAAAAACCTATAGTGAAAGTGAGCCACATCTATTCATGTTTTATTGCAACCCTCATACACATGTCCTTCCCGATTTAACTTTTTCCTCTCAAGGTATTACAGATTTTGACCTAATTTAACAGAACAAATTATATGTCGGTTCATGATATAGTACCCATACAAAAATCGTTCCCGATTTACTTTTTCCCCGAATTCAATTAATCCAAAGGGGAAGATAAAACCTAGAGGAAAATGAAAGTGGAATTAATTATTTAGACCCTTTAGTTTCTTAGAAAATAAGTAAACCTCTGTATGAATTCTAAAGTCATATTAGTTTTGGTTAAAATAAAAAACAAATTTAAATATCTTGGTAATAATCATGTTTAAAACACAAGAGAAGAGAAAGAGGGCACGTTCAATTACCTTTAAAAGAATCCATCATTTTTTTAAATTTGCCTACACATTTCCAGCTACGCTAATTTCGATGTTCCCACCTCGACGTTTTTCTTGGTTTGGGCAATTTTCAATTCAAATCTTTAAAAATCGATTTTTCGTTCTCCACAAATGAAATATTTTATAGAGTTAAGTTTCAAGGAAATTGGAAATTGCGACGTAAAAGGACATTGACGAATGCGAATTTACATTTCGCATATTTCAAATATTCCCTTTACTTTTTCTTTTGAAAGTGAATTGATACAGAATAGCGTCTGAGAAAGTATCTTTTCGAAAAAAAATCTTTACATAATTTTATAATATTATCAAATTGTTAAAAAAAAAAGTTTTTAAATTTTTTAGTTCACTGCAATTCTTTAAAAATCCAAAAAGTACCTCCCCAATTAAAATATGTTGCGGTGTTTAAAGGATTAAGAAACGTTTACCGTCTACATTTGAGATCTCGAGGACGACGTTGAAAAAATTTGGTCTATAAACTGCCAACAATAATAAATGAGGAACACTTAGGTATCCTGATTAAAATCTCATTCATATGCAAATAATGTCTGTGTCACCAAAACATGTCCTTCATTGCATTCGCTGTCCTTGTTGCAAAATATTAATGTTACTCCAAATCAAGCTGGAGTTTCTGCAGCGGCCTCATTCGAACCAACTCGCACGGGTATACAATACAATTAATCTTATTTTGAAATGCTCTCAGTTGTGTGTGTTTAGTTCGGCTTGTCCCCTGCTCAAGGGCGTTTATCATCATAGTTAATTTTTATAAATGATATGTTTTATTGTTGCTAGGACTCCCATTTGAACTTAAATGTCTTACAATTCCATATCGCCGACATCAATTGTATTCAATCGATGAATACACAGCAAATCAACCTTTCTTCTCTCGTACGACAACGAAACAAGAAAAGAAAGGAAACCTTTCACGTCGTCTTCTGCTCCCTGCGTTTGGTCCTTTCATTTCCTAACAACGTCTTATCAGTTCCTTAGCATCGTTTATATTTATTTTTCGTTCGTCGACGTGCAAAATGAATCATTTTTATTGAATTGTCGTCCGTCTCCATAGAATTTCTCAATTATTGTTTATTTGAGTTTTGTATGTGTCAAAGAAAAAGTGTCAAATTTCTGTTCGTTTTCCTTTTTTTTGAGGGTCCTTAAGGACAAACATACTTTTATTGTCAACGCATTCAATGGCATTTATGGTTAAGTGTTGTTTGCGTACCTGTTTCGCATTCTTAATCGACAATATACCAAAAGAAATCCTCCCGTCCATACGTACATTTGTACATAAATAACATTTTCAGTTTTCATCGTTCCTTTGTGGTACACAATATTTGGGGTTGAGGTCAAAGCAATTTTTGTTGGTTATAAAAGATTTCCTTACAGGTACATTAGGAAATTTAATACTTGGGTAGCAGTGGCTAGCTGTCATATGTTTTCATAGAATTTCATGAAATTAAGATTGCATTAAGTTAAGAAACGACGAACGATCATCGAGAAGGCTGGTTGATGTTCTTTTTGTTAACTGACAATGATATGTCCAATCTAATTTACCACAAACAGGGGAGCCTACAGCTACTTTTTGATATTTAAATATATTACCAAATAAGAAAACGTCTCAAAATACAAACACCAGGAATGTAGGGGTCTAATGGTGACGAATTTGCCATATTACATTAAATTGCGTTAAATATGAAGTCACCGTATTCTGGCTAATATATGTTCAAGTTGTTATATGGACTACTATATGGTTAGGAATCAAAATCAATCGGCCCAAATTCAATAGCTTTTGTTCTAGTAGGCATTTTTGAGTTCTGTAAACAACCCAAAATTAGACAAAAATACCACATCTGCGTACCTACTTTTCACAAGTTAATGAGAAATTGCGGTTGGAACTAAAAATCAGACTTTTTGCACTAAATGCACGCAAAAATAAAAGTAACAAAAACGAAAAACCGTCAACCTTTCCAAATATGTATATATTTCGTTAAAGGCTTTTGAAGGAAAGAAGTTGCGTTGGTCCATAGTCAGACATTTGTTCAACAATGATATTTTTTACATTATTCAATAGTCATAATAATGCAAAGAAACCACAATTTCTAATAAAAAATTTGAGCGCAAAATCTCGTAAAATATGTGACAGACAGTTCGACAAATTCAAAAAAAGAAATTAGGTTTTTCAATTTTCAAAATCTGAAAAACTTTAAAATCTGTAATAAAAAAATTAAATATATTCGATTGTCCGGTTTTTAATGTCAGCATCTCAAAACAATGCTTGGGTCCTTGTCTAATTTGGTTTTTAGGTTATTGAATTTTGGCCGATGGATTTTGATTCGGAACCACTGTGGGGCGGCCAATTTAATACTTCAGAATATATGAAATTTGTGTGAAAATGTTTCGAGAAGAGATCGGCCTTCAGTTCAGCCTTCATGAAGCTCATTTTCATATCGGTGGCTATGTCAATAAGCTAAATTGCCGTATATGGGGTTCAGAGAAACCACATGTGACTATTGAGAAGTCAATGAATCCACAAAGAATCACTGTTTGATGTGGATTTTGGGCTGTACGGATGAGGTACTGCCGAGCCAGTCGTGGTAGTCATATAAACGACTAGCAGTACCCGCTGCTTCGCACGCGAAAAGGCCAGTTATTTGTTATTAGTTTTATCCGTCTCTTTTTGGATAGTATTTATTTGATTTTTTTGGTGGATATAGATAAATCTAAAATAGTTATTTGGAAACCTCCTATTCGTCGGTGTGTACTATTTTAGCTGGACTCCCTTCGTATGTATCATTTTCATTTTTAGTTTTGAACAAAAAATTACAACCGCAGAGACTTTTATATCCTCGACCTAATATTTCTAGATGCAGCCGACCACTTTATAACTTTTGGCACCTCTTTCTCAAAAAATACACATTTTAAAAAATCACTATAGGTAACATGTGCTTCCCCTAAAAACATGTACTTTAATTGGCACCACGTTCATCCTTTACCGTCCCGCATCCTCCTTATAAGTACAAATTTTGAAATATCCATTTATGTTCCGCGTTTACGTAATTATAGGGTTGTACACCATTTTTATCCCTTTTTGTCCCGCGCGCACCTTAAAGTACAAATTTCGACAGAACCAATTTGACTGCGCTTCTACATGGTCAGAGGAATTTACATATCAAATTTCACGATTCTAGTTGCACTACTTTAGTTGGTACCATTTTTTTATCCCTTTTGTGCCGTTCAGCCCTTAAAAGTACAAAAATGCATTTATTTTGCGCTTCTATAATTTACATACTAAATTTTACGATTCTAGTTGTAATACTAAAGTTGCTACGATTTTTATCCCTTTTTGTCCAAATTTCAAAAAAATCCATATAGATTTTGATTCTACGTTGTCAGAGGGGTTTACACTTCAAATTTCACAACTATAGCTGCAATACTTTAGTCGGTACCATTGTTATTCCTTTTTGTTCCGCTCACCCCTTATAAGTACAAATTTCGAAGAATCCATATATGTTGCAAGTCTACGTTGTTAGAGAAATGTAGTTACCGATTTTCACGAATATAGCTGCAATTCTTAAATTGGTAATCCTATTTGTAGCTCGTCTGCATGGCCATTGCAAGGAACACACCGAATTTCATGTTTCATAGCCAGGACGAAGGTTCAATGTTTATCTCTAAAAGTACGAATTTCGTAAAACCCTTTCTTAGTCTACGTCATATTTGGGAACTACCCTGAAAATGTCATGACCCTGGCTTCAGCCGTTTGGTCTGGGGGCTGGTAAATGATAAGTCAGTCAGTAACGCAACTCTTTTATATATCGTCGCCGTCGCACAGTGGCGCCATTTGAGTTTTTTCGTTGCAAAAATCATATCTTTTGAACGAATAAGATAATTGAACAGTTTAAACAGCATATGATAGATAACTGTCCAGCCTATGAAATGAGCGTTTGGAAAGGGTGATACGCTCTGTAGGGGTCTAATTATCGGTTATCAAAGTTAAAATTAGTAGAAAATCAATTTTATGGTAACTAAAAAAAATTATTTTTAAATTTTTAGATTGTTTTTATTTTTTTTCTTTAGGGTTTTATGTTTTAAATTACTACCCAACAAATTAAAAAAAAAATATTTTTGTTTTAAATTTATTTATTTATTATTATTTATTTTTTTATTTTTTCTATTTTTTTGTCCGGATGATCCATCGCAGCCCCATTTGCTGATCAATGTCAACTTCTCAGGAAGAATTTTCACCTCATTTTCAGGAAGACTCTCCAACAACCGTTTTGCTGTATGGCCCATGAGATCCTGCAGATTGGCTTTCGCAGAGACTTCCGTAAACTCCGTATGCAGTGGTCGTGAATTTATTTTGGCTTGCGTAATATGCTTGTATCCGGGTAAAACGTCAGCGTCGTGTTGCGTTAAAGATGTCCGTTTCTCATATTTCTCTTTGGAAGTCCATAAACAAGGCCAAGGCTTCTTCGGATCCATACTTTTTAATGTGTGCGTTTGTGGGCGTGGGAATGCTTTCCTTAATCCTTTTTAGTAGCAGTGGGCTTGCATCAGCAACAGATTTGGTTATCTGCGACTTAACTCTTTCACTATCCTTTGTAAATTTAATAGACAGCGCGTCCGACAATTGCTTCGTGCTCAAGTCATTGGTGGCATCGGCAAGTTTCCTCTTCCTTGTGAACATTGAACACTCCTCAATACTTTTTTTGCCTTCCTTTTGCTCCTCTGGTTGATGTGGTGGGTTTATCTACTGCCAATATATCCAGGATTGTGTTCATTAAGCCAGTCCTCGTATTTGGAGTTGAAGTTCTGAATGGTTCGATTAGATTTCACCCATTTTGCCTTAATATTTGCATATATCAGATAAAATTTATTTTTTATAATTTCGCTTCTCTCAATATTTCCGTATAAGCTATCAAGTTCTTCTAAAGCAGATTCCGTGAAAAAATTTGGTGTGGTTGACTTTCTAAACAGTTCAAATAATTTAAAATTGTTCAACGCCATGTTTTCAGTACTTAAATTGTTTAATGGTTTCAATAATTGTTGCGCCAAGTCGTAGAGTAATCCAGGCATTATCCTTATTTTGCAATATATAGGCTTATGCTACCATGCCTAAAAATAAAAAATAAAAATAGGGACCATAAGTCAATATTGTTCTTGACCATTTGCAATATATAGGCTTATGCTACCATGCCGAAAAATTTACCTGTTCCCTGCATACATATGGATTTAGGCTGAATAATGCAATTTTGATATTATGCACGTGTCCAAATAAGATTTGTGCCTACCTGTAGGGACCATAAGTCAATATTGTTCTTGACCATTTGTACGCCAAAGTATTGTTTAAGTGAGGTACGTACCTGCTAATTTCAATGAGTAGTTTTTTTCAAACTATTTGATCAAACTACTGTCAGTCAAAACATATAAGGGATGGACGCCATACAATTTCCGCAGGCCACCCTAATATTCTCCCGCCGAAACTTTGTCACAGCTTGGCTGTGTAGCGTCCACACATGCGCAAGTTCTAATAGTTTTGATTGTGTTCGTTATTCTCTAGTTCTAAATACGGCTACAATCCGTCCTATGTACTCTCTCCTTTCACTTTCTTCCTACAACATTGTAAAATAAAACTTCACTTGTTATCCGAAGCTCAACACAGCCTGTTTATCCTGGTAAGACTCCTGCTAAAAATTGTTCAAATTCCAATAAAGGAAGAAAACTTTCAATTTAAATTTCTAATTCCTTGGTGTTTTTTCTTTTATTTCCTATTTTCGGTGAACATTTTTTGTGAGAAAATATTCCCACGTCCCTGGTAATATTTTCTGACTCACAGCGTAACACCTACCAATTTCTCCAGACAACAACAAACAACAAATCTTTGGCGTTTTCACACCTGAAATCGCAACAAATTCACTAAAAATTGTGTGTTATTTTGAAAACCGAAAGTCGGTCAACTTTGAACGGCTATATCTTCTAAACTAAAAATGTGATATTATTAAGAGTGGCAGATTTGAAATCGTTGAATCGTACACCACTTCGTGGACTAGGGTATTATAATTTAGTTTTCCGCCAAATGTTTGTAACATCAAGAAATAATTGAGCTAAACCCACCTTTAAGTATACGGATCACCAGCTGAATCGATTTAATCGATGTTCGCACTCTAGAAGTCGCAAATGTGGTCCGATTGTCATGAAATTTGTCCGAAGTTACTTTTGTTGGCCAAGGACGGTTGGTATTGAATTTGAAAATCGGTTCAGATTAAGATATAGCCTCCATACAAATATCCCTATAATTTACACTCTTACTGCTCTAGAATACACATTTTACATGGGATCATGACAAAATGTTCAGGTCTTATATTTGAACTAGAAACAGTTAATGGACAGTTAATGGAAAATGGACCACATGGGTCCATGGTTTGATATAGCCCCCATACAAATATCACATTTAGACTAGAAACACCTATTTTGAAAACCAACTATATAGGTCAATGTTTTTGGTATAGCCCCCATACAAATGGGCCCCCAGTTCACACTATTATCGCTCTAGAACACACATTTTACATTGGATCTTGATAACCTTTTGCAGATCATGTTATATTTCAGTAAAGAATACCTATTTTGAAAGTGATCTATAAGGGCCCACATTTTACATCGAAAGTTTTTCAAATTTTTCAGATTACCTTATATTTCAACTAAGAATACATACTATGGAAGTCAAATATATGGCTCCATATTTTGGTATAACCCCCATATAAATTTGACCCCAATTTCTACTCTATCGGCCCCGCCCGACTTTAGCCTTTCCTTACTTGTTTATTTGTACTTGACTACTTTTGGTATTTTATGAGTGTATCATGAGGATTGTAAATAAGTCCAATCCTCAAAGGAGGACATTTTGATATTGATAATGCTGATGAGGGTACAAAGAATCATCCAAGTATCCTGTGTATTTAGATAGTTTCATTTCGTTCCACTGTTTAACCCTATTGGAAAGTTTATTACAAAACTTAAAAATCCATAGTTATTGATGTTTCTTATCGATTTATTCTTGAGTAGAGGGAACTTATCACGACAGACATCCCCTGAAAGGGCATATCGGCAATCTTTGTTTTTATCACAAAAGACCAACTGGAGGTAGATCACCCATGCATCACACCACTGAATTTCCTTTTAACGAAACAATACTACGAGTATAAGGTATTTGGAGAAGATTTGAACTAAGGCTTAACTAAGTTCAAAAGATGAATGGCCTTAGATTTCGTTGAATACAATATAGCTTTGTAGTCGCTGGGAAATTCCGTAAAGAAAAATCTAAAATTCAAGATTTCCTTTTATGGTGCTTGTCCTCTGCCTTTTGTGTTTTAGGTTTTTGAGAAAACTCTTAAGAATTTTTAATGATTATGCATTTACGCAAGAACTATTTCCCTCTGCCAACATATGCACAACCAAACAACCCACCACCAACACCATCTTCACTTCCATACACATATGTAGATGCCTTCACTTCCGGCGAAGTTACTTTAAAACAAATCCTTCGACTTTTTATTTGACAGATCTCAACAAGTTTCGCTAGATTGAAAGAGAGCGTTAGACGTAGAGGGAAGCAGGCAGAAGGCAGAACTACCCTCCAGCCGAACAATGCCTAAAACAATGACATTGATGCAAATCTTTTCCAAAACTAAACTAAACAACGGCACAAAAGGAAACTTCAAGGATTAGAAAAATGTGAATAGAGTTGGGAAAAGGGGCATTAGCCTAAACAAAGGGACTTTCAGCTTCCTCTCCCTCTCCCCCGTCTCTCTCACTCGCTCGTACCATCTCTCTATCTAGTTCGGCTTCCTGCGGCCTGGGTGCGAGTTGCGTAAGAAGTAATAAAAACAAGTTGTAATAAAAGTTGGTGAAAAACAAGAACAACGACAACGGCAACTCAAAGAGGAATAATAGAAGAATTATTATTATTGTTCACTTTGTATTGCTCTGGCCATTAAGAGTGTAAGAAACTTCCAAGTAATTTACACCAGAAATTTACATACGAACAATAACGTAGCACACACCACTACCACAGCCGCTGCTGCTGCAACTGGAACAACGGCAATGGCAACAAGAACAATAAGGACAATTACTAGTTTGACAAACACACATACACATACACACAGATAGACGCACGCACGCACTCACACCTACAGACGGAAAGTCCTTTAATAGCTCACACACACTACGACAAGGACGCATCCACCGACTGACTGTGTTTGTGTTTTATGGACGAATGTGTTGTTTAGTATTTATGGTTGAAATTTTGTGAATGAATTTAATTTTATGGCTGCTCACCAGGTCCTGCTACAGTTTGCAGTGATGCTGCTAACGCTCCTGCACAGGTATTGTCCTACTCGAGTCCTTGGCTTTTGGGTGTTAGTGTTGTTTCTATGGCCTACAGTGGGAAATTTGAAAAATATTCGGAGACAATGCAACTATTTCCTATGACTTTCGTGATAGTCGTGAAGTCGTTTCGTTTGAATGTACCCTCCACCTGGGTAATAAAAAAGGAAGCCATATAGACCCAACCCCATCAATGTCAGTCTGTTTATATGTATATAGCACTAGTTAATTAAATTTCTGATGAATTTCGGTGCCGTGGATTGGAAATTTTCCTAAGAACTAAAACAATTTAAAAGGCGCTAAGTTCGTCGGGATCGAATCTTATATACGCACCAGCACGGAGTGCATTCCACAATTTCCCTCAATCCAGATTTTCCCCATTTGCAATTTCTTGATTCGAGTTATAGCCTAAATATCTGTATCATTTTGATATGAAAAGTTCTAATATTGTAGATTCAATGTCTTTCAAAATTTTCTTTTTCCATTTTGACCCCAAAAGTACGAATTTATAAAAAATCGTAAATATATATATATATTTCTTTAAGGTTGCATAATTTTATATTAAACTCGAAGGATAATATTTCTATCTCCTACCAGAAAAAAGTTATGATTTTTTATACACTCCACGATAGTATTATGTCTTTGTGCATTTGTTTGTAACACCCAAAAGGAAGGGATTATAGATATACTGATCGAC